>CM056059.1:199709331-200239331 GCA_029574335.1 Rana kukunoris | reverse complement strand
TCTCTCTCTCTACCACCTCTCTCTCTACCACCTCTCTCTCTCTCTCTCTCTCTCTACCACCTCTCTCTCTCTCTACCACCTCTCTCTCTCTCTACCACATCTCTCTCTACCACCTCTCTCTCTACCACCCCTCTCTCTCTCTCTACCACCTCTCTCTCTCTCTACCACCTCTCTCTCTACCACCTCTCTCTCTCTCTCTACCACCTCTCTCTCTCACCACTCTCTCTCTCTACCACTCTCTCTCTCTACCACTCTCTCTCTCTCTACCACCTCTCTCTCTCTCTCTCTCTCTCTACCACCTCTCTCTCTCTCTACCACCTCTCTCTCTCTCTACCACCTCTCTCTCTCTCTCCCTCTCTCACCCTCACCAAGCCATTCTCCCCTCCCAAGTGGACACTGACTAACAGATGGCAGCTCTCTGGGGGGCTCTCTGGGGACTCTACCACCTCTCTCTCTCTCCTACCTCTCTCTCTACCACCCCCATCTCTCTCTCTCTACCACCCCTCTCTCTCTACCACCCCTCTCTCTCTACCACCTCTCTCTCTCTACCACCTCTCTCTCTCTACCACCCCTCTCTCTCTCTCTCTACCACCTCTCTCTCTCTCTCTACCACCTCTCTCTCTCTCTCTCTCTACCACCTCTCTCTCTCTCTCTACCACCTCTCTCTCTCTCTACCACCTCTCTCTCTCTTTCTACCACCTCTCTCTTTCTCTCTACCACCTCTCTTTCTCTCTCTCTCTCTACCACCTCTCTCTCTTTCTACCACCTCTACCACCTCTCTCTCTCTACCACCTCTCTCTCTCTACCACCTTTCTCTCTCTCCCTCTCTCTCTCACCCTCACCAAGCCATTCTCCCCTCCCAAGTGGACACTGACTAACAGATGACAGCTCTCTGGGTACTCTGATGTATGGGGGGGCTCTCTGGGGACTCTGTATGGGGGGGCTCTCTGTGAACCCTTATGTATGGGGGGTGCTCTCTGTGAACCATGAAGTTTGGGGGGGCTCTCTGGGGACCCTGATGTATGGGGGGGGCTCTCTGGGGACCCTGATGTATGGGGGGGGCTCTCTGGGGACCCTGATGTATGGGGGGGGCTCTCTGGGGATCCTGTATTGAGGTGTTGGCTCTCTGGGGACTGATGTATGGGGGCTGGGCTCTCTGTGATATCTGATGTATGGGAGGGCTCTCTGTGAACCCTGATGTAAGGAGGATCTGCACTCAGTTATGTGACAATATATACATACACACACATATATTGTATACATGTGTATACACGCCCAAGCATAGGACTTTCTTTACTTGCTTGCTACACTGCTATGGGCTCTAGCCCGAGATTTTTTTTAGACCTAGCAATGCCCATGTGTGTGTGGGGGGGGGGCCCTTCATGGTTTCTTGCACCGGGGCCCTGAAGATTCTAGTTACGCCTCTGCACTGGATTTGATGTTTTTGTTAAGGGGGGGAATTCGGAAATAATGAATTTAATTGCATGGTGATCTGACCATGGCAATGGTTCATTTTCCAAGATTTTTATTTCCAGATCTTGTCTGAAAATAAGATCGAGCGTGTGACCTGAAGCATGTGTGGGCCCACATACTAGTTGCTGAAGCCCTAATCCTTCCAGGTGGTCGATGCAGGCGTCGGCAATGGGGTCTTGCGGGGAGTTGGCCCAGAGGTTGAAGTCCCCGAGCAGCAAAAGGTGTTTGCTATTCAGGGTATAGGTGGAGACAAAGTCCGTCAAAGATGGGAGCAGCTGCGACTTAGGGCCAGGTGGCCTATAGCAGAGTAGAATCCGGACGGTCTCCTGGCCGTTTACTTGCAGTTGAAGAGTAAGGGATTCCATGAACGGAAGAGGGTTTTGGAGGCTTGGTTTTGTGATCGCAAGACGCGTCTTATGGATCACCGCCAGCCCTCCTCCTATTTGCCCTATTCTGTTTTCCGTAATAATACGGTAGTTTTCTGGCACCAATTCTCCTAGAAGGGTGTTACAGTCGGCTGTGAGCCAGCTCTCTGTAATGAAGAGGCAGTCTAGGTTGTGTTGTAGAATGAAATCATGGATTTCAAGTCGGTGTTTTACTGCCGATCTTGTGTTGATCAGAGCACATGAAATGCGCTTAGGTTGGGGTAAACAGCTAAAATTTTTGACAGTCGATCGTCGATCGATCCTCAAAAGGTGCTCAATTCTTAGGGTCTTTTTGGTGATGGCTGGCAGTATTGCGGCGAAACGCCTCAAATTCCAAATTGTTTCTGCGGAGTACCGCAGATTAGCCATGGTCGCCATTCACCGGGAGAAAAGTCGTTCCTTTTGGTGGCGATGAAGAGAGGATTCAGTGAATCCTACCGGCTTGGTCCAGAGGAAGGCAAAAAACGCCTAACCATGCTATGCCAATTTGCTTTGGTAGGGGAAAAAATTCCTTCCTGATCCCTGAAAGGCGATCGGGCGAACCCCTGGATCAAGTACTATTAAGTTGTGAAAAAGGGGGGTGGGGGAGCTGACACTGTTGCTGGGTGTACCAAGATGGCCGCCGACCAGGAGCAGGGCCTGGGACCCAGGCTGGTGTGTAGCCAGCTGGGTGGATTGGTGAGCCAGGGGGGGGCTGGTTGTTGAGGTCAGGGGTGGATGAGTACCTACAGGGGCTGGGGGTGAGCTCCTGGGGGCTACTACAGGTGATTTGGCCGAGAATGCGGCGCGCCGCTAGGCCGCGGATGAAGCCGCGGCCTTTCCTAAGATGCGGCGGCCGCGAATCAGTAATGGCTGGCGCGGTTCAGGGGAGAAAACGGGGAATCGCGGGGAGGCGCCGGGGGGAAGGTTGCATTGGCAGGTGGGTGGTAATGTGGGGTAAGGAGAGGGAAGGAGACCCCAGCGTTCAGCCGATTCGGCGGCTTATCCTGATAAGGACGGCCGCCAATCGGTTCCAGGGGAGGTGATGGAAAGTAGGGCCTACCTGGGAGGATGTCTCGAGAAGAAGGAGAGAGCTGTGAAAAGATCCTGCCTGCCTAGCTGATGCTGTCCCTGGGGAGAGCCGACTCGTTTGAGAGCGTCCTGCTCTCACTGTCCCTAAGGTAAGCAGACTAAGGTGAGAGCGTCTGCTGCACGTCTGCTTGCACACCTCACTGACACACTGCTTTGGTAAATACATAAGTGGTCCATATAGTGAACTCGGCGTAGTTATTCACTTTGAGGTCATCACAGAAGTCAAAGGGACACTCTTTATCTTGAGGAAAGTGGTTGTAAACCCCATTCATGAAATTTGAACTAAGCACATATATCTGTGGTGTTTATGTCTCTCTCCAAAGCTCTAAGTGTCGTTTCTCTCTGGTGCTTCGTTCCTCTGTTATCAGAATGAGTCACATCTGACAGGTTCTTCGACGCATGAACAAAACATGAGCTAAAAATTTGTGTCAGGGAGGATGCTTTAAAGGAAGATAAGCACTGAACTTGCCTATTCAGAATACAGCTCTGCATGTTCTTTTGTTCCTCTGCCTATGTGGAGGGGGTGTGTCCCTTTCTCCAATCAGCTCTGACACAGTGTAAGGGAAACAGCCTCTATACCCTTCCCTATGAACTGCTGGCAGATGAAGAAAGATTTTTAACACGATTTGCACTTTTGAAAGGATGTAGAATAGTGAAGACAGCAGATATACAAGCAGAGGTGAAGCTAGACATTCTTTTTACCCAGGGAAAAGACTGTTTGCTCCCCCTCTCCCCCAGCGGAAACACTGGGAAAGAAGAGACGAGCCGAGAAGCAAGTCTTTATTAAGGCCTGCTTTTGTGCGCTCTTGTTCCTTCCCAGCGATGCCCCTCTTACTCTGGGTAGGAAAGGTGAGGCTTGAAACGATTGGAACACTATAGGATTGTATAAGACCCAGGACACGTTTCTGTGCCCCTCTCATTGCAGCACCCAGGGCAGGTTTCCCCCTGCCCCCCACCTCCTAGTTTCGGTCTTGTATACAAGTAAAACTGTCAAATTTTTCTTTGTCTGCATGTGTTCGCTAAGTGTGAATGCATTTTTACAAAAATTCCCCCCAAAATCAACATTTTCAAGCAAGCTGACGATTGTGTAGGTCTGCATTCACAGCCGTCTTGGGCTGCAGGTTTGACACCCCGATTTAAACAGCATTAGCTAGTGACCAAAGTTTTACACTGGTACCTAAAGCGGGGTTCCAACCACAATTGCCATTTTTTTAAATGTATGTCCTTTCATCATGCGTTTTTATAATATAAATCCGGTCACTTACTATTTTACCACCCGCCACCGCTCCGCATAGTTATTCAAAAAAGATAGTTTATAAAACTTTGTCCACATCGTTGTCATTTTGCTTGTGGGCATTGTGAAGCCCACAAGCACTTACTTCTTGGAAGTCTTGGATAGGGAGTTATAATGGGGAAGCGCACTGCATCCTGGGAAATGATGACACACATTTCCCAGGTGATTCAGAAGGCAGATTTCGTGGGATTACATAGCAACAAGCATTTCCAGGTGAGTAAAAAAAAACAAAAAACTTTTTTTAATTTTTTTAGGTCTAATGAGCACAATAATGAAAAAAATGTTTGGAATGGAAACTCCACTTTAAGGAGCACCCCAGTTGATGTCTTATTAAACGAAACTCGCCATGTTTGTTCGCCAGCTCCAGCTACCCTGCCACTCTACTATCACACTCTCTACTCCTTTTATATTTTTTATTTTGTTTGCCTAGTTTTTTCCACGTGATTTGTGATTTTTTGTAATTTGTCAATTTTTTTATTGCTGATTTCTGCTTCATATTTTATACTTTTATGTATGGCAATTATGTTTGAACACATTTTGCCAAAATTTACCTGTATCACCCATGTGGAGGCTTCTTCCTTTTTTTTTTTTTACATGCCTCATTATAAGTCCTGCTGAATCTACATTGGTTGGTGGACCAACATTGGATCCTGTTGTGGGAACACTCATAAACCTGTCAGCCAGAGGAGGAGACATTTCCTGGTTCCTGTGTATGCAGTCCATTGGTGTGATTAAGCGTTGCTGATCCACCACCATATGGTGAGCTGAATCCATTTGTTACGATTAGAGTGTTTAATTCTCTCTCCACCCATTGGTGAAGGCACTCCCGGGTGACATCTTGGTATCACACCACACCTGCTGAGACCTCACACAAGTAGCATTCACACTGTGGGCTAGATCACCTTCATTGGGTATTTGTTGGAAGAACTGCCATTCTGGCATTTACAAGGACTTATTTCCGATTGGATATTCATTTATAGCAATTTTTACGTACCGTTTTTATCGGTGTATTGCGCGCTCCTTCTTATAGCGCGCACCCCTAATGTCGACCTGTAAAAAAAAACTTTTAGTACTTTTAGTACTTACAGTTTTGGTGTCTTGCGCGGCGTCCATTGTCCGGTCCGGCGTCCATCTTCGGCTCCAGTGGTGTCCTCCCGGCTTCACCAGCGATGTCTTGAGTCGAATCCCTGCTTCGCTCATGTTTGAACGCCCTCAGCCAACATATACCGAGTGCAGTACACTCGGGTACATTCGGCCAGGCTCGGCTTCGCTCGTGCTCACGCTCTGTGACGTTTATGTGTGAGCACAAGCGAAGCCGAGCCTAGCCGAATGTACCCGAGTGTACTACACTCTGTATATGTCGGCGGCTCACTTCAAACTGAGCGCGGGAAGCCGGTATCAGCGTATATCGCGCACCCACGATTTTCCCCTTATTTTAAGGGGAAAAAGTGTAAATGCCGATAAATACGATATATATACACTTCTCACCATATATTATATATGCATTACTGTGTTGGATTCACTGTCTTATCATAGTATTTTCCTTTTAGATATTACTTTTTTGTGGTATATAATTTTTTGTTCACTAGAGATTGAAATCTCCTGGACTCATAATTGTTCTTCCTGTTCCACTTAGTATATGGTCACTCATATATGGACTTACATTTTCCTGTTTATTACATGTAAATAATTCTCTTAAGCGCTACACTTTACCTTTTCCTTGCTTGTTTACAAATTATGTCAGTTTGTGGTGTCTAGCAGCTTATTCACGTTTTTTTTCACTTGGCGCAATTTCTTGTACCTTCTTTTTCCATACTAAATGCATGATTTTTCTGTCCCCATTGTTATGGTTTCTGCAGTTTGCTTGTGCTGAGATGTCATTGATTATTGGTGACAGACTTTTGCAGGCCATCGGAAGTCTAGTAACTTTAGCATCTGGGTCAGACCCAGATCATTCACAATGCAACCTAGGCAGGAATCTAGGGTCTTGAGGATATTAGAGGCCCAACTACAACCTCCATACGCAGTTATGCATGGGAATAACACAGTTGGTTGAAGCTTTGCACACACCAATGCCAAAAAGATGTATGGAGGCAAAGCTGATAACCTGGACACCTATTTGCTTTAATTCATCTTTAAGCTTTAGAGCATGGGTCTCCAAATGTTCTCAACAGAGAGACAGTTTTGCTGTCCTTCAGGATTTAGAGAGGTTGGACTGTGGCCGTGGAAATAGAAAGTGCCCATCGGTTTTAGTGGGAGGAAAAGTGCCCCATCCATAGTGTCATTATGAGGAATAGTGCCCAATACTTGGTGTCATTTGGAGGAATAGTACCCCAAGGGCTGGATAAAGGCAAGCAAAGGGCCACACCTGGTTTGGTGACCACTATAATTAAAGATAGATTAAACCAAATAGGGGTCCAGGTTATCAGCTTTGCCTCCATACATCTTATTGACATTGGTATATGCAAAGCTTTAACCAACTGTGCTATCCGCATGCTTAAATGTGTTGTAAAGGTTTGTTTTTTATTTTCTAAATAGGTTCCTTTACGCTAGTGCATTGTTGGTAACTTACCTTTTCCTTCCATTTGCCTTCTAAAGGTTTTTTTTCTTTGTCTGAATTTCTCACTTTCTGTTTCTCCTCACTAAGCTTGCCCCCATCATCCGAGCCGTTTTGGCTGGGGGTTAGTCAGCCAGAACAGCTTACTGAGGAGGAACAGGAAGTTAGAAATTCAGACAAAGAAAACAAAGAAAAAGCATTTAGAATGTAAATTGAAGGAAAAGGTAAGTGAACCAACAATGCACTAGCTTAAAGGAACCTATTTAGAAAATAAAAACAAACCTTTACAACCGATTTAACTGCAGGAGCATGAAGGTTGTAGCTGGGCCTCTGGGATATCCACAAGGCCCTAAGCTCATGCGTAGGTTGTATTTAGCCAACTGGCCAACAGGCAGCTGAACAATAGCAAAGAATGAAGAGAAGATGGGTGTCATAACTGTTCCATTGTTGTTACCGCTGCCTGTGTCTACGATTGATTATATGCCAGAAATGAGGATCCAGCTGCAAATTACCTCAGCTTTTTGACCTGGTAACAGATTGGTAGTTGAGAATCACGCACAATCACTCAGGCGGAGTACACACGACCGAGGTTCTCGCTAGAAACCAGCGAGAACCTCGCTGGGAGCTGCATTCCAGCGAGAACCTCGGCCGTGTGTACGCTCCTGGCTCGCCCCGCCCGTCGGGAATCCCGTCGAGCGAATAGAGAGCAGGCTCTCTATTTGCTCGACGGCCCGCCTGAATGAATGGCTGGTTGCCATTCCCGACGGGCGGGTCGCCGATTTCGACGGCCGGCCGAGAGCCTCGATGGGCGGAACGATGTGTTCCGCCCGTCGAGGTTCTCGTACGTGTGTACGCCGCCTCAGATTCATCACAGACTGTGCTTTGTGAAAGGCAAACCAGAGGAGAGATGGGGGAAGGTAAGCAACACCAAAACTCATGTTTATCATGTTTACCCAATGCAGTGCTAGTTTAGTGCTTTATGGGAACCTACTAAGGCTCTGTTTCCACTATTGCAACCCCAAAGTGGCGTGATTTTGCCGAAATTTTTTTGCCACGATTTTACTGTGATTTTTTGCCACGATTTTGATGCGACTTAAAGCAATGCCTGTGTATTCTTGAGGTATTGGAGCTCAAGTCGCATCAAAGTGGGACCAAAATAGTGCAGGGACTATTTCGAATTTGCTGCGACTTGAAGTCGCACAGAAATGAACGGTACTCATTCAAATAAAAAATCATGGGGTATGACTTGTCATGTGACTTTGCAGTCCCAAGTCACACAAGTGTAAACCAAGCCTTAAACAGTGTAGACTCTAAGCAAATACTGATAAATACTTTTACACAAGATCATGAAACTTTCATTCAAGGTTCACACATTTTTTTTTTATTGGATTCAATTGGAAACATTTGTAAATCTTGAGAAAGCATGCTAGGTTCACGCTGATGCAGGTTTGAAATTGTGCAAGTTCAGCTGAAATCACACAATTTCAAACCTGCATGTCAGTCCGACTTCCGCAGCGATTTTAGAGACATCTATGCGGGTTCCCGCACAGATGTCTATTGAAATTGCCTCAAAGTCTCCAAAAGTAGTGCAGGAACTACTTTTGGCAATCGGTGAGGTGCTGCAAAGACGGTGCCGTTGCCGGCAACAGCCGGCGATTTGACATGTCAAATCGCATGTCAAAACGGCCCGATGTGAACGTGGGTCTAAAAGTTGGGTGAAACTTTTGTGAAAACATTTAAAAATAGACTCCTTAGTGATTAACCACTTTGCGTCAGCGCTATAGCTGAATGACGGCTACAGCGTGGACCTGCTTTGCCGGGAGGCCGTCAATAGACGTCTTTCCTTCGCACGCTCCCTGCGCTGTGATGACTAAGTCACTGAGACTCGGGTGATCACAGACAGGGCCACTGATAGGCCAGTACAACTGGCCCTGTTGTACTGGGCCCGTTAGCAGGTAGCACATGTGTTATGGCATTGGTGTCATTGGTGGCACTGTCTGCAGCACATTACAACATGGGTGGCACTTTCTGCAGCACAATATGGCATTGGCAGCATGGGTGGCACTGGCCCATAATGCATGTGCTGCCTGCAGAGACAGTGCCACCCATGTCGCCAACGCCGTAATGTGCTGCAGAGACAGTGTCACCCATGCCGCCAATGCCGTAATGTGCTACAGACAGTGCCACCCATGACACTAATGCCATATTGTGCTACCGACCGTGCCACCCATGCCGCCAATGAAATAATGCCATTGGCAGCATGGGTGGCACTGTCTCTGCAGGCAGCACATGCATTTTGGCATTAGCGTCATGGGTGGCACTGTCTGAATGGGTGAGAAAAATAAATATCACTTGTAGAAAAACCTGCACTTTGTTTCAAGGCGGAGTCTGGGGAGGGGCCATGGGTGGGGCTGAAGGTGGGACCAGGGTTGGAGCTAAAGGGGGTGCTGTCAGGTAGGCTGTACGGGGCCCCATGCTGATCCCGTGCCCTTACCACGTGATTAGCTGTCAGCCAATGACAGCTGATCACTTGATGTAAACAAAAGCTCGGTAATCGTTTTTTTTTTTTTGACAGCGTGAGGAGAAAAAAAAGTCGATCACCGGCTTATGTGCACGTGACATTGATCCCGAAGAGGCACATCAAGATGTGCCCACCATTATCGCCTGCCAGTTCCACCTTCATGTGCCACCTGCCAGTGCCCACAGTACCCACCAGTGCAAATAAGTGCCACCTATCAATGCCCATGAGTGCCACTTATCAATGCCCACCAATGGTGCCAATCAGTGCCACCTAGCAGTGCTGCCTATCAGTGTCACCTACCAGAGCCCATCACTGCCACCCATCAGTGCCCATCACTGTCACCCATCAGTGCCCATCGCTGCTAGCTATCAGTGCCACCTATCAGTGCCACTTCTCAGTGCCCACCAGTGCCACCTATCAATGCTCTTCAGTGCCAACCATCAGTGATACCTCTCAGTGCCACCTATCAGTGCCCACCATTGCTGCCTATCAGTGCTCATCAATGCAGCCCAAGGGTGCCCATCAGTGCAGCCTCATCAGCGTACATCAATGAAGGAAAAAAATTACCTGTTTGCAAAATTTTATAACAAAATATAAACAGGTTTTGTATTTTTTATTTTTTTATTCTGTCATTTTTTTTTTTTTTTTTAAAGCCGACAATTGGTCTGGGCAGGAAGGGGGGTTGTTAAGTGCCCAGTAAGCAAGCGTTAAAAAAAATATTAAGAGGTTATAAACTGTAACTTTATCAAGGTACCTGGAGTTGGGCTTTTAAAACAAGGTTGGGAGGAAGAATTTGAATAAATAGTTATAGAAGTTATAGATTATTTTATCGGATACTTTTGGCTGGGTTTATGAAAACACAACCAAATCTGTAAATTACATCACTGCCTGCTTCTTGGAATATAATAGTTTGTATATTTTATTGACAATGGCATTAATAAATCATGACCTTATTTGTTCTGGTAAAATAACCAGAGCAAATTGTTATTGATGTGGGATAGTCAGTAGAGCATGCCGTACATGCTAATGCACAAAGCACAGTAATGGCTCTTTTAGAGACATATATTTAACGAAGAGCACTCAGCGCTATATTCATCGTCTAACTTTAGAACGCAAATGGTTTTCCAGGTTGAATTATTGTGCTTACAAACATCATTGCTTTGTTTGTAATACCTAAAGTACCTTGTTATGTCCAATAAAGGGAATCTTTCTTTTCAAAGAGTAACTCCAGGCTTAAGGGGTTGTTTAGGCTACAATTTTTTCCCCCCTAAATAGCTTCCTTGACCTTAGTGCAGTCCTCCTTCAGTTACCTCATCCTTTCATTTTGCTTTTAAATGTCCTTATTTCTTCTGAGAAATCCTCACTTCCTGTTCTTCTGTCTGTAACTCCACACAGTAATGCAAGGCTTTCTCCCTGGTGTGGAGTGTCGTGCTCCCCCTCCCTTGGACTACAGAAGAGTCAGGACGCCCACTAACACACAGCTCCTTTCTCTATCTGCAATGTATTTCAAGGGAGGGGGCGAGCACAACACTCCACACCAGGGAGAAAGCCTTGCATTACTGTGTGGAGTTACAGACAGAAGAACAAGAAGTGAGGCTTTCTCAGAAGAAATAAGGACATTTAAAAGCAAAATGGAAGGATGAGGTAAGTGAAGGAGGACTGCACTAAGGTAAAGGAAGCTATTTAGGGAAAAAAAATACCTTTACAACCCCTTATACTGTACACACACGTGTATATACACTCACCGGCCACTTTATTGGGTAGACCTGTTCAATTGTATGGTAACACAAATTGCTAATCAGCCATTCACATGACATTGAATTTAGGCATCTAGACGTGGTAAAATTGACTTGCTGAAGTTCGAATTGAGCATTAGAATGGGGAAGAAAAAGTTTTGCCTACAGTTCTACTTTAATTAACTTTCTCTTTCCACTTTGTTCCTGTTTCCAAGTATACTTGTGACTATACAAATATCTGATGGCTTAACTCAGCCTTTCTCAACCTTTTTACCGCTGGGGAACCCTAAAAATAATTTTCAGGTCTCGGGGAACCCCTGATAAAACTTATTCATTGGGGGTCAGTGGGAACAATGCCCCTTACTTTGGTAGTCAGTAAGAAGAATGCCCTTTTTTAAAGTCGTGGTAAGAATGCCCCCTTACAGAGAACTATGAAAATCATTGGTGTAATACCACTGGCTCCTCCAAGTGGAATTGGCTCCGAACTATGTAGGCACCATCAAACAGGAGGTAAATCAGCCACAGCTCAGGGAACCCCTAGCCTCCTCTGCAGGAACCCTGGTTGAGAATGGCTGGCTTAACTGATTACGGACCAGCCGCTGCAGTTATACTGAGACAGGCTGGCTCCGCTGCGCGTACCGTCGTAGATTTAAGCGGGCTACAACATTGCAGGAGTTCCAATGCTCATGACCGCAATCTGCGAGCAATCTCCAGGCACGAGAGGAAGAACAGGAACGTGTGTGTGTGTGTCTAAACACGCACATCCCTGTTCTGTTCAGTGAGGAAATGCAGATTGTGCGTTCCTAATAGCTAGGAACCACAATCTGTAATTTCCTCTAGGTCAGTCCCATCCCCCTTCAGTTAGAACACACATAAGGGAACACAATTAACCCCTTGATTGCCCCCTAGTGTTAATCCCTTCCCTGCCAGTGACATTTTTACAGTAATCAGTGCATTTTTATAGCACTGATCGCTGTATAAATGCCATTTGTCCCAAAAATTTGTCAAAAGTGTCTGATGTATCTGCCATAATGTCGCAATCCCAATAAAAATTGCAGATTGCCGCCATTACTAGAAAAAATAATAATAATAAAAATGCTATAAATCTATCCCCTATTTTGTAGACGCTCTAACTTTTGCGCAAGCCAATCGATAAACGCTTATTGTGATTTTTATTACCAAAAATTTGTAGAAGAATCGCCCTAAACTGAAAAAAAAATCACTTTAAAAAAAAAATTGGGGATATTTATTATAGCAAAAAGTACAAAATAGTGTTTTTTTTTTTCAAAATTGAAGCTATTTTTTTTGTTTATAGTGCAAAAAAATGTAATCGCAGAGATGATAAAATACCACCAAAAGAAATCTCTATTTGTAGTAAAAAAAGGACATCAATTTTGTTTGGGTACAACATCGCACCACCGCGCAATTGTCAGTTAAAGCGACACAGTGCAAAAAACTGGCCCGGTCATTGGGCAGCCAATTTCTCCGGCGCTGAAGTGGTTAAAATTCTTCCTTAAGTGTATCTGCAAATTGGGACTTCTATAGAAACAAAGACTGGGTAATTGGGACTTTAAATGAGGCATGTGCGGCAAAAACATAATGTTTATTCCTTAGTAATGGTTGCATAACATGTTAAAAAAAACCATTCATGGGTTGGTATCCATATAAAGAAAATGTAACAAAACATGGTATATAGAACAAGCAACAACAATAAATTGATACATTATATAATATATGAGAACTGGCAACATCATCAAGGAAATACATAGTATGAATGAAAAACTTATATAGCGCAGCACATGCGAACTAAATCGCCTCTGGGCGCTTGTTGTTCCTGTCTCCTTTGGTATCAAAAGAGATGAGTCTTGATCTTTCTCCTGAAGGCTAAGTGGTTCTCCTCCAACCGAATGTTGGTTGGTAAAGCGTTCCATAGTCTGGGACCTTGGATCACGAATCTTCTTTCTCCCTTGGACTTGTATCTGGCTTTCGGTATCTGCGGCAGATTTTGGTTGGTGGATTGCAGGACGCGATTGGGATTGTGAACTTTTATTTTGTCGCATAGATAATGGGGAGCAGTCCCATGGATACATCTATGCGTTAGACAGAGTGCTTTAAAAGTGATTCTGTCTTTTACTGGTAACCAGTGAAGAGCTCTCAATGAAGGTAAGATTGATTCCCAGGGTTTTTTCCCAGTCGCAAGTCTAGCGGCCGTATTCTGAACGACTTGTAGACGAGCGAATTTGGTACTTGGGGAGTCCGAGGTAAAGGGCATTTGCATAGTCCAGTCTGGAGTTAAAAACTGCTCCCACCACGACCGCTATATCTTCTTTGGGAATAAAAGGAGTAAGTCTGCGTAGTAGGCGCAGAAGATGAGGAGAGATCCGCTGACTACTGACCCTATTTGTGCGTCCATTGTCATGTAGGAGTCGAAGATGACCCCAAGACTGTTGACTTTGGCGCTAGGGGAGATGATTTTGCCCAGAATGGGCGGGGGTATCCAGATTGTTGCAGGTTGATTCCTACGCTTGGCGTGAAACAGGAGAAGTTCTGTTTTCGCTCCATTGAGTTTGAGATGACTCTTTGTCATCCAGTCCTCTACCAAAGAGAGACATGTCTCTAGATTGAGGTGGTGATCCTTTTTATTGCAAATGCGGAAGTACAGTTGCGTGTCGTCTGCATATGAGTGATAGAGCAGTTTTTGACTGCTAATGATTTAAAAAAGAGGGCGAAGATAGATGTTGAACAACACCGGTGACAGAGGGGATCCTTGAGGGACTCTGCACGATAATGTGCGTTTTTCAGAAGTGAAAGGTCCTAACTTCACTATTTAGTAAGATAAATATGTAGCAACCATCCTAGATGACATAGAACACCACAGGGACAGAGTATAAAAAATGAATTCTGTATGTACTGTAAATAACTGAATGAATCATCTAATAAGAATACGATGCATCAAATAACCACTACGCGTTTCATGGATTTATTCCACTCCTCAGGGGCAAGTGCATCAGATATCTGTAAAAAAAACACAAATGTAAAAAAAGGGCCATGACCTACATATGCGCCCACCACTGCGTTTGCACGCGGGGACGGGAGCGCTTTCAAAATGTATTGTTATTATTTTTTATTACTTTTTAAAATTTGTACACTGCCTCTTTTAAAAAAAATGTTTGATTACTTTTATTGCTATCGCAAGGAATGTAAACATCCCTTGTGATAACAATAGAGCATGACATGTCCTCTTTATGGAGAGATCTGGAGACCACAATCTCTCCTCTACCCTTAAAAGCAAAAGATTAAAAAAAAATTGATCTTTTGTTCTATAAAAGAAAATGACCTTGCTTACATGAGGCCGGAACTGGAAGTGACAGTCCTCCTAGGGTGTAGAGATGAGCGGAGGCAGAGGCGGATTTCTGTGCCCAGCTGCCGCCCGTGCCGTATTTGTTTTCGGGCTTCCCGATTCGCCAGGTAAGCCCCAAAGTCTCCGGAAAGTGCATCTAAAACCACCCTCAAACCACTTCTAAAAGTGGCCTAACTGGAAAAAAATCCACCACTCTGGGCACTTTGTTAAGAAAGAATGGTGCCTGAGAGAAAAAATTATACTGGGGTCATGGCATCTACTTCAGCTCCGGAGGATTTGGCTGCCAAATGACCGGCCCACTTTTTGCCATTTGGCACTGCGTCGCTTTAACTGACAATTGCGCGGTCGTGTGACCTGGCTCCCAAACAAAATTGACGTCTTTATTTCCCCACAAATAGAGCTTTCTTTTGATGGTATTTGATCACCTCTGCGGTTTTTATTTTTTTGCGCCATAAACAAAAATAGAGTGACAATTTTGAAAAAAAAAACAATATTTTTTACTTTTTGCTATAATAAATATACCCCCCAAAAATCTATAAAAAAAAACATATTTTTCCTCGGTTTAGACCGTTCCTTTTCTTTTACATATTTTTTTTTTTTATTGGTTTGCGCAAAAGTTATAGCGTCTTCAAAATAGGGGATAGTTTTATGGCATTTTCATTAATATTTTTATTCTATTAGAAATGGCGGACACATCGGACACTTTTGACACTATTTTGGGACCGTTCACATTTATAATCAGTGCTATAAAAATGCACTAATTACTGTATAAATGTGACTGGCAGGGGAGGGGTTAACCACTAGGGGGATAGGAAGGGGTTAAGTGTGTCCTGGAGAGTGATTCTAACTGTTAGGGGGCGTGGCTTACTGTGACACACCACTGATCGCTGCTGATTACGCTCCTGATTACAAGGAGCAGACGATCACTGTCCTGTCACTAGACAGAACAGAGAGATGCCTTGTTTATACAGGCATCCCCCCGTTCTGCAGCTCTCTGACACGATCGCAGAACACAGGCGGACATAGAGCCCGCAAGTCCCATGGGCGCGGTCACGTCGCTTTGCTCAGCCGCGTCATTCTGCCGATGTATATTTACATGACACGGTCGACAAGCGGTTAAACATCAATGTCATAACTTTTTTCCCCAGTTAGGCGGTCGGCAAGTGGCGAAAGTAAAGTAACTTTTTTTAAATAAAAAAGCTGGTCCCCCTGCAGTTTTAAGTCATAATGTACTAGTATGCGCCCTTTACTAGCACATTATGACAGACTTACCTGTAAACGGAGCCCTCCAGTGCTGTGCTGTCACGGCTCCCCTTCCAGTCTTTGTTCCAGGTTTTCTATCTTTAGCTGCTTGAAAAGCCGGCTGTGGTGGCATCAGTCTCACATATGGGCACGGAAGTCACATCGCCTCGGCACACAGAGCAGCCCGTAAATAGTCTACAGACAGGGAGGACATTTCTTTATTAAAGTTTTCTTGAGATATGTCTATTTGTGTGTTTTTTGGGATGTTGGGGTGGAGAGTGAAATTGCAGGGGGAGGGGGGGGGGGGGGCCCAAGAAAATGTTTGCCCCGGGTCCAATCAATAGAAATACAAAAAACACAGTCACTTCCAGCGCTAATAGGTCTTCCAAGGTGTGACGTAACAGATATCAGATAAAATAATGGTGTAAAAGGTATATATGGTATCCCAACAGTGGCGGTTCGTCCATAGGGGATGCTGGAGCGCAGTCCCCTCTGGCTCTCACTGCCACTGAGTCTAATAACATAGATTCATGCATTGCACGAATCTATGTTATTGTCGCTGTTCTATTCAGATGGCCGGACATGAGCCGGCGCTCATCTGAATAAAGGCAGCTGGCTGGCTGTACGGAAGTGCCTATCAGAGCCAGCGGCTCTGATAGGCTTTCCGAGTACAGTCCACAGCATCCGGAAAGGCTTATCCTCAGAACGTACGGGGTGCGTTCCTTGGATAAGACTGACAGGCGTCTCAGCCAATCAGGTTGGCCGGTTCTGGGTACCGGTAGCCTGATTGGCTGAAGCGTCATCGAGGGCGGGAGAAGACATTGAGGGACATGGATGGCTGACTCCAGTAAAAGTAAGTGCCGGGCAGGGGAAAGGGGCATTTTGAAGGGCACAGTGACATCAATGGGCACAGTGGCGACAATAGGCACAGTGGGGACAATGGGGACAATTGGCACAGCTGCATGAATGGGCACAGTGGCGACATTTAAAGGGCACAGTGACATCAATGAGCACAGTGGCGACAATAGGCACAGTGGGGAAAATGGGCACAGTGGGGACAATTGGCACAGTGGCATGAATGGGCACAGTGACATCAATGGGCACAGTGGCGACAATTAAAGGGCACAGTGACATCAATGGGGACAGAGGTGACAATTGGCACAGTGGCGACAATTGATGGCACAGTGGCTGCGTTTGATGGCATGGCACAGTGGCTGCGTTTGATGGCATGGCACAGTGGCTGCGTTTGATGGCATGGCACAGTGGCTGCGTTTGATGGCATGGCACAGTGGTGCGAATTGATGGCATGGCACAGTGGTGCGAATTGATGACACATTAACTGCGTTTGATGGCATGGCACAGTGGCTGCAATTGATGGGCACAGTGAGGCTGCAATTTTTTTTTTTTCGTTTGCGCCCCCCCAAAAATTTTGAGCACCAGCCGCCACTGTATACCAAAGCTAGGTGGATGCTGCCTTCCTCAGATGGGGTAATCCGAAAGGAACTACAAGAAAAACAGAAATGGAAGGCGTGCACACCTAGTGCATTACTAGAGATAATTTAATAATAAAAACAAATTGTATAAAAGTGGGTACTCACAAAATGCAACTGACAAAAGGCCATAAACACAGTGCATGGACAAGCACAGAACATGGGGTACAGCTAATGCGTTTCGGGGGCACACCCCCTTCCTCAGAGCTAAACACAGTTAGCTGTACCCTGTGTTCTGTAAATGTCCATGCACTGTGTTTATGGCCTTTTGTCAGTTGCATTTTGTGAGTACCCACTTTTATACAAAAAAAATATATATATTATTAAATTATCTCTGGTAATACGCCTTCCATTTCTGTTTTTCTTGAGGGTCCAATCAATATTAAAGACGGCCCTAAATAGTTTTACTTTAATCTCCGTCTTTCCTGGGGCTCAATGTAGTAAATCCGAAGGCAGCCAAAATATAATCCTGGAACAGCCTTTGCATTCTCCAGGCTTTTTCACATACATAGGATTTTCCTCTAGCCACAAAGTAACAAAATTACCTCTCATAAATTATTATTTACGTACATTTGTCTCTGGAAATAGCACTGCGGTTTAGACTAATAAAGAATACCATTATGTGAATTCCACTATGGAAAGATGATAGCTTGTGAAGAAAGGGGACTTAATGGGACTTATTGCTTTCTAGTTTTAAACTTTATGAACAAACACTAATAAATTCAATAGGAAAAGTCGAAAGTGAGCAGCAGGCAAACCTTTTAATGGACTTCCCATTCCATACTAGGGCCAAGCTCTTAAAAAAAATTTCCCCCTCCCCCTGCATAATTATTATTGATCTGTTGCCATGCACCTGGTATTTTAAAGACATTGCTAACTTCCACTTGGCTTAAGTGGCAGGCGGAAGCATTTTTAGGTTGTAAACAATCTGGCAGACCAACTGAAGTATATTTATTTTAGTCCTGGAGAACAGCTTTCTAAATTTTGCATCATGTTGACTGTCTTTTAAATCCATATCAAAACTCTTTGATTTTTAAGCAGACCAAAGACAAGATGATATGACAATGACCGGTCTGGGTTATAGTTTCATGTCTTTGGGTCAACCTGATGACAGCCCCCTTGGGTATTAGTAATAGTAATACATCTAAGGCCGCGTACACACGAGGAGACATATCCAATGAAAACGGTCCGACATGTCGGACATGTCTCCTGGGATGTTTTGGTTTGATGTGTGTACACACGATCAAACCAAAATCCCCGCGGACAGACAGCGCAGTGATGTGTCGGTGACGCCGCCATGTCACCAAACCAGGAAGTAAAATACTTTGACGCATGCGGGAGGTTTCGGTCTGCTGGTTAGGCGTACTAACCAGCGGACATATCCGACAGAGAGCTTTCCAGCAGACACGTTTTAAAGCATGCTTTAAAACTTTTGTCTGCTGGAAACCTGTCTGCTAGCCCTTACACATGATCGAATCTGTCCGCTGAAACTGGTTTGCGGACCAGTTTCAGCAGATATGTTTGATCATGTGTACGCGGCCTAACAGGTTAAAACCTGTTTTGATGCTATTGTTCCTGCCCCCCCTAGAATAAGAGGGGCACCAGTAAAAATTGACCACTCATTTTTACTAAGCTTTTCACAGAAATGAACATGAACACTTGTTATTTTTTGTTAAGCCCTGTACACACGACCATTTTTTCCGTCGGAATAAACTCAGATGGTTTTTCCTGACGGATTGTCAACGGAATTCCGCTCAAGCTGTCTTGCATACACATGGTCACACCAAATTCTGACTGTCAAGAAAGTGGTGACGTACAACACTACGACGAGCCGAGAAAAATGAAGTTCAATGCTTCCGAGCATGCGTCAACTTGATTCTGAGCATGCATGGTTTTTAGTGCGTCAGAATTCCATACAGACGAATGTATTTTTCCAATAGGAAATAGTCCGATTGGGCATACACGTGGTTGGAATATCCGATGAAAATCTCCCATTGGACTTTTTCTATTGGAAATTCCAACCGTGTGCACAGGGCATAATAAGCATAAAAACAAATCTGTTCTAAACCGGGCTTCCCACAGCACAGCAAGAATTCATGTTTTGCTACTTAGCTGTTTGGAGGAAGAAAAATGCTGACTATGACCCTAAGAACACCATCCCTACAGTTAAGCACGGAGGTGGAAACATTATGCTTTGGGGCTGTTTCTCTGCTAACTGTACAGACCCACTTTGCCACATTGAAGGCCAATGAATGGGGCCATGCATTGTAAAATCTTGGATGAGAACCTTCTTCCCTCAGACCGAACACTGAAGATGGGTCGTGGATGGGTCTTTCAGCATGACAATGGCCCAAAACATACCGCCAAGGCAACAAAGGAGTGGCTCAAGAAGAAGCACGTTAAGGTCATTGAGTGGTCTTCACACCTTAATCCTATAGAAAATTTATAAAGGGAAATAAACTTTGAGTTGCTAAGCGACAGCCAAGAAACCTTAAGGATTTAGAGAAGATCTGTAAAAAAAAAAAGAGTGGAACAAAATCCCTCCTGAGATGTGTGCAAACCTGGTCACCAACTACAAGAAACGTCTCACCTCTATGCTTGCCAAGTACTTAGTCATGTTTTGCTTGGGGATCAAATACTTATTTTACTCACGGAACTGCAACTCAATTTATAACATTTGTATCATGTGACCTGAGTGTGAACAAGTTTTGCTTTTGACTGCTGGTGATTGCTGGTGATCGCTGTGTTGCATTTTTTCATTTTTTTTTTGGGGGGGGGGGGTCCTTCCTTCAGCCTACTAATTAAGGGAGTAGTTAATTGGTCACAGGTGAGGCCTATATGACTTTCTGTAGAACTCTTTTTGAGCCTGCTCATCTTTAGGCTTGCCACCTTTTTGCTTGCTGGAACTTAGACTAAGTGGAACTGGACTAAGTGGTGAGTTTAAAACCAGAGTTTATAACAGGAGTTACAAGTACTGGTGTAGTGTGAGTGTGTACCTGTGTATTGTAAGTACACGAGTGCATGTGGGCTGTATTGAGTATTAGTGTCAGGTAGTACCCTGAGTATTGAAAGTGTTGGGAGTACCTGTGTATTGTGAGTACCTGAGTTTTGTCTGAGTAGTGTGTGTGGATCGTTCGTACCTGTGTTGTGTAAACGTATGTATTGTGTGTACCTGTGTATTGTGAGTGCAGGTGGTGGGTAGTGAGTACACGAGTGCTGCGAGTGCACGTGGTCTGCGAGTGCATGTAGGCTGCAAATGCATGTGGTCTGTGAGTGCACGCTGGCTGCGAGTGCACATGGTCTGCGAGTGCACGTAGGCTGCGAGTGGACGTGGTATGCTAGTGCACGTAGGTGGCGATGCTGCATCTGTCCCCCGGCGCCCCTAACACCGCAGATCGCTCGGTTCTCACAGCTCCCTTAGCAGAGAGCTATTGAATGTTGGTCAGAAGCTCTCTGCTCTTTCCTCCATATGCTCATTGAAGCCCTGGGCTGTGGAGGAGGCAGGAGCAGCCAGCCCAGGCTCATTAAGAGGCTGAGTGCCGGTCCAGGCATGTGGGCGGATCCAACTCCATTGTTGTGATCTTCCCCTGAAACAGCCCTAAGATGTACTTATCTGTGAAGTGCTGACTAAGAGTGGGTACATTCAGTATTTAGCACAGGAATGCTTTATTATGTAATTCCTATTTTTGGAATTTGCCCTGGAGATGTGACCCGCCACATACAAATAACGCTATTACTGGCAGATTCAGGAACAAACCAACTAGGAGACGTGTATTATAGGGTGACCAGACATCCCCAGTTTCAGGGGACAGTCCCCTGATTGAGGACACTGTCCCTGGACCAAGTCTGTCCCTGGTTTTGTCCCCAGATTGGATTTAATAGGGGGGCAGGGGCAATTTCAAAGACAGTCAGTGAAGAATTAAAATGAAAAAATTAGAATTACACCCCCCCGCTTCGCCGTGCCTACTAGCATAGGGGGGTTGTATTTTTCCCATTATCTGTGCCCCTTTCTGATGATCGTGTGCTGGTTGGAGCGGAGGGAATATTTCTTCAGTTTCGGGCGCATGCCCATTCAGCTTCGCTCACATGTTCTTCTGCCTTGGCTCAAATCCTGGCCAACCACCTGCCTATCTCCTTGCCTTCCCTGGTGGAGTGATCTTCCTCCGCTCCCCATCCAGTAGTAGCCGGGGCCCGGAGAATAAGACTTGAGAGGCTGTGAGGGGGGCGGCAATGGGCAGAGAGTCGCTGATTGTTGCCATTACTAGTAAAGAAAAAATATGTCCCGGATTTAATTTTAAAAATCTGGTCACCTTAGTGTATTACACACAGCAAAGAACCTTATCAGGTTGCCATACCATGGAGGGGCTGAGTATATTTATAGACCGTAAAACAAGAAACTATTTTGCTTCCTGCTGCATGAAATGACATCTTATCAGGAGTTCCCAAACAGTCTGGAACATATGTCTTTCTTAATATACCCCTGTATCATGAAACATGCCTGCAATGCTTCTGTAGAGAAGGTAGTAATATGTTTACCTCTCTGTAAGGCAGAGAAAAGAATGAGATGAAGTCCAGTAACCCATAGACACTGACACTTCTAAATTATCATTCCTAAACCAACTACAGTAAAGTGAGATCTGATTAGCTGTCATATAACTGTACAGTACTTTGCAATAGAGATGAAGTTCAACTCTACCATGGGTTCACGCCAAATCCTGCATGTTCAAGGTTCGCGGACCCAAGGATTTTTTTTTCCATAGTAAATAAAATGCACTACCTGGTCTTTAACTTAGGTCAACTAGCTTATAAGGGCCAAAAGGGTGGCTTTAGGATAAGTTATCTCTGTCACTATAAAAAGAAGAGGCAGCAGCCATATTGATAACGTGATTTAGCAGTGTTAGGGAAAGCATTAGAATTGCTGTCAATAAAGTGCATAATGAGCAATAAGTGTAGGAGCCTGTAGGCACTGTCAGGTCTGTAAAAGTAAATGCAAACCCTGTAGTCCCGTAGTTGTCTATAGCAAAATGTTGTGCATCTTAGTAACTAGAGGATGGAAAGAGGGAAGTGTTTTTGCCTTTTTTTTTTTCATCCAATTTTTTCACCTTTTTTGATCCTTTCTTACATTGTTATGCTTCTGATGTCCTATAGCCTCTTTACATCCTGCCTCTGTCCATGTACACTACAGTGATAACAGGCAGCATGTGGTTTTTCATAACATATTTCTCAATTGTTGTTGGCTAAAAATATATATATTTTTTTAAGGTTTAATTTTACAGCCTGCTCTGTTAACATTAAAAGCCTTCACCTCCCAAAGTCAAATTGTCTAAAAATCGGTTTTCCCCCAAAAAACTCCAGTCCTTTGCAGGAGTATATTATTGCGGGCACCTAGTTATCCTAGGAGGCAGTGGGAAGGTTTGATTTTATTTTTGGGTGGGGGGGCTTTGTAGTAAATGAAAGAGCATGTGATAGGGTGGTTTACAGGCAGGGGATTGTGGGTGATGGGCAGAGTATTGTAACCAAGTAACACAAAATGCCCCAACAAGAACCTTTATACAGTATCCGTACCACTAAATGTTATTTTCATGAAAGCTAATAATTAAAATAAAAACAGGCTTTCCAAATGATGTTATCATGTTAAAGGGGTTGTAAAGGAAAATTTTTTTTCCCTAAATTGCTTCCTTTACCTTAGTGCGGTCCTCCTTCACTTACCTCATCCTTCGATTTTGCTTTTAAATGTCCTTATTTCTTCTGAGAAATCCTCACTTCCTGTTCTTCTGTCTGTAACTCCACGCAGTAATGCAAGACTTTCTCCCTGGTGTAGAGAAAACCTCTTGAGGGAGGACGGGGCGAGCAGGAGTGTCAGGACGCCCACTAACACACAGCTCCTTTCTCTATCTGCAAAATAGAAAGTGTCCTGACCCTCCTGTTCGCCCCTCCCCCCTCCCCCTCAAGAGGCTTTCTCCACACCAGGGAGAAAGTGTCGCATTACTCTGTGGAGTCACAGACAGAAAAACAGGAAGTGAGTATTTCTCAGAAGAAATAAGGACATTTAAAAGCAAAATAGAAGGGTGAGGTAAGTGAAGGAGGACTGCACTAGGGTAAAGGAAGCTATTTAGGGGGAAAAAAAATTACCTTTACAACCCCTTTAAAGCTTATATGAGATTTTAGTATTTAGGATTACATCTACTTTAACCACTTAAGGACCGCCGCATGTACATTTACGTCGGCAGAATAGCACCGACAGGCACATCAATGTATATATACGTTGGTGCCTTGAGGGGGTTCAGGGGTCCGATCGGACCCCCCCCTGTACATGCGGCGGTTCCTTTAGCTCCGGGAGCGATCCGGGATGAGGGGGCGGCTATTCGTTTTCAGCCACCCCCTCGCGATCGCTCCCAGCCAATGCGCGCGCCCCCCGCCTCTTCCTGTGCTAAGTGTAAACACAGGAAGAGGGAAGTGCTGTGTTCCTCCTCATGTCGGTCTTTTCGTCCGACGCCGAGGAGAGAACACATCGCACAGTAAGTTGCACCACACTGACACAGGGTCACATAGGCACACTTAACCCCTTCCTGTCACCGCCGATCACCCCCCCCAGTCCACTGTAACATTGTGTCACTAAATGCAGTAATCATTTTTTTCTGATAACTGCATTTAGTGTCAGTGTTACAGTAAAAAGTGTCAGGGCAGTTAGTCTTAGCCCCCTTTAGGTCTATGGTAGCCCCCTACCCCCCTAATAAAGGTTTAACCCCTTGATCACTGCCCTAGTTAACCCTTTCACCCCCTATTGCCAGTGTCACCAAGCGATCGATTTTCTGATGGCTGTATTAGTGTCACTGTTGCCGCTAGGCAGTTAGTTTTTTTTGAGGTTCGCCGCCAGGTTCTATAGCGCTAGGTACCCCCATAAATAAAGTTTTTAACCCCTGATTGCCCCTAGAGTTAACCCTTTCACCAGTGATCACCATATAAGTGTCAGTGGTGACGCAGGTTAGCCAGTTAGTTATTTAGGTTATTTAGGTTTTTAGAAAGCGTTAGGTACCCCCATATATTACCTAATAAAGGTTTTAACCCCCTGATTGCCCCCTAGTTAACCCTTTCACCAGTGATCACCGTATAAGTGTTACGGTTGACGCTGGTAAGTTAGTTTGCTGTTTATAGCATCAGGGCACCCGCCGTATATAACCCAATAAAGGTTTAAACCCCTGATCGCCCGGAGGGTGATATAAATTAAATTTTTGCGTCAGTCAGGGTCTGTGTCGCCCCAGGCAGCGTTAGGTTAGTGCCAGTAACGCTTACACCCACTCGCAAAGCATACACCCCCCTTAGTGGTATAGTATCTGAACGGATCGATACCTGATCTGATCAGATCTATACTAGCGTACCCAGCAGTTTAGGGTACCCAAAAACGCATTGTTAGCGGAATCAGCCCAGATACCCGCTAGCACTTGCGTTTTGCCCCTCCGCCCAGCCCAACCCACCCAAGTGCAGTATCGATCGATCCTTGTCACTTCAAAAACACATCACACACAACTGCAGCGTTCGCAGAGACAGACCTGATCCCTGCGATCGCTAACAGTTTTTTTGAAGCGTTTTCTACATTTGCCTTTCTATAGCCAGGTGCTTTTTTTTACCCGTGAATCATCACCAGTCTACGACTAAATTTAGAGCCCAAAATGGCAAAGCGAATGTACACTGGTGAAGAGGCTGTTTGGATCCTGAGCAGGTCAGATAGTGAAGAGGAGGTCACGCATCTGACAGATTCGGGCTCAGAATACGATCCTGTTTACGACAGCGGCTCCATGTCAGATAGCTCTGACGACGGAGTGAGGGTCCCTGCTAAGGCCAGGCGTACCCGATCCCATTCTGAGGTTGTTGAGGAGCAAGAACCGCAGGACCCTTGTATGGAGCAGAGAGCCAGTACTAGCGCCGCTATTCCTTCTGGTGGATTGGCAAGCACCAGCGGCCTAGTACACACTGGTCGTTCATCCAGCCCTGCAGTATCACGTGGTGACGTGGCGAGTCCCATAAGTGCAGTTCAAGCTGGCGAGGTGGCAAGCACAAGTAGTGTCCCGCTGCCACCAAGAAGAAGAAGACAAAGACAGGCCTGTCGTGCCCATAGTGCCCTTCCTGCAGAATTCGCCTATCCTGATTGGGTCCCCACCACTTCTGCAGCACCTGTACTTCCCCCATTCACTGGCCAACCCGGAATTCAGGTGGATACAGCGAATTTTACGCCACTTGATTTTTATTCGCTGTATTTCACGGAAGATCTCTATAGATCTATTGTGGACCAGAGTAATTTGTATGCTGGTACCTACATCGCCGCTAATCCCCAGTCCGTCCTTGCCAAAGAATGGAGACCTCTTACGGTTTCCGAATTTAAGACCTTTCTGGGCCTTACCCTCAATATGGGCATACATCCATTTCCTCAATTGCGCATGTATTGGTCCACACATCCAATTGACCAAATGCCCATATTCTCTGCTCACATGGCCAGGGAACGATACGAGATGATCCTGCGGTTCCTGCATTTCAGTGACAATGCACTTTGTCGTCCACGTGGAGACCCTGAATTTGACCGGCTCTACAAAATTCGGCCCCTCATAAACCATTTCAATGAACGTTATGCAGCCTTGTTTAATCCCCAGCAAGTTGTCTGCGTTGACGAGTCCCTGATTAAATTTGCTGGCCGCTTGTCTTTCAAGCAGTTCCTTCCCAGCAAGCGTGCCAGATACGGGGTCAAGTTCTATAAGCTTTGTGACAGGGCAACAGGCTACACATGGAGCTTTAGGGTTTATGAGGGCAAAGATAGTGAGGTAGAGCCGGAAGGATGCCCAGGTTACATGGGGAGTGCTGGCAAGATTGTTTGGGACTTGGTGTCACCCTTATTCGGAAAGGGGTACCACTTGTATGTGGACAATTATTACAGCAGCGTGCCACTTTTTAGTCACTTGTTTGATCATCAGATTGGAGCATGTGGCACCGTGCGACCTAATCGCCGGGGCTTTCCCCAGCGGCTTGTAGATGCCCGTCTTAAGCTGGGGGCGAGAGCCTGCTGCAGATGTAATAATTTGCTCGCTGTGAAGTGGCGGTACAATAAGAATGTTTTCATTCTTACCACCCTTCACGCAGACACGACAGTACAAATTCGTATGGCGACTGGTGTTGTGGAGAAACCTCTCTGTGTCCACAAATATAACCAAAATATGGGAGGGGTGGACCTCAACGACCAGTTGATGGCGCCGTATCATATTGCCCGTAAATTGAGACGCTGGTACAAAAAAGTGTCTCTACATTTATTTCAATTGACTCTACTGAATGCTTTTGTCTTATACAAAGCTTCAGGACAGAACGGACCCTTCCTCCAATTCCAGAAGGATATCGTCACAGAACTCCTGTATCTAGACGGTTCTGCACCTCACCATCCCCTACCAAATGCAGTAAGCCGACTGTATGAGAGCCATTTTATATATTCCCTCAAGAGTACCCCTACCCAAAAAGCCCCCCAAAGAAGATGTCGTGTCTGTAGCAAGTGCGGATTTAGGTGTGACACCCGTTATTTTTGTCCCCGATGTCCTGCCGATCCTGGTCTTTGTATTGGCAAATGTTTTGAACGCTTCCACACCCTAGTGAAGTATTAGCGTAGGGCAAAACATATCACAGGCTAGGCACACGTACACAGGGTCTCCCAAGATGCTGTTGCATTTTGAGAGACCCAAACCTGGAACCGAAAAGTTGAACAGTTACAAAAAAAAGTGTAAAAAAATAAATAAAAGTAAAAAGTAAAAAAAAAAAAAAATAGTTGTCGTTTTATTGTTCTCTCCCTCTCTATTCTCACTCTATTGTTCTGCTCTTTTTTACTCTATTTTATTCTGCAAAGTTTTATTGTTATGTTTTTTCATGCTTGCTTTTCAGGTATGTAAAACTTTACTGTTTTCAGGTACGCCATTCAGCTGTTGCGCGGACATATTTATCTTGACAGCAACAGCGTTTGCTCCCACGATATATAAAGCCGTGACTCCAGTGCTGTAGGAGGTGATTTCACCACCACAGTTAAAAAAAGAGCATATATGCCGAAGCATGGGGGCATTAGGGGTGGAGGAGCGATTTTGCTCCTAATGCCGCGTACATACGGTTGACATTCCTACGGAGGCTTTCCCGTGGAAAAGTCTGACCATGTGTACACGGCATAGAAAAGTCTGACCATGTGTACACGGCATAGAAAAGTCCAACCGTGTGTACGCGGCATAACTTTTTTGCGGGAGGATGCCCCCATGCTTCGGCATATATATATATTAGGCACAGGTTGCGTTAAAAAATGTTTTATTTTTTACTGTTTTTCTATTGGTATTTGCTTTGCAGGTATGGTATGATCTTACTGTTGTACTGTAATGTTACTTTGTTTTAATGTTAGCCATCATTTGCTTAGCAGGTACGCCATTCAGTTGCAGCGCGGATTTATTTAGCGTGACAGCAACAGCGTTTGCTCCCACGATATATATAAAGCTGCGGGAGCTGTAGGAGGTGATTTCACCACCACAGTCGAAAAAAGAGCATATATGCCAAAGCATGGGGGCATTAGGGGTGGAGGAGCGATTTTGTTCCTAATGCCGCGTACATACGGTTGACCCCCCTACGGAGGCCTTACCCGTGGAAAAGTCTGACCATGTGTACACGGCATAGAAAAGTCCGACCGCGTGTAAGCGGCATAACTTTTTTGCGGGAAGATGCCCCCATGCTTTGGCATATATAAATGGTGCATGTATGCCCATCATTAGAAGTGGGTGGATGAAGGGAGGTATTCTAATGGTGGGCATACCCACCGATCAATCCATATGTGGAATTACACCCCAAAATACATTCTGCTGCTTCTCCTGAGAACGGGGATACCACATGTGTGAGACTTTTTGAGAGCCTAGCCACGTACGGGACCCCAAAAACCAATCACCGCCTTCACTCTTTCTAATGGTGTAAATTTTTGTGAAGGCAGTGATTGGTTTTCGCGGCCCCGTACGCGGCTAGGCTCCCAAAAAAGTCCCACACATGTGGTATCCCCGTACTCAGGAGAAGCAGCAGAATGTATTTTGGGGTGCAATTCCACATATAACCATGGCATGTGTGAGAAATATTTCTATTAGTGACAAAGTTTTGTAATTTTTTTTTTTAGGTCATTATTCAGTGACTTGGGGCAAAAAAATAAAATATTCCATGGACTCAACATGCCTCTCAGCAAATAGCTTAGGGTGTCTACTTTCCAAAATGGGGTCATTTGGGGGGGTTGTGTGCCATCTTGGCATTTTATGGCCTTCAAAACTGTGATAGGTAGTGAGGACTGAAATAAAAAATATATGCCCTTAGAAAGCCTGAGGCGGTGATTGGTTTTCGGGGCCCCGTACGTGGCTAGGCTCCCAAAAAGTCCCACACATGTGGTATCCCCATACTCAGGAGAAGCAGCAGAATGTATTTTGGGATGCAATTCCACAAATGCCCATGGCATGTGTGAGAAATATATCATTTAGTGACAAAGTTTTGTAATTTTTTTTTAGCTCATTATTCAATGACTTGGGGCAAAAAAAAAAAATATTCCATGGACTCAACATGCCTCTCAGCAAATATCTTGGGGTGTCTTCTTTCCAAAATGGGGTCATTTGGGGGGGTTTTGTGCTATTTTGGCATTTTATGGCCTTCGAAACTGTGATAGGTAGTGAGGAGTGAAATCAAAAATGTGCGCCCTTAGAAATGCTGAAGGCGGTGCTTGGTTTTTGGGGCCCCATACGCGGCTAGACTCCAAAAAAGTCCCAAACATGTGGTATTCCCATACTCAGGAGAAGCAGCAGAATGTATTTTGGGGTGCAATTCCACATATAACCATGGCATGTGTGAGCAATATATCGTTTAGTGACAACTTTTTGTAAACTTTTTTTTTTTTTGTCATTATTCAATCAGTTGGGACCAAAAAAAAAAAAATTCAATGGACTCAACATGCCTCTCAGCAGTTTCCTTGGGGTGTCTACTTTCTAAAATGGGGTCATTTGGGGGGTTTTGTACTGCCCTGCCATTTTAGCACCTCAAGAAATGAGATAGGCAGTCATAAAATAAAAGCTGTGTAAATTCCAGAAAATGTACCCTAGTTTGTAGACGCTATAACTTTTGCGAAAACCAATAAGTATACGCTTATTGCGATTTTTTTTTTTACTAAAGACATGTGGCTGAATAAATTTTGGCCTAAATGTTTGACTAAAATTTAGTTTATTCGATATTTTTTACTTGTTGTTATAAGAAAAATATATTTTTTTCAAAAAAGTTAGATTTTTTTCCATCATTTACACTTTCAAAATTACAGAAAACAAAAAAATTGTGTCTGCAAAAGTTTGGGCACCCTGCAGAATTTATAGCACACAGCCAAACTTTTGCAGACGCCATTTTTTTGTTTTCTGTAATTTTGAAAGTGTAAATGATGGAAATACAATCTAACATATTATAAGAGTGTCTAATCTGTAATTTGATGCCTTTTGGAGATTTTTCCATCTTTCCTTGGCTTTGTTATGCACATTAATACAAATTTTTACCTGGGGTGCCCAAACTTTCGATCCCCACTGTAGATGGAGGGGGCTGAAATAAAATAAAATAATATATACCTCCCTAAAAAAATGAATCCTGATTTAGGAAACAGTGAGAAGCCTATGGCCATAGGACTTGTGTGTATGTAAAATGTGTATTGGAACCTTCCACTCTGTGGGTTGTTGCCATGCTGCTGTGCAAGGCACTTGGACAATGTGGGGCTTAAGCTGGCCATGCAGTACATGGATCTAAATTCATCAGGTTAATCAGGGATCAGACGATGTTTGGTCTATGTATGGGCAGGGTAGTTCTACAAAAGTCCATTTACTGATGGACTTCTGTACAATCGCCCTGTTGGGTCTTGCCACTCAGTCAACACTGCCAGCAGGATTTATTTGAATATAAATCCTGCCTCATCTCTTTCTGTTTTCTACCTATTCAAGCGCACATATACTGTCCTGATGCCAGCCAATGTCCACCAAACACATACATAAAGTTTATACTTTTATAATTTTGGAAATAACTGGGAGAGGAGAGGATACATAGACAATTAATCTTTTCAGTGGGGACAGAGACAGAAAAAAAAAAAAAACTAGCCCTTTTCAACTAAATAAAATGTTTGTAGATACAATTTAATAATCTTTTTCCCGAAAGCATAATAGAGCACCAGGACTTGCTACTCTGCGTCTTATTTCTTTAACCACTTAAGACCCGGACCAATACGCTGGCAAATGACCCAAGGGGTTTTTGCGATTCGGCACTGCGTCACTTTAACAGACAATTGCGCGGTCGTGCGACGTGGCTCCCAAACAAAATTTGCGTCCTTTTTTTCCCACAAATAGAGCTTTCTTTTGGTGGTATTTGATCACCTCTGCGGTTTTTATTGTTTGCGCTATAAACAAAAATAGAGCGACAATTTAAAAAAAAATGCAATATTTTTTACTTTTTGCTATAATAAATATCCCCCAAAAATATATAAAAAAACATTTTTTTTCCTCAGTTTAGGCCGATACGTATTCTTCTACATATTTTTGGTAAAAAAAATCACAATAAGCGTTTATCGGTTGGTTTTCGCAAAATTTATAGCGTTTACAAAATAAGGGATAGTTTTATTGCATTTTTATTAATTATTTTTTTTTTACTACTAATAGCGGCGATCAGCGATTTTTTTCGTGACTGCGACAATATGGCGGACACTTCGGACAATTTTGACACATTTTTGGGACAATTGTCATTTTCACAGCAAAAAATGCATTTAAATTGCATTGTTTACTGTGGAAATGACAGTTGCAGTTTGGGAGTTAACCACAGGTGGCGCTGTAGGGAATGTGTGCCCTAATGTGTGTGTTTACAACTGTAGGGGGGTGTGGCTGTAGGTGTGACGTCATCGATCGCGTCCCCCTATTACAGGGATGACGCGATCGATGCTCCGGCCACAGAGAAGCACGGGGAAGCCGTGTGTACACACGGCTCTCCCCGTTCTTCCGCTCCAGGGACGGATCGCCGCACTGCAGCGGCGATCGGGTCCGCGAATCCCGCGGTCCCGGTCCTGGAGCTTCGGACCGGGTCGCGGGCGCGCGCCCGCGGGCGCGCGCCCGCGACCCACGGCTGGGTACTAAAACCAACGTATATATATACGTTGATGTGCCCAGCCGTGCCATTCTGCCGACGTAAATGTGCAGTAGGCGGTCCTTAAGTGGTTAACAACCACTATTTACTATTTTTTAAATTGAAGTAGGAACTTCATGTACAACAAATCAAATGAAGATATATGTTTGGACCTCTCATCCTATGCAAAGTTCCGATTAATTTGAGAATGAATCAAAGAAAAGGTGATTTATTTAGCATGTTACTTAATCCACTGCTGAATGCTTGGCCAAAGCTGAAACCAGATCTGGAAAATCTCAATGGAAAGCTCCTCTGCTATTGGACATGGTGATATTTAAGAGCACAAATTTGTTAGCATAATAAATATTTATTGCACTTCTTGGTACAGATAGAGTAACAGAAACCCTTTTACTAACCCAGAGAATCTGATATATGCAGTAAGCTCAACATTAGAGTGGTAGGGAAATAGCAGAGATGCATTTGTCCAAAATCCTTATGTTGACCAAAGAGAAGACCATTCAACATACTTTGGTTTTTGCCCCATCTTGAGACTGAAACTCATCCTGGGCTCTAAGCCCTGCCATTTACAGGTAGCCTGGGGAAAGTATGTAATATGGCAAGAGTACCTATTACTGCAATGATTAGGCCCCTTGGGTGGGGGGTGAAACATGTTAGAGGGCGTGGCCTGGATGGAGTTAGGTTGAGGCTGTTATGACCTATTACATGCTAGTGTAATGTCACAACAACTGGGTATAAAAGAGAGGCACTTTAACGGAACCCCAAATGGGACAGGGGTTAACGCCGTTTAAGATATTCCATCCGAACCCAAGACACTCCACAATCCGGCGACAGGACCCATACAGATTTCTCCCCCAGAACCGAGACACACAGCTTTGTTCTTTGGTTCAACAGGAATAGACAATCTTTATTGAGAAGGCAGGCTCTTCTATACACCAAAAATAATATTTGCAGTAATCAAATGGACAATGACACACTCCACCCACAACATCATACAATGGTTACTAACAAGCCCCCCTCAATACACATCTTTTATTAGACAGACATTCTGACTCTGAGATAATCTACATGAGCTAATTAGCTACAGCTGACACGTCAGACATCTGACCTTTAGACTCTGCTAACTCACAATCCACATTTATCATCAATAGAAATTCACACAATACAGTGTCAGTTAGCATAACACAATGAAAGGTCTTTGGGAGCCATACTAAGGTTAATTTACATCACAGTAGCAGACAACATTAACCCCTACAGTATGTGTTCCCACATTGAATGAATCACTCTTTTAATTGACCTGTTGGGTTCAGAATCAACACCCTGTAAATAGTTCTTGCAGACATTCTTGAATATATTGTGGATTACAGACCCATGTTAAAGCAATCCAACTTATGTCCATTATTTTCTGGCTCAATCTGTGCCCAAAAGTGACTCCCGTTACAGGCACCTCCTAAGTGTAGCAATATTAAAAATAAAATTAAGTTGCGCTAATTATTGATCCGGGATAATACCTTAGATATGTGACATAAATGAGTCCATATATAACACGTGAAAAGAAAAGCTCTTTGCAATTACAAATGATGCAAATATACACTGCTCAAAAAAATTAAAGGAACACTTTGAAAACATATCAGATCTCAACGGGCAAAATTCTGATATGGACTGCACTGACCCACCACCAAACCGGTCATGCTGAACAATGTTACAGGCAGCATAAAGTTCTACGTGGCTTCTCCAGACCCTTTCACGTCTGTCACATATGCGTGAGGATGGGGCACCAGTGGCAGACCTGTCAATTCTGGTGTTCAATGGAAAATGCCAATCGAGCGCCACAGTGCCCGGCAGTGAGCATAGAGCACACTAGAGGATGTTGAGCTCTAAGGCCACCCCCATGAAGTCTGTTTTTGATTGTTTGGTCAGAGACATTCACACCATTGGCCTGCTGGAGGTCATTTTGTAGGGCTCTGGCAGTGCTCATCCTGTTCCTCCTTACACAAAGGAGCAGATACCGGTCCTGCTGATGGGTTAAGGACCTTCTACGGCTCTATCCAGCTCTCCTAGAGTAACTAATAAACTAAAAATAATGGAATCCAACCTGGGGTATATTATTTATATATATTCCAAACCTCTGATACGTCTATACAAGATGGGATACCTCCCAATAGACACTGAGTAACAGGTACCTCTGTCTCATCTTTCTCTTTTTTACCTCCTAGAGCAGGGATCCTCAAACTATGGCCCTCCAGCTGTTGCGGAACTACACTTCCCATGAGGCATTGTAAAACTCTGACATTCACAGACATGACTAGGCATGATGGGAATTGTAGTTCCTGAACACCTGGAGGGCCATAGTTTGAAGACCCATATCCTAGAGTAACTGCCTGTCTCCTGGAATCTCCTTCATGCTCTTGAGACTGTTTCCCGGGAGACACAGCAAACCTTCTGGCAATGACACTTATTGATGTGCCATTCTTGAGGAGTTGGACTGCATGTGCAACCTTTATAGGGTCCGAGTATCGCCTCGTGCTACAAGTAGTGACACTGATCATAGCTAAATGCAAAACTAGTGAAACAGTCAGAAAAGATGAGTAGGGAAAAAATGTCAGACACCTCCACCTGAAAAAACATTCCTGTTTTGGAGGTCGTCTCATTGTTGCCCATCTAATGCACCTGTTGTTAATTTCAATTAACAGCAAAGCAGCTGAAACTGATGAACAACCCCCTCTGTATAGATCCCTCCCCCTCTGCTACTTAACTGATCAGATCAATATCCCAGGAGTCCTGATTCAAAAGTGTTCCTTTAATTTTTTTGAGCAGTGTAGTTGATTGACAGCTGTAAATGATCCCCTATAACGGGAGATCAGATGTGCTTGTGGCTTATTACCCAGCTTTGGGTCTCTAAACTGTGCACCAAAATTCTCAGCGTCTTTACCAATGGACGTCCTCATATACAGTTGTATTCAAAATTATTTAACCCCCCAATGCTGTAAAGGGTTTTATGGAATTTAGTGTACATTTGTAATTGTATTCAAAATGAAATCCTACAAGGACTTCTTAAAGAACCATATGCAACTAAAATGACATCAATTGGTTTTGTAATACAGTAGTAAATGTTTCTTTTGTGAATTCTTCATTTACACAATTATTCAACCCCTTAAAGACTACCACTCTGAAGAACAGAGGTTCATTGAAGTGTTTTCAATCAGGTATTGAAAACACCTGTGGATGTCAGGGACAGGGCCGGATTAACAGAGGGGCTGATGGAGCTGCAGCTCCAGGCCCCTTTCTCAAGATAGGCCCATTTGCCCCAAAAAAAAAAAAAAAAGTTTTTTTTTTTTTTTTTTTTAGATCAACTTCGGGGGTTGTAGCTTGATGACCAGAGGTCACAGAAACCCCACATTTGGGGAGTAGTCAGTTGAAGACCTACCCCACAACTGGTCAAAATATGGGACGGCTATCATTTATGGTTCCGGAGATACGGGCCTGCTTGCACAGCCTGTCAGAAGCTACATACAGAGCGGCCATTATAAATACAAGCTGACACACTGCAGCACACTGAGAAAAAAAAATCATCATTTGTTTTTTGCTAGAAAATTACTCTATGGTGGTCTTTGCAACTTTTTATGTTGCACGGTATAGAGCTGCACGATTCTGGCTAAAACGACAACTGCAATTTTTTTGCTTAGAAGATAAATCACGATTCTCTCACGATTCGTACGGCATAACATCATCTTTCACATTAAAATGAAAAAAATAAAAAAATGGGCCAACTTTACTGTTTTGTTTTTATGGTTTTTATTATTCAATGAAGTGGGCAAATGCAGCGTGACATAAAATATTGCAGCAATTGCCATTTTTGTCTCTGCTAAAATATATATAATGTTTGGCGGTTCCAAGTAATTTTCTAGCAAAAAATATTGCTTTTTAACTTAAACAAGTGTTGGACTTTAAGTGGTTACATTTCTTGCATTTACACACAGAAGTTTGATCTAAAAAGGAAGTTGGTTACAATGTTTCATGTTGTTTACAAACTTGGCAGACAGTCGGATATTTTCTTTACACACAGAAGTTTATCCCTTTGATATAAGAAGAAAGCGTTAGTTACAATGTTTCCTGCTAAGAACTTAGCAGACTGTCCAGATATTTTCTTTTGACAGCTGAAAGTCTCTCCACTTGTTATATGAAAGAATCAGCAAACTCTGCATTGGAGATGTCAGGGGGGTTGAATCAAGACCACAATTTTAACGATTAATTGTGCAGCTCTAGCACGGTACTGTATTTGCGCAGCAATTTTTCAAACATGTTTTTTTGGAAATAAACTGTTTCATACATTAAAAAAACACCAAAGTTAGCACGATTTTTTTTTTTGGTATCCTAAGCGATGCTTTAAACATTTTTTAGGTTACATGTTTAGAGTTACAGAGGAAGTCTAGTGCTAGAATTATTGCTCTCGCTCTAACGATCGCGACATATGTAACCTGTGTGTATCTGGCTCTGATACTAGCCAGTGCCTACCCAGCCACTGACTGGTATCTCTCCCTAGCCTGTCCCCACACACCCTCTCACCTGCTTACCTGTAGATGGGGGAATCACTCCTGTAGTGTTATTGTGTTCTGACAGTGAGTACAATGATCAGTGTTGCTATCTATAGCTGGCAGCACTGATTGTTTTTGGAAAAACAGGCTGGTTGTACTCAAGTCGATTAATAGATTGACTTGTGTAAAACCAGCTAGCCCATACATAGATCGACTATGGCTGGCCTCTGCATAATTGGTGTAATTTCAATTCATGTATGACCCGCTTAACCACTACGCAGTCCCTAAACATCCTTCCACTCCTATACATTGTGCCCACTGTCATACCCTCCACACTCCTCTCCTGTACATAGTGACCACTGTCATACCCTCCACACTCCTCTCCTGTACATAGTGACCACTGTCATACTCTCCACACTCCTCTCCTGTACATAGTGACCACTGTCATACTCTCCACACTCCTCTCCTGTACATAGTGACCACTATCATACCCTCCACACTCCTCTCCTGTACATAGTGCCTGCTGTCATAGACTCCTCTTCTGTACATACTTCCCACTGTCGCACCCTCCACACTCCTCTCCTATACATAGTGCCCACTATCATACCATCCCCATTCCTCTCTTGTACATACTGCCCACTGTCATACCCTCCACACTTCTCTCCTGTACATACTGCCCCATTATACCCTCCACACTTCTCACTGGTACATACTACCCTCTGTCATACCCCCACACTCCTCCTGTACATACTGCCCACTGTCATACTCTTCACACTCCTCTCCTGTACAAACTGCCCACTGTCATACCCTTCACACTCCTCTCCTGTACATAGTACCTGCTGTCATACACTTCTCTCCTGTACATACTGCCCACTGTCATACCCTCCACATTCCTCTCCTGTACATACTGCCCACTGTTATACCCTCCACACTCCTCTCCTATACATAGTGCCCACTATCATACCGTCCACACTGCTCTCCTGTACATACTGCCCACTGTCATACCCTCCACACTCCTCTCCTATACATAGTGCCCACTATCATACCATCTACACTCCTCTCCTATACATAGTGCCCACTGTCATACCCTCCACACTCCTCTCCTGTACATGGTGCCTGCTGTCATACACTTCTCTCCTGTACATACTGCCCACTGTCGTACCCTCCATGCTTCTCTCCTGTACATGATGCCCACTGTCATACCCTCCACACTTCTCTCCTGTACATTGTGCCTTTTGCGTACCCTTTGCACTCTTCTCCTGTACATAGTGCCCAATGTTAGACCCTCCACATTCCTCTCACTCACCTGCACATACTTCCCACTTATATACCGTCCGTACTCCTCCCCTATGTCGCTTACCCACAAAAACAGTTCTTTAAAATGATACTGAATACCCTCAATGTTACCAGCTCTAGAATGGACACACTTTTGTTAGTTCAACTAAAGGAAATCTCAGTTCTCATATTTGTTCTGTTCCATTATTAGAACTTATTTAATTTTGTGATTACTACTGTGATGTACAGAGGAACATAGGGGATCTCAGCTACTCTAAATATAGCACTTGTGAAAAAGTGTCCCTGAAAACAATTTTTTAAATGTTGGCAACTATGCACTGCCCAAGGGCCACTGGGTCAGTAGTGGGCCCCATGAGAGGTTTCTGGGATCCTGTGATATTAAAGCGGTAGTAAACTTTCCTGACATTACTACTTTTAGTAGGTTATGCCACAATGTACAAGTATGCACAGCATATTAGCACATTAGGGTACACTTAAATTTTCAGACTGGGCCCTCCAGACTGCGCTGTGATTCTCACGCATTTATTTATTATTTATAAAAGGCCCCACCAAAATCCTCAGCACCAGGCCCATGATGTTCTTAATCTGGCCCTGGTCAGGGAGTAGCAATAAACCCTAATAAGCCCCAATTAGGCAGCTTTAAAATGACTGTGATACTCAGCTCCTTCTAGACATTTACTGGTGTGGTTACAAACATGGTGAAGTCAAGAGAATGGTCCAGGACGACAAGAGAAGAGGTGATTACTCTTCACAGAAAGGGCAATGGCTATAAGAAGATTGCAAAGATGTTAAACATACCAAGAGGCACCATAGGAAGCATCATTCGGAAATTTAAGGCAAAGGGCACTGTTGAAACGCTACCTGGTCGTGGCAGAAAGAAGATGCTGACTTCGACTACCTGAAGCGTAGAGTGGAGAAAAGTCTCCGTGTGACTGCTGTGGAACTGAGAAAAGATTTGTCAGATGTGGGTACTGAAGTTTCTGCTCAGACACACTGCGTAATGAAGGCCTCCATGCCAGAACTCCCTGGCGCACCCCCTTGCTGTCTCCAAATAATAAGAGTCGACTGCAGTATGCCAAAAGTCATGTGAAAAAACCACAGAAGTTTTGGGATTGTGTTCTGTGGACTGATGAAACAAAATTAGAACTGTTTGGGCCCATGGATCAACGCTATGTTTGGAGGAGGAAGAACAAAGCCTATGAAGAAAAGAACACCTTGCCTACTGTGAAGCATGGCGGGGGGTCAATCATGCTTTGGGGCTGTTTTGCTTCTGCAGGTACAGGGAAGCTTCAGCGTGTGCAAGGTACCATGAATTCTCTTCAGTACCAGGAGATATTGGATGACAATGTGATGCACTCCGTCACAAACCTGAGGCTTGGGAGACGTTGGACCTTTCAACAGGACAATGATCCCAAGCATACCTCCAAGTCCACTGTGTTTTTCAACTCCATTCCTCAAGGCACACCAACAGGTCATGTTTTCAGGCTTTCCATTATTTTGCACAGGTGATTTGATCAGTTTTACTGCCTTAGTAATCACCACAGCCATTTCATCTGAGGGAAATCCTGAAAACTTGACCTGTTGGTGTGCCTTGAGGACTGGAGTTGAAAAACACTGCACTAGAGCATGGTTGCAGATTAAAGGCTGGAACATTTTGGAGTGGCCATCGCAATCACCAGACTTAAAGCGGATCTCCACCCTAAAGTGAAGATCCGCTGATCGGAACCCTCCCCCCCTCCGGTGTCACAATTGACACCTTTCAGGGGGGAGGGGGGTGCAGATACCTGTCGCAGTCTCGGGCAAAAGACAGGTTTTTTGGTGACATCCCGTCGCCCCCCCGTTGTGTGCTGGGAACTCTCAGCTCCCAGCACACAGCGGGAGCCAATCGCCGGGCGCAGCGCGACTCGCGCGTGCGCCGTAGGGAACCGGGCAGTGAAGCCGCAGCGCTTCACTTCCTGGTTCCCTCACCGTGGATGGAGGGGGGAGCAGCAGGGTGACGAGCGATTGCTCGTCCTCTGCTGCGGACGCCGCTGGACTCCAGGACAGGTAAGTGTCCTAATATTAAAAGTCAGCAGCTGCAGTATTTGTTGCTGCTGACTTTTAATATTGTTTTTTTGCTGAACCATCCGCTTTAAATCCAATTGAGAACCTCTGTGGGACTTAAAGAAAGCAGTTGCAGTGCGCATGCCTAAGAATGTGACTGAACTGGAGACTTTTGCCCATGACGAATGGGCGAAGATACCCGTAGATCGCTGCAAGACACTTGTGTCAAGCTATGCTTCACGTTTAAAAGCTGTTATAACTGTAAAAGGATGTTGTACTAAGTACTAAGATTAAATGTCACTTGGGGGTTGAATAAAACTGATAATGATGTGAGCACAGAAAATACATTTGTGGTTATTTCATTATAAATGTTATGTTATATTTGTCTGACCTACACGTGCCTCTTTGATTTAATTGTAAGCAGGATGACTGAATGATCAAAATCAATGTCAGACTGGCCAAAACAATCAATTTCAGTGGGGGTTGAATAATTTTGAATACAACTGTACATATGTGTTCAATGGGTCCCCATGTAAAAATAAAGGCTTGCATAGTGTAAATCCTTATATTTTATTAAAATTTCAAACAAAATTGCTCTTACAATCAAGTGGAGTAAAATCGGCATTAGAATAAATCGAGCCAGCCATCTCTCGATAGCAGCCCGTCACTTCCGGGGCCTGCGTACACGCACGTGCCTCAGGATGACGTCAGGTGTGACGAAACCCGCAGGGAAGAGCAACGTGCTGATGTCACTGTGTCACGTGCTTTGATATACAAGTGCTTTGTATTACAAGCATGTTTCTGGAACAAATTATGCTTGCAATACAAGGTTTTACTTTTGGTATCATAGGTAAACATCAAAGAAGGGAATTTATTGGGTCTTTAGCTGAATTGTGAAAATTGCTTATTCAAGGATGAAACAAGAGCTGCCAAATCTGCACTGTTATTCAAGCTTGCATGTCTGTGATAGACTGATATCTTGGCTTTTCCGCTGAGCTACTTCTATCAGTGATCTGTGAAAGTGTTACTAAACCCAGTAATATGAAAATAGTCTATCCACTCCCCACAGTGCCCACAGCTTATAAATCTTTTACATTAAAATATTGCCACTATATAGCTTTTTGAATGAGGTACATCATAAACTGCACAGTTTCTTCAGTGCTGAGAGTTCAGGAAGGTGGAGATTTTCAGCCTGTATACACACCCACATGTGTGATGTTAATATCATGTGACCTGTCTATCTCTGAGAACAAGTAATTGTTCTCTCCAGCATAAGACACAACTGAGCATGTGCAGGTTGATCTTGGCTACCTTGCTTGTTTTTTTCCAAGGTAGACATTGCAGGAGGGTATTTTTACACAATGCAGAGGATTAACCTCTAAAGTTCCACAGTGAGCATAATAACAAGCATGCGATTCTGCATATACAGACTGTTGTGGGTTTAGTAACATAAATGATTACTTAGGGAGAGTAGCCAGTGGTTGGGCTTTAAATGCAAAACAACAATATAATTTAGAAAAAAATATTTATATTTATTACAGAGAATACAGAAAAATAGACAATGTGCAGGAATAAAAAAACATACAAGATATTAAAAAGTATGAGTTGGGTCCCTTGTGCGTCTACGCGTTTCGCCGTGAGGCTCCTTCAGGACGGGCAACAAGAGAGTACAAAAACAGAGAATTAATCTCACTATCTTGAAATGGACAGAATCTGGTATAGATATACACATCCGAATATTGGAGACCCTATAGAGGCAGAAAAAGTTCCATAGGAAATATAGTGAAGGTAATATATGTAGATATATCACAGGCTCTGCCAGTTGGTGAGAAAGTATATACTAAAGAGCAAACAAATTCCCTCTGTAGGGATTATCCAGTAAAGGCATGGATATAAAATCTGTGATTTTAGTCAGTGACCAAAATCGCTTGACGGGGGGTAGATGTCCAAATAAAGGGCTTATATAGTCCACAAACTCTCAGGATACACCATCCGATATCCAATAACGCCATTCAGGCTGATATCAGAAAACAAAAGCCCAAAAGTCTCTTATGAATACGGATGTGGCATTGTGAGTGCTCCCCTTTCCCTCTTTGCTGGGTTTAGTAACACTTTAAGGCTCTGCATATTCCTATTAACCATCCACTAGAGCAAGGGTCTCCAAACTACGGCCCTCCAGCTGTTTCGGAACTACATTTCCCATGAGGCATTGTAAAATTCTGACATTCACAGACATGACTAAGCATGATGGGAATTGTAGTTCCTGAACAACTGGAGGGCCATAGTTTGGAGATCCCTGCACTAGAGGGTGCATGATACATCACTTTATCACAGCCACAGTTGGCACAGGATTACTGGAATTTCATTAAACATCAGCGTGATATAATTAATGTCTCCAGAACTGAACACAGTAAGTGAGTCAGTAACATGTTTTAGCAATAATAGACATATGAAATGCACATGCTGCACGCGAGACCTGTCCGACACTGTTGTTCACAGTAATTCTTTTGTAAAGTGAACCAGTCATGTATATATAAGAAATTTAATATTCAAGCTTTTAATATTAAAATTGTGCAGGCTCGCTTACTAAAGCTTTGCCCTCTTAAAGGCTATATTGGCTTTATCTTAGTCTGTCAATGACCTGACCTCTTACAGGGAGGGTCCCTGAGCTTCTGAGTTTGTGGAACAGTATGTAGCATGGCCCCCTAAGGGACTGCTTGGATTTACCTGCTCATCTGCACTGCCATGACCTGATGAACATTCCCACCTGACACTCTTGGTTCAGACATCTTTACATCATCAAAGCAATAAGTCAGACAACTCTGTGCGTTTATGTTCTGATAATGCTAACCAGACCAGTTCAAAGAAGATATTGTCACAAAGAGGAGGTAATAGATCTGCTGTGTTTTAGGCAACAGCGCTAACTCAGCAAAGGAATTCCTCCAAATAACAAAAGCCAAGATATTTGCAGTTAAAATAGTCTATTATATACACAAGTACAGTGGAGTTCTGCTTGCACCTGATAGGATAAACACAATTTAATGGTTATACTCACAAGCTTCTAAAGGGGAAACCTAGGCCAGCCTATGAACTGTTAACCCTAATGAGAGGTCAAACCTAATAGCAATGGTATAAGGGCCCTTGTAGCAATAATGATAGTAATGTCCCCGTTGCAGATCTGATGGTCTTCATTGGTAGTAGGAGCTCATTAATTGTGTTCAATAAGGTGTAATAGCAAGCAATAAGGTTTCTTAAAATGGTAGATCTAAAGGTGTCTATACACAGTTCTGTTCTAGATAGGTTCAGTAAAGTACTCCCAAGGTAAACATGTCTGTGCAAAGTGCCCCAGTGAACCCATGAGAAAAGAATTTGTAAAGATGCGCAATTGCCCTCTCACCAACGACTAGGCCAAATTAATGCATTCCGTACAGCAGCTCCTGTAGCGAAACACGTGCAGCGGATCCGCCGTATCGATCTCCTAATGCAAAACTCAGAACACAGGTTGGCAGGGGACCAAAGTGGTGCTGAATGGATGTCCCACTAACAGCAAGCAGTGCTAGGCCCCTCTCATCTGGGTTGGAATGTGATGCAGCATGTGGTGGGAGAGGTCCGTCTTGCGTCAGGTCCAGGAGGAAGAGAGCACAGGCTGAGCCTTGGCTTCTTATATAGTTCCGTCCAGCAATCTCTCTGATGTTAGCAAAGATTCCTGGGATATGTAGTCCAGATACAAAGTCATGCAAATCAATTATTAGTCTGAGGAACTACTCATCCCACAATCGCTTTAGCTTGACTCACAAATATGATATTAGTTGATACCACTGGGCACTAGAGGGACATATTATGTATAGAAATACTGGAGGATCACTATACTTTATAGTAGTAGCCCACGTTGCTACAAGTATAAAATAAAGGAGCCATTTTCTTGATTAGTTCAAGACTGACCATTTAGACTCTTGTATAAGCCCAGTTGTGACTGGCACTGTTTAAGAGAACTACTCTATTACAGTCATTGCAATATTAATGTTGAAGGTTAGGTCCTACTAATTATAAACTTATTGTGAAGATACTTTGTTAGACATTGGGGGTCATTTACAAAAGGCAAATCCACTTTGTACTACAAGTGCAAAGTACACTTCAAAATGCACTGAAAGTGCACTTGGAAGTGCAATCGCTGTAGATCCGAGGAGGATATGTAAGGAAAACTAAAAACAGCATTTTAGCTTGTACATGATTGGGTGATAAAATCAGCAGAGCTTCCACTTATTTCAGATCTACCCCTCAGATTTCCAGTGACTGCACTTTGCACTTGTAGTTGGCATTTGCAGTGCGAAGTGGATTTGCCTTTCATAAATAACCCCCATAGTTTAGACTGAAATTAATTTGACCCCAATAAGCTTTATTACATCAAATAAAGGTCTTTAAAGGGTGGAAATAAGTGTGAAAAATACAGAAAAAATACCTTTCTGGAAATTTGCCTATGTAGGTAAGAGGTGTTTGTAGATAAAAACAAACTGTGCAATGCTGTTAATTTATTGGACAAGTTATTAGGGAAATCTATCTAAATCTGCTAGTGCATCTCACTACCTTCTCTCCTGATTGGCAATGCTGCTGTCCAAGGTTGACTCCATTGCTTCTCCATCCAGAATGGAGTCACTCTAATGCCGCGTTCATCATACCAAACCGATCGTGTGTGGGCCCCATCGGTTATTTATCCATCGGTTAAAAAAATTGAAACTTAACCGATTTAACCGATGGATACCTAAACGATAGAAAAAAAAACGATTGTCTGTAGGCACGTAGATCGGTTAAAAATCCACGCATGCTCAGAATCAAGTCGACACATGCTTGGAAGCATTGAACTTCATTTTTTTCAGCACGTCGTTGTGTTTTACGATCTAACACGATAGTTTTTTTTAATCGATGGTGTGTAGGCGCGACGGACCATCAGTCAGCTTCATCAGATAACTGATGGAAAAATCCATCAGACCGTTCTCATCGGATTGACCGATCATGTGTACAGGGCATTAGACAGGAAGTGTGTTGTTGGCCAGATCACCAGAGGGCACATTTAAGGATTTTTTATAATTTGTGGATTTAATTCCACTTTAAAAATTAAATGTACAATAGAGAGGCTATCAGAATTATGTGGATTAATCCAAAAATATTGGAAAAGCAAATGTTACCCAATTCCAGTCTAAAACCACAGAAGTTTAGCTAAATATGAGAAATATTCCTCAGATTGCTTCAAAACTTGCATTCTGTGATAAATACTAATGCTGACAGCTCTGTCTATCCTGTATGGGTAGTGCCAAGACATACTGATAGCAGATGTTAAATCACACTTGCAGCTGAGGTGTCTTCAACCCAAGATGTTATAAAGTAAAAAATATACTTTAAAGGAGAAGTAAAGCTATTTAGGCCCTTCTTCTCCCATGGATCATAGGAGTGCAGTTCTGCACTCCTGTGACCTGTATTTATTAGACAGCAGGCTAATATCCGCTGTCTACTGAAGTCAAAGAACTGGTCCAGGCTCTGGATTGTTCATGACTTTACAGTCGGGATCTACCCAGATGCCAGAACCGACAGCTGGCTCAGCCTCTCAGCAAGCCTTTGAGAGCCTGAGCCAGCCACTCCAGCCCATTGCACAGCCCAGCACTCCAGTGAGCTCTGCGTTTTTTGATCGATCAGATCTTTGAAGCAGCGGGGGACAGATACAGCATCGGACCAATGCATCCACCTAGGTGAGTATAATTTTTTTCTCCACAACCCCATACGTCTCTGATAGGCTAACCATACTAAAATGACCTGTTAACAGAGAAATACTACAATTGTTGACCTCATTCTGGAAGTGCTAATTACCTTGCTGTTATACACTGATACACTAGCTTCAGTGCTTTTTGGGTCGCTACTCCAAAACAAAAAAAAGCATACAGATCAGGATAGTCAAAGTATATAGTCCCTTCACAAGTCAGTTCACACAGGGAGCGTATAACAGTGTTCTGGACAGTGGGATCACAGACAGAAAAAATAAATAAATATTATATATATATAGAGAGAGATATTTATATAGATATACAGTATATATTTATATCTATATCTATATATATATATATATATATATATATATATATATATATATATATATATATATATATACACAGTGGCTTGCGAAAGTATTCGGCCCCCTTGAACTTTTCAACCTTTTGCCACATTTCAGGCTTCAAACATAAAGATATAAAACTGTAATTTTTTGTGAAGAATCGCCCAGAGGCGATTCAAAGCGCCCAGAGGCGATTCAGTTCGCATGTGCCGCGCTATACAAGTTTTCATTCATTCATTCATTCAACAACAAGTGGGACACAATCATGAAGTGGAACGAAATTTATTGGATATTTAAAACTTTTTTAACAAATAAAAAACTGAAAAATTGGGCATGCAAAAATTATTCTGCCCCCTTTAGTTAATACTTTGTAGCGCCACCTTTTGCTGCGATTATAGCTGTAAGTCGCTTGGGGTATGTCTCTATCAGTATCAAAAATAGGGATTACTACAAAAAGTAGTAGAAAGGCGGACTTTTTCAGGCAATCACAGGGACATACAATTTAAGAAAAAATATTTAATTATATATCATAAAATCCAGAAACAAAAACTAAAATATACAAAAACAGAATATACAGAATATATATTAGCAATAGTAGCTTGCATCTCGCCTACGCGTTTCGCCAAACGGCTTCTTCAGGGCGAGTTTGAGAAAGGGCTGGTAGTATATGATTGCTAATTTCATATATCAAAAACGTTTGCTGTCCATCTGATTATATCAAGGATTATGTAAATATCCAAGTGGCACATGAGAGCTCAATGCGGCAGACAGAGTGTATCAGGTATACAAAAAAATGTCTGGTATGGTTAGCAACGAAACATCATCAACAGATGAATAAATGTATTTCTGGGGTGGAGCCAGAAATAGAAAGGAGAACCCGGGACTGATCACAGCAATAAAACATAGACCATAGCCAGAGAGGAGTAGAGTCCAATCGCAATAGGCTAAACCGGATTGTAATGTCCAGTATAGGACAGTTCAATGAATCAGGAGTCTGGATATGAGTCACTGTTGATATGTCCCGGGGGGAGTCAGACCGGTGCAGCACAGGTCTGACTCCCCCCGGGACATATCAACAGTGACTCATATCCAGACTCCTGATTCATTGAACTGTCCTATACTGGACATTACAATCCGGTTTAGCCTATTGCGATTGGACTCTACTCCTCTCTGGCTATGGTCTATGTTTTATTGCTGTGATCAGTCCCGGGTTCTCCTTTCTATTTCTGGCTCCACCCCAGAAATACATTTATTCATCTGTTGATGATGTTTCGTTGCTAACCATACCAGACATTTTTTTGTATACCTGATACACTCTGTCTGCCGCATTGAGCTCTCATGTGCCACTTGGATATTTACATAATCCTTGATATAATCAGATGGACAGCAAACGTTTTTGATATATGAAATTAGCAATCATATACTACCAGCCCTTTCTCAAACTCGCCCTGAAGAAGCCGTTTGGCGAAACGCGTAGGCGAGATGCAAGCTACTATTGCTAATATATATTCTGTATATTCTGTTTTTGTATATTTTAGTTTTTGTTTCTGGATTTTATGATATATAATTAAATATTTTTTCTTAAATTGTATGTCCCTGTGATTGCCTGAAAAAGTCCGCCTTTCTACTACTTTTTGTAGTAATCCCTATTTTTGATATAATTATTTCGGATGTTGGCTACATGTGAGTGCTTTTATGTTTCCCCGTTCCCTATTTTTGAATATGTCTCTATCAGTTTTGCACATCGAGAGACTGAAATTTTTGCCCATTCCTCCTTGCAAAACAGCTTGAGCTCAGTGAGGTTGGATGGAGAGCGTTTGTGAACAGCAGTTTTCAGTTTTTTCCACAGATTCTCGATTGGATTCAGGTCTGGACTTTGACTTGGCCATTCTAACACCTGGATATGTTTATTTGTGAACCATTCCATTGTAGATTTTGCTTTATGTTTTGGATCATTGTCTTGTTGGAAGACAAATCTCTGTCCCAGTCTCAGATCTTTTGCAGACTCCATCAGTTTTCTTCCAGAATGGTCCTGTATTTGGCTCCATCCATCTTCCCATCAATTTTAACCATCTTCCCTGTCCCTGCTAAAGAAAAGCAGGCCCAAACCATGATGCTGCCACCACCATGTTTCACAATGGGGATGGTGTGTTCAGGGTGATGAGCTGTGTTGCTTTTACGCCAAACATAACGTTTTGCATTGTTGCCAAAAAGTTCAATTTTGGTTTCATCTGACCAGAGCACCTTCTTCCACATGTTTGGTGTGTCTCCCAGGTGGCTTGTGGCAAACTTTAAACGACACTTTTTATGGATATCTTTAAGAAATGTCTTTCTTCTTGCCACTCTTCCATAAAGGCCAGATTTGTGCAGTATACGACTGATTGTTGTCCTATGGACAGAGTCTCCCACCTCAGCTGTAGATCTTTGCAGTTCATCTATAGTGATCATGGGCCTCTTGGCTGCTTCTCTGATCAGTCTTCTCCTTTTATGAGCTGAAAGTTTAGAGGGACGGCCAGGTCTTCGTAGATTTGCAGTGGTCTGATACTCCTTCCATTTCAATATTATCGCTTGCACAGTGCTCCTTGGGATTTTTAAAGCTTGGGAAATCTTTTTGTATCCAAATCCGGCTTTAAACTTCTCCACAACAGTATCTCAGACCTGCCTGGTGTGTTCCTTGTTCTTCACGATGCTCTCTGCGCTTTAAATGGACCTCTGAGACTATCACAGTGCAGGTGCATTTATACAGAGACTTGATTACACACAGGTGGATTCTATTTATCATCATTAGTCATTTAGGTCAACATTGGATCATTCAGAGATCCTCACTGAACTTCTGGAGAGAGTTTGCTGCACTGAAAGTAAGGGGGCTGAATAATTTTGCAATTTTTCAGTTTTTTATTTAACAAAGTTTAAAATATCCAATACATTTCGTTCCACTTCTTGATTGTGTTCCACTTGTTGTTGATTCTTCACAAAAAATTACAGTTTTATATCTTTGTTTGAAGCCTGAAATGTGGCAAAAGGTCGCAAAGTTCAAGGGGGCTGAATACTTTCGCAAGGCACTGTATATACATTATTTTCTATTTTGTTGGGTGAATACGACATATATTGCATATAAACATTATATTGTCTTCTACTCAGCCAGCAGATAGACCTTTATGTGCCTTTTTGCATGTTTTCTTCTTTTCCACATCTTATTACTATCTTTTATAAAAAAAAGCTACACAGGTGAATTTATTATTATATTATTTAAACTTTGGGATTTGAGGCGGGTTTGTTCTATAAAACAAAAAGTAAAATGAAATAACAAAGATGCCCACCAATTCACCCGACATTTTTCTTTGTTTTCACTGCAGTTCTCTTTTAAGGCCCTTTTACTCAGTGGTGGCTCCCAGCATTTTAGTCCGCCTGTAAGGGACAGGTGCAGCATCCAGGCCCATTGCCTGGAGACCAGAGCACTTTTTACAATTTGTAATTTGCAATATATATTTTTCTACATTTGTTGGGGGGGAAAAACGCAAAAAGCGTATATTAATTGGTTTGCGCAAAAGTTATACCGTCTGCAAACTATGGGAAAGATTTTAATGGCATTTTTATTATTTTTATTTTTTTTACTACCAATGGCAGTGATCTGCTATTTTTAGCGATACGGCGACAATGCGACGGACAGATCGAAGACTGACACTTTTTTGGGACCCATTTATGCAGCGATCAGTGCTATGAAAATGCACTGATTACTGTGTAAATGTCACTGGCAGGGTAGGGGTTAACACTTGGGGGCAATCAAGGTGTTAAATATGTGTTCCCTCTGCATGCTCTAACTGTGTGGGGATGTAAGTGACTAGGAGAGAAGCCCTATCGTTTTTCCTACTTCATAGGAAGAAACGATAGGGCTCTTTTCTTCTAACAGCACAGGTATTTGTGTGTTGTTGACGCTCGTGCAATCGCACGTGGCCTGCGGCGATCATGCCCGCTGGTGGCCAGAAATGGGTAGGATGTACCCGTACAGGATTTTCGCTCAACAGTGCCCTTGTGCCACAGTATATCTGTGTGACACGGTTGGCAACTAGTAAATACAGTGTCCAGTGCTGTCCAGCTGTGATGCCTACCATAGATTTTAAGACCCTGCAGGTAGCAGGACTAGATGTTGCACCCGTCCCTTGTAGGCCCACTAAGATGCCAGAAAGGATGCACAGCAACTATACATGTATGCAAGGGCCCAATTGTTCAGAGATTTCCATGTGAAAAAAAGGCAAGAAATGCACAAGAAGGTAAAATGTAAGACTTTAATAATGTTACAACCAAGCATCAATACTTTGATTCAGTTATATAAAACAGCTTTGAAGGGGTGTTGGATTGGCTTATCTATACAAAGAGGTAGATACTTACTTAAATAAATAGAGCAGACAGTATACAAGTTTTTTTTAGATTCACAACACACTATGATTATATTTTAAGCTGCTGTGACATGTCACAGGAGATCAAATACAAATTATATTCCAAGGCAAAATAAGTACAATAGGAAATATGGTTACAGTGATCATGTTCTTGTACCGCTAGGGCAAAATTACAGCAGCCATAGCAGTCCATGCAGCTGCTATAAGGACATGGGGGCCCATTCTGTGCCTACAAAAGGGTTTGTAAAATCGATGGTTTAGGGGATGAAAACTACAGACTTTTCAGTGCATTGATTACGTGTAAATACATTCACTGGATCGGGAATAGTGCCACCATAGCACAGGCCCAGCACAGCAGCGACTCGCAAGGAGGAAGTTAAGGCTCTGCCTGCACCTGAGGACATACTTCCCAACTTTCTGAAATGTGAATGAGGGACACCTATTAACAAATATATGTAGGCATAGGACACACACCCTGTCACGCCCCCTTAAAGGAGAATTGTGCAAAAAAAATTATTGGTTAAACTCATAAGTGCTTTTCACCACTATTATTCCTTTATATTGACATTTAGTATTTACAAATGCAACAATTTAGAAATTGGATGAAAGGTTTAGCACTGGAAAACACTTTTTGATAGATAAAAAGTGCATTTTATATACAATTATATAGATCAGACCAAAATGAGGGACACCTGAGGAGGGACAGAGGGACATTGCTCCAAATCAGGGACAATATCAGGGACAGTTGGGAGCTATGCCTAAGGACCATAGAGTGACTAGTTCCTAATGTCAGACTATATTTTCCATTACAGTAGCTGACAGTGTTAAAGGGTATTAATAGAATCCCAATGGTGGTATGTTATAAGCTGCCTAACTATGCTTATCAGTAGGGTTGTCCCGATGCCTCTTTTTTACGACCGAGTACAAGTACCGATACTTTTTTTCATGTACTCGCCGATACTGAATACCGATACTTTTTTTAATGTGTCCCCAAATGCAGCCATGTCCCCCCAGCCATGTCCCCCCACATATTGCAGCCATGTCCTGTCCCCCACATACTGCAGCCATGTCATGTCCCCCACATACTGCAGCCATGTCATGTCCCCCACATACTGCAGCCATGTCATGTCCCCCACATACTGCAGCCATGTCATGTCCCCCACATACTGCAGCCATGTCATGTCCCCCACATATTGCAGCCATGTCATGTCCCTCACATATTGCAGCTATGTCATGTCCCTCACATAATGCAGCCATGTCATGTCCCCCACATATTGCAGCCATGTCATGTCCCCCACATATTGCAGCCATGTCCTGTCCCCCACATACTGCAGCCATGTCATGTCCCCCACATATTGCATATTGCAGCCATGTCCTGTCCCCCACATACTGCAGCCATGTCATGTCCCCCACATATTGCAGCCATGTCATGTCCCCCACATATTGCAGCCATGTCATGTCCCCCACATATTGCATATTGCAGCCATGTCCTGTCCCCCACATATTGCAGCCATGTCCTGTCCCCCACATATTGCAGCCATGTCCTGTCCCCCACATATTGCAGCCATGTCCCCCCACATATTGCAGCCATGTATGTCCCCCACATACTGCAGCCATGTATGTCCCCCACATACTGCAGCCATGTATGTCCCCCACATACTGCAGCCATGTATGTCCCCCACATACTGCAGCCATGTCATGTCCCCCACATACTGCAGCCATGTCATGTCCCCCACATACTGCAGCCATGTCATGTCCCCCACATACTGCAGCCATGTCCCCCACATACTGCAGCCATGTATGGTCCCCATACCTGTATATATGATGCCGCCACCGCCGTTAATCCCCTGCATTACAGCGTAGCGCCGCGCACGCAGTACAAGCTTCCGTTGTGAATAATTGTAAAGCGCGCGCCGCCATGTTCAGACACTCCCCTTCTCGTGATTGGACGGATCCGTCCAATCACGAGAAGGGGAGTGTCTATGCATAGTGGCGCACGCTTTCCAAGTATTCACAACGGAAGCTTGTACTGCGTGCGCGGCGCTAGGCTGTAATGCAGGGGATTACCGGCGGTGGCGGCGGCGGCATCATATATACAGATATGGGGGACATACATGGCTGCAATATGGGGGAAGTATTCTATTTTAGTATTGGGGGTATTTGCGGGAGTACAAGTATCGGTATCGGGACAACCCTACTTATCAGTGTTATAAGGGGTGTAAATAGGTGTGCATTATGCTTATGCATACCTCCCAACTGTCCCTGATTTGGAGGGACTGTCCCTGATTTGGAACAATGTCCCTCTTTCCACCTCAATTGGCCCTCATTTCGGTCTGTATATAAAATGCACTATTTATGAAAAAAGTGTTTCCCAGTGCTAAACCTTTAATCCAATGTCTAAATTGCTGCAGTTGTAAATTCCAAAAGCCAATCTAAAGGAATAGTAGTGATCAGTGGCGGCTGGTGCTCAACATTTTTGGGGGGGCGCAAACGAAAAAAACAAAAAAAAACAATTGCAGCCTCACTGTACCTATCAAATGCAGCCACTCAATTGTCACCACTGTGCCATGCCATCAAAAACAGTCACTGTGCCATGCCATCAAACGCAACCACTGTGCCATCAATTGTCACCACTGTGCCATGCCATCAAATGCAGTCACTGTGCCATCAAACGCAACCACTGTGCCATGTCATCAAACGCAAGCTGCCATGCCATCAAAACGCAGCCACTTTGCCATGGCATCAAAACGCAGCCACCGTGCCATCAGAACGCAGCCACCGTGCCATCAAAACGCAGCCACTGTGCCATGCCATCAAAACGCAGCCACTGTGCCATGCCATCAAAACGCAGCCACTGTGCGATGCCATCAAAATGCAGCCACTGTGCCATGCCATCAAAATGCAGCCACTGTGCCATGCCATCAAAACACAGCCACTGTGCCATGCCATCAAAACACAGCCACTGTGCCATGCCATAAAATGCAGTCACTGTGCCATGCCATCAAACGCAGCCACTGTGCCATCAATTGTCACCACTGTGCCCCCAATTGTCGCCACTGTGCCATGCCATCAATTGTCACCACTATGCCATCAAACACAGCCACTGTGCCCCCAATTGTCATCACTGTGCCCCCAATTGTCGCCACTGTGCCCCCAATTGTAGCTACTGTGCCCCCAATTGTAGCCACGGTGCCCCCAATTGTCGCCACTGTGCCCCCAATTGTAGCCACTGTGCCCCCATTTGTCGCCACTGTGCCCCCACTTGTCGCCATTGTGCCCCCACTTGTAGCCACTGTGCCCCAATTGTTGCCACTGTGCCCCCAATTGTTGCCACTGTTCCCAAAATTGTCGCCACTGTGCCCCCACTTGTAACCACCGTGCCCCCACTTGTAACCACCGTGCCCCCAATTGTTACCACTGTGCCCCCAATTGTCACCACTGTGCCCCCACTTGTAGCCACTGTGCCCACTACCCCCCTGAGACTTACCTTTCTGGCTCCTACCGTCCCTCGATGTCCCTCGTCCCACCCTCGATGACGCTTCAGCCAATCAGGTTACTGATTACCAGAATCAGATTACCTGATTGGCTGAGACGCCTGTCAGTCTTATCCTCGGCACGGCCGGTACGTCCCGAGGATAAACTTCAGGAAGCCGACTACAGCCTCAGAGCTGTACTCAGAAAGCTGCCGCTATTCAGCTGACCGGCGCTCAATGTCCGGTCAGCTAAATAGTGGGCGACAGCGACGAAAATATACAGATTCATACAGTGTATGAATCTGTATATTTTACTGGCTGTGAGCGATCCAGAGGGGGGGGGGGGGGCGCTCCGGCGTCCCTATGGACGCACCGCCACTGGTAGTGATACAAAAAAGCACTTAGTGGGTTTAACCAATCATTTTTTTGTACAATTCTCCTTTAACCACTTCCATACCAGGCACTTACGCACCTTCCCGCCCAAGCCAATTTTCAGCTTTCAGCACTGTCGCATTTTGAATGACAATTGCGCGGTCATGCTACACTGTACCCAAACAAAATTGGCGTCCTTTTTTCCCCACAAATAGAGCTTTCTTTTGGTGGTATTTGATCACCTCTGCTGTTTTTATTTTTTGCGCAACAACTAATAAAAGACTGAAAATTTAGAAAAAAAAATACATTTTTATTTTTTTCTGTTAACTTTTTTGTAAATAAGTATGTTTTTTCTTTCAATTACGGGCACTTATATGGCGGCACTGATGGGCACTGATGAGGTAGTACTGATGGGCACCGATGAGGTGACACTGATGGGCACTGATAGGCGGCGCTGGTATGTGGCACTGATGGGCACTCATAGGCGGCACTGATGGGCACTCATGGGCAGCACTGGGAGCTCATAGGCGGCACAGAATAGCACTCATGGGTGGCACTTATGGGTGGCACTGATGGGTACTTATGGGTGGCACAGATGGGCACTGATAGGTGGGCACTGGGCATGGATTGGCACGGAGGGGTGGCACTGAAGGACACTGTGGGGTGGCACTGATGGACTTTGAGGGGTGGCACTGATGTATATGTTGCCAGTCAGTGCCCATGTGTGGGCACTGACTGGCATCTTTCTTTTTTTTTACCTGTATTTTTTTTTTTTTTATCCTGTTTTTTCTTTTCTTTTTACGTTTTTTTTTTTTTTACCCTGCCAGTGTGGGCATCCCTGGTGGTCTAGTGTGGGCATACGAGGGGGGGCTGCGCTGATAAACAATCAGCGCGAACCCCCCCTGTCAGGAGAGCCGCCGATCGGCTCTCCTGTACTCGCGTCTGGCAGGGTGTGTGTCCTATGCCTACATACTTTTGCTAGCTAATACTGGTAGGTATCTTTCATTCCCATCTCAGAAGTGTGTCTAATGGAATGTTTGACCATTCTTCCAGAAGCGCATTTGTGAGGTCAGGTACTATGTGGATGAGAAGGCCTGGCTCGCAGTCTCCAGTCTAATTGATCTCAAAGGTGTTCTATCGGTATGAGGTCCGAACTCTGTGCAGGCCAGTCAAGTTCCTCCAACCCAAGTGGATTAATTGAAATTATGCAAACAGTAGGCTCCTGACATAGGTAAAAGGTACAATTTCAGTCCAAAAGCATGATTTTTTTTTTCCTACTCCATCATCCATTTAATGGTATTATGTGAACACATTGCAGGTACTAGAGCAGTGGTTCTCAACCCTCTAGTGCCGTGACCCCTTGATAAAATTTCCCAAGTTGTGGGGACCCCTAACAGTAAAATTATTTTCGTAGCGTGGGTTGTTAGCACCCAGAGCAAGTAATTTGCTCCCCTAACCCATGGACATTTAGCACTCAGAGTCCCTTCCACTTGCACAGTATTAAAACCGCTTATGGTACATTTTAGGATGTACCACTGATTTTCTCTTTGTTTTCCTTTTTTTCCCTTTTATCTCTTTCTCTATGATAATCCCCTCCCCCCATTCCTCTCTCTAGCCATCTTTCTTGTTCTTCTTATTCTTTCTATCGCTTCCCCCCTTCCTCTCCCTTCCAAGTATTCTTTATATTTGTATTCCTTCTCTGATGCCGAGTACATGCGATCACTTTTCGGCCTTTAAAAAAAAACGACGTTTTTAAAAACGTCATTTAAAATGATCGTGTGTGGGCTTCACATAGTTTTTCATCTTCTTAAAAACGACCAAAAAAAAATTTGAGCATGCTGCATTTTTTAACGTCAGTTTTAAAGAAAAAAAATTTTGGGTTGTAAAAAATGATCGTATGTGTGCTAAAACGACGTTAAAAACGACGTTTTAAACCAGCGCATGCTCAGAAACAAGTTATGAGATGGGAGCCTGAATGGAACTTCCCCTTTAGAGTGCCGTCGTACGTGTTGTACGTCACCGCGCTTTGCTCATCATTTTTTTAAAACAATGGTGTGTGGGCAACATCGTTTTTAATGATGAAGTTGGAAAAACTTTGTTTTTTTTATATGCTGAAAAACAATGTTTTTTTTTTCATGCCGAAAAGTGATCGTGTGTACGCGGCATTATTCCTTAGTGGGGGAAATGGGATGAGTGGCAGTCCTGGCAGGGAGTTGGGATAAACGGCGGTGCTGGTGATGGGGTGGGATCAGTGGCAGTGCTGGGGGGAGTTCTGATTAGCCAACTTAGTTGCTCTTGATCAAGGTCATCTGCTGATCTGAGAACTGTAGTGGGGACTTTTAATGGCAACTATAATCATAGGTATTATTACTCACTGTGGCTTCGGCTTCACTGTGTCTCTGGCTTCGTGGTGTCTCATAGCAGTGACACTTATGCCAAAATCAAGAGATAGGGTCTCCTCCAGCCCCTCCCACTTCACATTCCTCACCAGTCAGCTGACCTCTAGTCTCTGCCCCCCAGCCATGCCGTGAACTGAACTGGCGGCTGTGAGGAGGCTGAGTGGGCAGCCGCAGGCTCCAGGAACAGCCCAGTTGGAAAGACACAGGCTCCCGGCACGGCCCCCGCTTGGTGGCCGCAAAAAGGCTGGGAGAGTCGCGTGGGCTTCAGGAACAGCTCAGAATTTGGTGACCCCTGGCATATCGTCATTTGACCCCCTAGGTGGTCCCGACCCCAGGTTGAGAACCACTGTACTAGAGGCTTGCAGAACTCTATATATCTTAAGGAATCTCGCAGCTGCCATTACCTTCTTGTTTTTAGTTGCAGGCTCCATCCTGGCATTACTTCTAAGGCCCCTTTCACACATGCGGACCGTATGTCCGTTTTTTCCTCCATCCGTTTACGGATGAAAAAGGGACATGCATGTGTCCGATCTCATTGGTGCACACTATCTTTGATCACCTCTAAATATTCCTCTAATTTAAATTTTTATTGATATGGCTCAGCACAACTACCACTTGTATACTGCTCACCAAGTTAAACATTCAAACCTGGCATTTTGTTCATCCAGTTTTAATGACATGAATTCATCAGATGTGATCATTTGTGCCACATACCTTGACTCATTATGGAAAATATACATTAAATCACTTGTACTGGCAAATACAATCCAATGGCTGTGAGTACCTGTAACAGTTTTACATATATTAGATTTTCTTTATAAAAACTGGAATTTCCTGCAAGCCACAGCTATAGTTTTGTAGCATGGTTCCTCCATCAAACACCTGTGAAGTATTGGTGTCCATCCATTGGCAACCCTTTCCAGGAAGGTAAATATCTCGTTGGAAATGACCTTTTTCAGTGATGGGTGCAATCAACATCTAAAAAAAGAAAAGTGAATTGCTCAGAGTGGAATTTTGATCTTGGAAATGTGCAGATCTGCCCACACCATTTTTCAGGAAATGACTGGGTGTTATCTTAGCAGAGGATTTATTTTTATTATATATTTATTCCTGAGGAAGTGAACGTTGTTCAATGAAACATGTTGAGGAAATTCCTGTGTCCCTGGATCATCGTAAACTATTGTAAAATATCAATATGTAATCTAAGGAGATATTAAAGCGGAGCGCCACCCAAAAGGGGAAGCTCCGCTTATTTGCCTCCCTCCTCTGGTGCCACATTTGTCAGGGGAGCGGGCACATGGTTTTGACAGGTACCCGCTCCAACAGCAAGATCACCTGGAAGTTCAGCCACCCTCCTCCTTCCCCCGCTGCCGGCTATTCACAAAGTGCAGCGCATGCACAGTACAAAACTGGCTGTGAAGCCGCAAGGCTCCTTAAACCTCCTCACTGCTCCCAGGCCTGGAGGACAGACTGACCAGGGTTCACAGAACAAGGGTGGGCAATAAATGCAAGCAGCCAGGGACCATTCCATGTCACATCATAGAACCGATGGAAAGAACAGAGCACCTCCTGTCCTCACCAAGAATGAAAATGGGTCTTGCCAGCTGTCTCTCTCTCTCACCCCCATCACCCCTCTCTGTCACCCCCTCTCTCTCTCTGTCACCCCTTCTCTCTCTCTCTGCCTCACCCCCCTCTGTCTCTCTCTCTCTCTGTCACCTCCCTCTGTCTCTCTCTGTCACCCACCCACATGTATGCAGTCTCTGACCATCTCCTGTACTACGTCTGCAGTCTCTGACCATCTCCTGTACTACGTCTGCAGTCTCTGACCATCTCCTGTACTACGCCTGCAGTCTCTAACCATCTCCTGTACTACGTCTGCAGTCTCTGACCGTGATAATGTGATAATGACATTGTTGAAAAGCGTCAGAGCATGGATGACCTTAAAATTATGCCCCCCCCCCCCCCCACTGAAAAAAGTTCTGCAGACGCCCATGTATATGAGCACATGCTTTCACTATATCACTGCTCAAACACTATTTGCACAATGAGAATTTAATGGTACTTTGTGATTTTGAGTGACACATGAGCTAAGTTCCAAAAATATAAAAGATATATAATAACAACCACTCAAAAAATAGAATTCTTATTTGCGTGATAAAATGGAAGCTCAAGAAGCCTGATCCACATGTCACTGGCTCTTTCTGAGAGTGTCATGTTTGCAGCCTGAGCTCTGAATCATTTGAGGGGAGTGCAGATGTTTCAAAGGTTTTCTCAGCGATGGAAACAATGACTAATTGGCCATAACTTCAAAATACATCATTTCTCCTTTTGTCTTTTTTACGTTAAAAGGCCTGGGTCTGTGATTTATTGATGTGGATGTGTGAAGTAGTCTGGACTTCCAATGAAGTCAACATCAAAGTGTCAGATACTAATATGATCCATAAAGCTGTTTGAATGGGATCATGGCCTAAAATATATGATTTCAGCCAATAAACTCAGGAATGTTTACTACCACAGAATGATGAGCCACAATTCAAACATTGTCCAGATGGAAAAAATTATCAAATCTGAGATATGAGAATTACAGCCATAAAAGGAAGTATGTAGAGATTGTAAGCAATGATTTACTTATATAATAGCTAGCTACCACACATTTCCAGAATGTAGACCCCAAAACGTTTCAGAAATAGGTGAATTCATAAAAAAATAAATCAAATAAATCTTTATGGGGAGTTTACATGTCAGAAAAATGGTCCACTGAATGGAATGGAAAGCATGTTTCCCCCGAAAATAAGCCTGGGTCTAATATTAATTTTTGCAACAAAAGACACAGTACGGCTTATTTTCTGGGTAGGTCTTACCATGTAATGTGCTGTCTTCTGTCCCCCTCTCCCTCCCTGCCTGACAGGAATCCCCAGTGTAAACTGAGGTAAAATGTTTGTAAAATCCAATATTCCACTCTATTACAGTATTACCGTATATAATGTACAATGTGTGTGTTTCTGTGATATAATTGTTCCAAATACCTTCGTTATAGTGCCGTTCTGCGCTTCTATGACCCGCCAGAGCTCTCCTCCCCACAACCATATTACAGTAACACACACATTGTACATTATATACTACTGTAATAGAGTGGATTATAGGATTTTACAAGAATTTTAAACTAGGGCTTATTTTTAGGGAAGGGCTTATATTTCAGTCTTCCTGGAAAATAACGTGTAGTGCCAAATGACTGGGCGCTATGCTAAATTTAGTGGGTGTCTGAGCCGATTGTGTGGCTCAGACTGTATGATTTATTCTAAATTAGCATCTGTCCTGGCAGTGGCTGTGCCTAATAGCATTTTCCCACTGTTGCCTGTAGGTGGCGATACCCCCACAGGCCAGTGTTGGAACAAGGGCAAGCCATAGGTCATTGAGTATCTTTCCTCTGGAACAGCCCAGTGGTGCCCCGCTGTGCATGCCGGAAAGGGATACTTAAGGGGCAGACGCCATATTTTGGGGTCCTTTGCCCTCCTGGCACGAGGTATGTGTTGTGTGATTTCCAGCCCCGGGACCACGTAGGCTGTATCTCTACTACTAGGCCCTGTTATGCTGGCTGAGGCCTACGAGGAGACCAAGCAGAAGGCTTATATCTCGGGATAGGCCTGGTGACCTTATTAAGGAAAGATCCACAACTTAAGTTGTCCTACAGTTCACCGGGTCGGCTTAAAGACACTTTAGCTGTAAGGCTGGAAGTTCAGGTATTACATCATGTGGCAGAGGATTCCGGACTGTTCAAATTTGTGCTCAATCAGCCTGTGGCAGAGACTGTTGTCGAACTGGTTCGTGCATCATTCCGGCTGCTAGGCCAGGTGAGAGGGGTCTATCCGGGTAAGCATTAACCCACTCAAGAGTGGAGTGGTGAATGACTTTGGAGTTTAAGTTTTTTTTTCCCAATGATCTGTACCGTGCACCTGAACCTTCCTTTCCTCTTCAACCTTCTACCTTCTTCACAAGTTTTTCAGCAAAATAATAAAACCTGACAGTTGGAGGTTTTACATCTTGTGTGGACATTGGAATTTTTTTAGAATTTTTTCCCCTAGACGTCGAATGTTGAAGTAACGTGCAGGCCCAAAAATAAAACAGCAGCTCCTACGGGGGTAGTGGTACAAACGCTAGGTCTTATTTTTGGGGTAGGTCTTTATTTTCGGGGCAACACGGTATGCTGTGATTACCCTAGTGTTGTCTCTTTGACATTTTTGGTGAAAGCTCGACCAATTTTTTTTACATATAACAAATTCATACTCATAAATGGAAACTTAGCAGGTTTTCCTCTGTCCATGTTATACTATGAACACAGCAGGGACAGCGCTGCCATTGTCCATTAGCAAAGGCGCTGAAAAGGAGATCCTGCCTATGCTCGGGAGGAGGGAAGAAGATACTGTCAGACCCTGGTAAGTGACTTGCTGCCCAGCCACTCATCAGCGCACCCTTCATATGGCGCCCATGGCACTGGCCATGGCTGCCATACCCTAGATACGCCACTATATACTGTGTAATAACACCTTTTGTCTCTACTTCAACTATGTACTGCTTCTACTTCTCTTTTTTAATGCAAAAACTCAATACTTTTTGTGTGTTAACATGGATTGGTCACACTCCCTGGTCTGTGTGGATCAGAATCACCTAGGCCTTTATACCAGTGGTCCGTAGTCCAAGAGAAAATGTTGGTGTTCCCCAGGGGTTCTGCTGCAAATCAACATTGTGGTGGATGTGTCCTGCCCAATGTTGTTTCCAGTGTTGTTCCCAATTCGCGCTGACACTTTTGACTATCAGCGTGCATTGATACCCTATGCCCTCCCTGTAGGTAGTTCTGGCTCCAGTTCCAATAGATGAGATCCAATAATGAGTCTGCGTAAGTAAGCAGTGTGATGCAGTGTGTGTGTGTGTGGGGAGGGGGGGGGGTGTTGCAGAGAGTCGTAGCATTGTGGGTATAAGGTAGCAGTGTGATCTAGGAGGAGGTGGACAGAGAGCTGGAGCATTGTGTGTATACAAGGCATGTAGTGGTTTGTGGGATTCAAAATGTTGAGTTTAGTGGTCTATCCTATTCTGTTCTTTTATATTCTAATTTGTTTTATTTTATTCTAGTCTATTCTACAAAGCAGCCTAAGGCCGCGTACACACCAGGGCCGGATTACCAGAGGGGCTGATGGAGCTGCAGCTCCAGGCCCCTTTCTCAAGATAGGCCCATTTGCCCAAAAAAAAAAAAAGTTTTTTTTTTTTAGATCGACTTCGGGAGTTGTAGCTCGATGACCAGAGGTCACAGAAACCCCACATTTGGGGGGTAGTCAGTTGAAGACCTACCCCACAACCAGTCAAAATATGGGATGGCTAACATTTATGGTTCCGGAGATACGGGCCTGCTTGCACAGCCTGTCAGAAGCTACATACAGAGCGGCCATTATAAATACAAGCTGACACACTGCAGCAGACTGAGAAAAAAAAAAATCATCATTTGTTTTTTGCTAGAAAATGACTCTATGGTGGTCTTTGGAACTTTTTATGTTGCACGGTATAGAGCTGCACGATTCTGGCTAAAACGACAACTGCAATTTTTTTGCTTAGAAGATAGATGACGATTCTCTCACGATTCGTGCGGCATAACATCATCTTTCACATTAAAATGAAAAATAAAAAATGGGCTAACTTTACTGTTTTGTTTTTATGGTTTTTATTATTCAATGAAGTGGGCAAATGTAGTGTGACATAAAATATTGCAGCAATTGCCATTTTTGTCTCTGCTAAAATATATATAATGTTTGGCGGTTCCAAGTAATTTTCTAGCAAAAAATATTGCTTTTTAACTTAAACAAGTGTTGGACTAAGTGGTTACATTTCTTTCATTTACACACAGAAGTTTGATCTAAAAAGGAAGTTGGTTACAATGTTTCATGTTGTTTACAAACTTGGCAGACAGTCGGATATTTTCTTTACACACAGAAGTTTATCCCTTTGATATAAGAAGAAAGCGTTATGCCGCGTACACACGGCAGAGAAACTCGACGGGCGGAACACATCGTTCCGCCCGTCGAGGTTCTCTGCCGGCCGGCAGATTCGGCGACCCGCCCGTCGGGAAAGGCAACCAGCCATTCATCCCGACGGGCCGTCGAGCAAATAGAGAACCTGTTCTCTATTTGCTCGACGGGTTTCCCGACGGGCGGGGCTCGCCAAGAGCGTACACACGGCCGAGGTTCTCGGCAGAATGCGGCTCCCAGCGAGGTTCTCGCTGGTTTCTGCCGAGAACCTCGGCCGTGTGTACGGGGCTTAAGTTACAATGTTTCCTGCTAAGAACTTGGCAGACTGCCCGGATATTTTCTTTTGACAGCTGAAAGTCTCTCCACTTGTTATATGAAAGAATCAGCAAACTCTGCATTGGAGATGTCAGGGGGGTTGAATCAAGATCACAATTTTAACGATTAATTGTGCAGCTCTAGCACGGTACTGTATTTGCGCAGCAATTTTTTGGAAATAAACTGTGTCATACATTAAAAAAAACACTAAAGTTAGCACGATTTTTTTTTTTGGGTATCCTAAGCGATGCTTTAAACATTTTTTAGGTTACATGTTTAGAATTACAGAGGAAGTCTAGTGCTAGAATTATTGCTCTCGCTCTAACGATCACGACGTATGTAACCTGTGTGTATCTGGCTCTGATGCTAGCCAGTGCCTATCCAGCCACTGACTGGTATCTCTCCCCAGCCTGTCCCCACACACCCTCTCACCTTCTGACCTGTAGATGGGGGAATCACTCCTGTAGTGTTATTGTGTTCTGCCAGTGAGTACAATGATCAGTGTTGCTATCTATAGCTGGCAGCACTGATTGTTTTTGGAAAAACAGGCTGGTTGTACTCAAGTCGATTAATAGATTGACTTGTGTAAAACCAGCTAGCCCATACATAGATCGACTATGGCTGGTCTCTGCATAATTGGTGTAATTTCAATTCATGTATGACCCGCTTAACCACTACACAGTCCCTAAACATCCTTCCACTCCTATACATTGTGCCCACTGTCATACCCTCCACACTCCTCTCCTGTACATAGTGCCCACTGTCATACCCTCCACACTCCTCTCCTATATATAGTGCCCACTGTCATACTCTCCACACCTGTACATAGTGACCACTGTCATACTCTCCACACTCCTTTCCTGTACATAGTGCCCACTATCATACCCTTCACACTCCTCTCCTGTACATAGTGCCTGCTGTCATAGACTCCTCTTCTGTACATACTTCCCACTGTCGCACCCTCCACACTCCTCTCCTATACATAGTGCCCACTATCATACCATCCCCATTCCTCTCTTGTACATACTGCCCACTGTCATACCCTCCACACTTCTCTCCTGTACATACTGGCCCATCATACCCTCCACACTTCTCTCTGGTACATACTACCCTCTGTCATACCCCCACACTCCTCCTGTACATACTGCCCACTGTCATACTCTTCACACTCCTCTCCTGTACAAACTGCCCACTGTCATACCCTTCACACTCCTCTCCTGTACATAGTACCTGCTGTCATACACTTCTCTCCTGTACATACTGCCCACTGTCATACCCTCCACATTCCTCTCCTGTACATACTGCCCACTGTTATACCCTCCACACTCCTCTCCTATACTTAGTGCCCACTATCATACCGTCCACACTCCTCTCCTGTACATACTGCCCACTGTCATACCCTCCACACTCCTCTCCTATACATAGTGCCCACTATTATACCATCCACACTCCTCTCCTATACATAGTGCCCACTGTCAAACCCTCCACACTCCTCTCCTGTACATGGTGCCTGCTGTCATACACTTCTCTCCTGTACATACTGCCCACTGTCATACCCTCCACACTCCTCTCCTATACATAGTGCCCACTATCATACCATCCACACTCCTCTCCTATACATAGTGCCCACTGTCATACCCTCCACACTCCTCTCCTGTACATGGTGCCTGCTGTCATACACTTCTCTCCTGTACATACTGCCCACTGTCGTACCCTCCATGCTTCTCTCCTGTACATGATGCCCACCCTCCACACTTCTCTCCTGTGCATTGTGCCTTTTCCGTACCCTTTGCACTCTTCTCCTGTACATAGTGCCCAATGTTAGACCCTCCACATTCCTCTCACTCACCTGCACATACTTCCCACTTATATACCATCCGTACTCCTCCCCTATGTCGCTTACCCACAAAAACAGTTCTTTAAAATGATACTGAATACCCTCAATGTTACCAGCTCTAGAATGGACACACTTTTGTTAGTTCAACTAAAGGAAATCTCAGTTCTCATATTTGTTCTGTTACTAGAATTTATTTAATTTTGTGATTACTACTGTGATGTACAGAGGGACATAGGGGATCTCAGCTACTCTAAATATAGCACTTGTGAAAAAGTGTCCCTGAAAATATTTTTTAAATGTTGGCAATTATGCACTGCCCAAGGGCCACTGGGTCAGTAGTGGGCCCCATGAGAGGTTTCTGGGATCCTGTGATATTAAAGCGGTAGTAAACTTTCCTGACATTACTACTTTTTAGAGGCCCTGGAGTAGGTTATGCCACAATGTACAAGTATGCACAGCAAATTAGCACATTAGAGTACACTTATTGTCAGACTGGGCCCTCCATTGCTGCGCTGTGATTCTCATACATTTATTTATTATTTATAAAAGGCCCCACCAAAATCCTCAGCCCATGATGTTCTTAATCTGGCCCTGGTACACACGATCGGTCAAACCGATGAGAACGGTCTGATGCACCGTTTTCATCAGACCAAACCGATCATGTGTGGGCGCCATCGGTTATTTATCCATCAGTTAAAAAAATTAGTAGGCATGACCATCGGTTAAAAATCTAGGCATGCTCAGAATCAAGTCGACGCACGCTTGGAAGCATTGAACTTCATTTTTTTCAGCACGTCGTTGTGTTTTACGTCACCGCGTTCTGAAACGATCATTTTTTTAACCGATGGTGTGTAGGCACGACTAACCATCAGTCAGCTTCATCGGTTAATGTTATGTCCCCTGGACGCTCTGTGTCTCTCAGGTGCTGCTAGCAATGCTGCCAGTATCTGCTCAGCAAGTTACACACACAGGCCGATGTACTACTTAACCAGGGCAAGGTTTATTACTCGGAACATTATGGCATTCTTACATGGAGTCTTAATCCAAACAGCTTCTGTCCTTATCAGATGTAATTCCTTCTCAGCCTCAAGTGTCTGCTTCCAGTTCCCCACACACACTGTCTGACTTCCTGGTACAGATCCTCCCCCCCATCATGCATCAGGAGAAAAAGGGTAAAGGTTATAGTGATCTATCACAAACATCACAGTTAACCGATGGAAAAATCCATCAGACCATTCTCATCGGTTTGACCGATCGTGTGTACAGGGCATAAGTAGGAATCATCAACTTATTTTACTATTATACCTATCTGTATTAATTGCAATATGTTTCAATTTCCAATTCTAATTAATTTTCAAATTCATTTTTTTCAATTAATTTGAAAATAATAAATATACAAAATTAACCTGAATATATGAAACAAATTCAGTAAAAAAAAAAAATGATTAACCTAAAGTGATATTAAAGTCTTGTTTTTTTGTTTATTCACTTTAGCCCCGGACCATATTGCTGTCCAAAGACCAGAGCACTTTTTGTGATTCGGCACTGCGTCGCTTTAACTGACAATTGTGCGATCGTGCGACATGGTTCCCAAACAAAATTGGCGTCCTTTTTTTCCCACAAATAGAGCTTTCTTTTGGTGGTATTTGATCATCTCTGCGATTTTTATTTTTTGCGCTATAAACAAAAATAGAGCGACTATTTTGAAGAAAATGCAATATTTTTTAAATTTTGCTATAATAAATATCCCCAAAAAAGAAATAAAAAAAAAATGTTTTTTCCTCAGTTTAGGCCGATACATATTCTTCTACATATTTTTCGTAAAAAAAAATCGCAATTAGCGTTTATTGATTGGTTAGCGCAAAATTTAAAGGCCCAGATTCAGATAGAATTAGACTATCGTAGAGTATCAGAAATACACTACGCCGACGTTTTTTACCTGGCTCTACGTGGAATCCAGGTAGATTTCTCCAGTAAACGACGGCGGCGTAGTGTATTTCTCCCGTCACAATCCATCTACGCAAGTAGGGGGCGTGAAGCATTTAAAATAGGCGCGTTCCCGCGGCGAACGAACTGCGCATGCTCTGTTCGCAAATTTCCCGCCGTGCATTGCGCGAAATCACGTCGTTACGTCATTTTTTCTTGAGTAGCGTCGTTTACGGAGATTTCTATTCCCGAACGAGTTACGTAAAAAAAAAAAAAAAAATGTTAAATTCGACCCGGGAACGACGGCCATACTTAACATGGGCTACGCACCGTTAAGCAAAAAGCTGGTCTAACAGTACGTATAAAAAAATAGACGAAAGCGATTGTGAAGACCGCTCGTATCTTCGTGGATCGCCGTAAAAACTCATTTGCATATCCCGACACATGAAAACGACGCGAACTCCTCCCAGCGGCCGCAAAAATATCGCAACGTAGATCCGAAGGCTTACGAAGACGTAAGCCTCTCGGATCGAAGCCCGAAGCCGCCGTATCATGGTTTGAGGATTCAAACTAGTGATACGGCGCGCAAAATTTGAAATTACTCCTGTCTAACACCAGTTAGACAGGCGTAATTGCTCTGTGAATCTGGGCCAAAGCGTTTACAAAAAAGGGGGTAGTTTTATGGCATTTTTATTAATATTTTTTTTTTACTAGTAACGGCGGCGATCAGCGTTTTTTTTCGGTACTGCGATATTATGGCGGACACATCGGACACTTTTGACACATTTTTGGGACCATTGGCATTTTTATAGCGATCAATGCTATAAAAATGCATTGGATTACTATAAAAATGCCATTGGCAGTGAAGGGGTTAACACTAGGGGGCGGGGAAGGGGTTAAGTATGTTCCTGGTGTGTTCTAACTGTATGGGGGGGGTTGACTCACTAGGGGAAATCGCTGATCTTCCGTTCATACATCGTATGAACGGGAGATCAGCAATTCCCCCGCTGACAGGAACGAGTGGAATGTGTTTACACACATACCTCCCGTTCCCCGCTCTGTAATGAACGCGCGCGCATGCCCGGCGGCGATCGCGCCCGCCGGGCCGAAAAAGATAGGACGTAGAGCTACGTGCTCTCGCCCAGCAGTGCCACCGTCCCGCAGTAATATGACGGCGGGCGGTCGGCAACCAGTTAAAAATAATAAACATGTCATACTTACATGCTCTGGCAGTGGTTTTTCACAGAGCAGCCCGGATCCTCCTCTTCACGCCGGCAGTCCTGGTCCCTCCCTCCTGCCCCCACAGCAAGCAGCATTTTGATATTTTTCTGTTTTTGCTTTCAGCCTTTCCTTACCTCGTCTCCAATAAGAAACTCATCATCCGTTGTGAAAGCCACTGGGTCCTCTGGGCTGAGCCACCAGACAGGCCTGTAGATGGGGTTTCCTGTCCTAAGCCATTCATAAGTGTATTTCATCAGTAGTGGAACAACTAGGTCTTGGTGTCTTTGTATGTACCGCTTTGTAAGATTGAGTACCTGTCTCATTAAAACATAAGCAGAATTGTATTCAGTACATGATTATTGCCATCACATGCTGTTTATAAAATGTATACTGCTCTATTTATTATTCTATACCATGTATTTATACATGTATTATTATATTATTATAGTAATATACAGCGGGTAAAACAAGTATTGAACATGTCACAATTTTTCTGGGTAAATATAATTCTAAAAGTGACATTGACATTAAATGTTCACCACGTGTCGGTAACAACCCATGCAATCAATACATACAAAGAAACCAAAATAAGTAATTTCAGAAATGAAGTTATGTGTAGTAAAATGGAATCACATAGGGTAAAAGTAGTAACCACTTAATCACCGGGCCTATTCTGGCACTTTTCTCAATCACAATTTTTTTTGATAAAAAATTAATCAGAACCCCCAAACATTATTTTTTTTTTTAGCAGACACCCTAGGGAATAAAATAGCGGTCATTGTAACTTTTTTTCTTGCAAGGTATTTGTGCAATAATTTTTCAAACGCCTTTTTTTAGGAAAAAAAAACAGTTTCATGAATTAAAAAATATCAAAACAGTAAAGTTAGCCCAATTTTTTTGTATAATGTGAAAGATGATGTTACGCCGAGTAAATAGATAACATGTCTAACATACCTAACATGTCATGCTTTAAAATTGCGCACACTCATGGAATGGCACCAAACTTCGGTACTTAAAAATCTTCATAGGCGACGCTTTAATTTTGTTTACAGGTTACTATTTTTGAGTTACAGAGGAGGTCTAGTGCTAGAATTGTTGCTGACACTCTAACGCACGCGATGATACCTCACATGTGGGGTTTGAACGGTGCTGACATATGTGGGCGGGGCTTGCATGCGCGTTTGCTTCTGCACGCCAGCGACCAGGACAGGGGTGTTTAAAAAAAAATGTTTTTTTTTTATACTTTTTACACTTTGTTTTACATTTTTTTTTATCACTTTTATTCCTATTACAAGGAATGTAAACATCCCTTTGTAATAGGAATAGTGTGTGACAGGTACTCTTTATGGAGAGATGCAGGGTCAATAAGACCCCACATCTCGCCTCCAGGCTGGAAAGCATTAGATCGTGAAAAAAATTCACCGATCGAATGCATTCAGCCGCGATTGCGGCTGTGTTTACATTCCGGGTACCGGGCGTGATGTCATAACGTCGCGCCCGGTCCTCCGACGGTCATAGAGATGACTGTGACCTTCTGGTCACCAGTCATCTCTATGGTTCACAAACGAGCGCCGGCCGATTCGCTCTCAGGGCCCCCCATGGCACGGGAGAGCCCGGAGAAGCACCGGATGGCGGCGGGACGGGGGGACGTCCCCTCCTGCTTCCTAGAAGAGCGTTCGAGCCGCTTTGATCATTCTTCTGGTGCACAGAATCGCCGTTTGAAGACAGCGATATCTGAATGATGCCTGTGACTGCAGGCATCACTCAGATATCCCCGCACAAAATGCAGGAAGTCATATGACGTCCTAAGGTGATGAAGTGGTTAAAAACGCTAACTGAAATGTATTTATTACTTCAAAATCTCTTGTTGGTAATGACAGCTTCAAGACGCCTCCTGTATGGAGGAACTAGTCACATGCATTTCTCAGGTGTGATTTTTTTTGCCCATTCTTCCACACAGTCTTCAAAAAATCTTGAAGGCTCCGGTGGGCCTCTTCTATGAACTCTGATCTTTAGTTCTTTCCATAGATTTTCTATTGGATTCCAGTCAGGTGATTGGCTGGGCTATTCTGCCAGCTTAATTTTCTTTATTTGAAACCAATTGAGAGTTTCCTTGGCTTTGTGTTTGGGATCATTGTCTTGCTGAAATGTCCTCCCTCGTTTCATATTTATCATCCTGGTAGATGGCAGCAGATTTTTATCAAGTTTGTCGTGATACATTTTTTCATTCGTCTTTCCTTCGAAGATAAGATGTTTACCAGTACCGTATGCTGAAAACCAGCCCCATGATGCTCCCACCGCCAAACTTCACAGTTGGTATAGGAGTGTTCACTGGGTGATGTGCAGTGACCAAACATGATGTGTATTATGGCATCAAAAGAGTTTAATTTTGGTCTGACTAGACGAGCAATCTAAACGAGCTTCAACATGCTTTTTCTTATGCAACTGAGTTGTGTGGTGAGCTTGCATACAGGCCATATCGGTTGAGTGCATTACTTATTGTTTTCTTTTAAACAATTGTACCTGCTAATTCCAGGTCTTTCTGAAGCTCTCCACAACTGGTCCTTGGCTCTTGGAAAACTCTTCTGATAATTCTTTTCACTCTACTGTCAGATATCTTGCAAGGAGCACCTGGTTTATGGTGAACTTATGTTCTTTTCACTTCCATATTATGGCCCCAACAGTGTTCACTGGAACATACATCCTTCTGCAACCAATGTTCTCAGTATGTTTTGCAACAATAAGGTTGCGAAGGTCTTGAGAGAGCTCTTTGCTTTTACCCATCATGAGATGTTTCTTGACTAAACCAGTTGATATTAATTTGCACTGACAAGGGGCAGGATTGCTTTCTAATTACTGATAGATTTCAGCTGGTGTCTTTGCTTTCCATGACTTTCTGCACCTCCCTTTCTTCATGTGTTCAATACCTTTTCCCTGTGTATGTATATATATATATATATATATATATATATATATATATATATATATATATATATACACAAACACACACAGTATAGTATATAATGCTGGGTTCCGTCTGTAAGAGATTGTCTATACAGCACTTAGAACCAAAGCAGCACTTAGTGAAGGAAATAGTTAATTTGGACCAGCTTGGTTAAAATGAACTATTAAATGTGACAGAAAACCTTGAGTACAGTTTTATAAAGATTAAGGCTTTCTATAATATTCAAGTTTTTTATTTTAATCGAGTTGCTGTCTGCCAAGCTGGTAGACTGTAAAGGCCCGTACACACAATCAGATTTTCCTTCGGGAAAAGTGTGATGACAGGCTGTTGTCGGAATTGTTGTCGGAATTGACGACAACAAATGTGGGATAGTGTGCTTTAAAATTTTCCGACAACAAATGTGTGTTGTCGAATTATCCGATCGCGTGTACAGAAGTCCAGAGCACAAGAGAGCTGAAGAGCGCTGAAGAGCTGAAAAAACACGTAGTTTCATGTTTGTTGGCCGTCAATTCTTGCCATTTGCATGCAAAACATGTTCATGGCCAACGCCCTTCGGACAAAAGTCCTACGCTTTGTCCAATGAAAATCCGATTGTGTGTACAAGGCTTTAGTTAAGCTATTTCACCACAACTGGATCCCTTCTAGAGATCACACTTTCAGTGTCAAGCCATGGTTTCCATACACTGCTACTGCAACTACACTGCTAAAAATCATGCAACAGCTGTATGACTAAATGGCTCTAAAGAGTGCACCCAGGCAAACAATTGCATACACATTTAAAAATTCATATGTATAAAAACATTCTGTCAAAATATTTGTAACCAGATTGGTGGGTCTAGTGGTCTAGATTTTCTTTCTGGGCATCATAGCTAGGTCGGTAACTTAAATTTTCCCTGCTGCAGTTAACATGATCCCCCTTTTTAAGTGTGGCCCCCTCCCTGTTGCAAAAAAGCAGTAAAAAGTTTATTAATATACTCACCTTTCCCTAGTTTCAGGTAACACCATCCTTCTGCCAATGGGATCCGAGGAAATGCTGAGCACCCAAAATGTTGTGTATTTCAGCACAGTGTCAGCTTGTCCTTTTTAATGAGATTTAGACTACTCAATATTCCTCAGAATCTTGCTGGAAAGAGGATGATGTCACCTTAGGCAGGGGGTCATGGGCAGAAGCCAGGGGAAAGATAAGTACACCAAGTTTTTCCCCCTGCAGGTGTCTTTTCTAATATGACACGATAATACAAGAACCTGATGTAAAGTCATATTCAGATACTAATGCCAGTTGTATTTTAAAATACATTTAAGCATTTTTTTAAAAAAAAGCATAGATGTAAAAATAGTTGTGCACACAGGGTGTGCCAGGTGTGCCTGGGCACACCCTAATTACCCAGTGTGCTGCATATTTCCAATGTTTAGACCACTGATATTTCACTGAAAAATGCAAAAAATATATAATTAAAACAATATTGTAACTGCCCTACTGACACCAATCTATCCCCTTATGAGACTGTCCACTTCTCTACTGACACCGTCCACTACTCTACTGACACCATCAGTATATACACATGCACACACATGCATATGAGCTTTAGGGTGCACACCCTAATGCAATAGGCTGCGCACACCTATGGATGTAAATAATATGTGTCACTTATACCTGTCTGGACTTCACCTTTACCTTTCTATTACAGTGCTAAGAAAGCTTACCCAGTTGTTGCAGCAAACCCACGGAGGTGTATTAAAAGACATCACAGGTAGAAAGGTGACAATTTGTAGCCAACGGATAAACAGTTCCTCTTCTGTTACAAATTCCCCACTTAGAGTTCCACCTTTAAATAAACACATTTCAAGAAGCTGAAACAATAAAATGATTGCTAAGCAACTACAATAAAAACATCCCATCCCCACTGTAACAGGTCGTTATGTGTCCCTGTGTCTGTGTTATATAAAAAAAGCTGCCAAACTGTACCCTATATCAGAGCGTCTCCTGGCGTTCATGTGACTCCTCGGCTCTCTTCTCTGCCCTGCTGACAGCTATAGTGGGCGGGGCCGAGCACTCCCAATGATTCAGTCGGGGAGGAACGAGAGAGAGCCGAGGAGTCACATGAATGCCAGGAGACGTTTTGATATGAGGTACAGTCTGGCAGCTTTTTTTTTATATAAAATAGACGTAGGGACACATAATGTTATGTTACAGAGGGGATGGGATGTTTTTGATTGCAGCAGAAGGGGAGGGGGCAGGCACTGACATGAGCAGACAGGCAGGGAGGAGGGGGGAGAGGAGGACAGAGAAGGACATAGAAGGGCTGCGGATGATGGAGGCATGTAAACTAGCCACAGTGTCAGGGCTCAGCAGACATGATAAATTGTGGTCAGTTTACAGTAGGGAGGGCATAGTCAAGCTGGATCAGCCAAGTAGAAAAACAAACAACAAATTACACTTGCAATATAAAAGATGTAATTACAGACATCATGTTGCTTGAATACAAAGACCCTCAGTGAACATTTCAAGTATATACACGGGACTTTAACACATTTTTGTCACACTGTATAACATACAGATGGTGACCACTGACCACACATATCAGCATGTGGATCCTCTAGTTTCCTTGTCAATGTCATGCCAGTTCTGTGATCCTTATGCTGCTTCTGTTCATACCTGGAAATAATACCCCCCCCCCCCCCCCGTGCTACCTCTCCACTCTCAATCAAGGGATTTGCATGCAATTCCTATGTGGTTAACAGTACAGAAAAATAAGAGAATGGCTCCACTGAAAATATAGAACACAATAAGTAAAAACAAAACAGTTGAATATGAACCTTCTGAATGTCCCTCATCTGGAGGAACAGTCCTCTTTTCCTCAGTTGTCCCTCTTTGTTATCAGATGCAGGGGCGGACTGACCATTGAGGAACTCGGGAATTGCCCGAGGGCCCCATGCCACTAGGGGGCCCCATCAGGGTTGCCAGGATTATTAAAACCAGGGACAGTATGTGAAAATCTGTTGTTTTTTTTTACATCTGTCCCTGTTATGTCCAAAACCTACATGCTTTTGATGTGAAAATCCCGAGATTTTAGCTGCCCCGCCTCTGTACTGCCACCTGGCTTGGTGGCCATCTGTAAGCCCGGGGGCCCTATAATCTTCTATTGCCCAGGGGCCCCATGAGTTGTCAGTCCGCCCCTGATCAGATGTACATACCGATATTAAAAGTGTGCAGTGGGATAGCCAATTACATAGAAACTGGACCAGCCTGGACCAATGAAACTATGCATATTGTATACCATACCTGTGGGTTCCCTCTAGAAGCTGGAAATCACTGTAGTAGACACCACTACTCCAATCATCTCCACTAGCTTCCAGGTCCCATGTCAAGCAACTGCCCTGCTTCACAAGAAGCTGTTCGCTCAGCAGGGGTGCCATACAGAGAACGCTTTGTATCTTTTTAACCAATGCATTATTTCGTGATAAGCTACTGGCACTTTCAGAGAATGCTTTAGCTTTTCTCAATGAATGTAAAGCTTTCTCTGTTTGAATAAGGTGGAGAGGCAGTACGTGATGTCACAATGTCCACCTTGTCCAATGAGGCAATGAATTGGTTGAAAAGTTGCAAAATGTGCAAAACGTTCTCTGTATGGCACCCCTTCCAAGCTACTCCTGTGCAGCAGGGAATTTGCTTGGCATGGGACTTGGAATCTAGCGATTTTCAGCTTTCAGGGGGATTGGCCAGGTATGCTATGTGCATACATAGCTGGACCAATATAACTACTGTATGTAAAAATATCCATAGTTGTAATTCATCTTTGTTGATTTTGAAGATATACATGAATTACGGGGAACTTTTATGGTTAATTAAAGTTGTTCTTTAAGCAAACACAACCCACAGCCGAGAAAAAAAAAATATACAGAAAATAATATTGCATATTTTTTTTGGTATATTACATACAGTGGGTAATATAAGTATTGCACACATCACCATTTTTCTAGGTAATAATATTTATAAAGGTGCTATTGACATGAAATGTTTGCCACATGTCAATAACAACACATGCAATCCATACATACAAAGAAACCAAATCAAATAAGTTCAGAAATTAAGTTATACATAATAAAATGGAATGACACAGGGAAAAAGTAATGAAGACATGAAGAAAGGGAGGTACAATAGGCATGGAGAGCCGAAACACCAGCTGAAATCAGTAACTAGAAAGAAAATCTGCCCCTTGTCAGTACAAATTAACATGAGCTGGTTCAGTCTCAATTTATGGATTATAAAAAGGTGTCTCATTACCAAGGTGTCACACAAGAAACATCCCATGATGGGTAAAAGCAAGGACCTTTGCGACCTTATAGTTGCAAAACATATTCATGGCATTGGTTATAGAAGGATTTCTAAACTTCTGAGTGTTTCAGTGAGCACTGTTGGGGCCATAATCCAGAAGTGGAATTTCACCATAAACCGTTCATTACCAGGTGCTGCTCCTCGCAAGATTTCTGACAGATGAGCGTAAAGAATTATCAGAACAGTAGTCTAAGAGCTAAGGATCAATTGTGGAGAGCTTCAGAAAGACCTGGATATAGCAGGTACAATTGTTTAAAAGAAAACAATAAGTAATGTACTCACCCACCATCATCTGTATGCAGGCTCACAATGCAAGACTTATTTGCTGAGGAAAAAGCATGTTGAAGCTAATTTAAAGGGATATAGTCTGGTCAGATGAGACCAGAATTTAACTCTTTGGAATCCATAAACACACCATGTTTCGAGGTCAAATGGCACATCACCCCAAAAACATCATACCAACAGTGAAGTTTGGAGGTGGAAACATCATGGTGTGGGGCTTTTCTCAAAATACAGTACTGGCAAACTTGATATCATTGAAGGAATGATGAATGGAAAAATGTACTAAGACATTCTTAATAAGAATCTGCTGCCATCTACCAGGATGATGAAGATGAAACAAGGATTGTTATTTCAGCAAGACAATGATCCCAAAAATGAAGCCAAGGAAACCCTCAATTGGTTTCAAAGGAAAAAAATAAAGCTTCTATAATAGCCCAGTCAATCACCTGACTTGAATTTAAAAGAAAAGAAAAAGGAAAGAACTAAAGATCAGAGTTCATAGAAGAGGCCCACAGGACCTTCAAGATTTGAAGACTGTTTGCGTGGATGAATGGTCCAAAATCACACCTGAGCAATGCATGCAAATAGTTTCTCCATACAGGAGGCATCTTGAAGCTGTCATTACCAACAAAGATTTTTGTACCAAGTATTAAAGTATCCCTTTCCCCGCTGTTTATCCAGACTGGCACCAACCACCATCGGTTACTGACACTCTGGGACATACCAGGACTCTAGCCAATGTCTTCTCGAGCCCATGATGACCCAAAAAGGGGAAAAGGTTGCCGTGGCCGCGGCAGCCCTGGGAGCCTAAGATGGCACCCACTCCCCACAGCTCCAGCCTGCAACATGCGGAGCAGAGAAACAGAAGGAGCTTTGGGATAAGTCCCACAAGGCGAACAAAACACAGGGGAAGGCAAAGGGACGTTAAAATTTTGGCAAAAGTGCTGGCACTGAGGGTAAACAAAATCATTCTATTATCCATCCCGATCAGGCAGGCTTCCTGCCATGCAAATCCACTGCTACCAACCTTAGAAGACTCTTTCTAAATATGCAGACACCAGCCAATAACGCTAGACACAGAGCCTTGTTGTCCCTTAATGCCAATAAGGCGTTTGACAGTTTTAGCTGGAGGAACCACTGGGCCATCCGACGCCCCTCCGAATATTAAATCATGGATATAACATATGGGAAATGTACATATATCAACATAGGGGAGGCCTGCCAAATTTTACAGCCTGTGGGCCCCTTGGCTTGATACACCAGGACTCAGTCCCAAAGAGCTTGTCCAGTTGAGGCTTCTGCAATGTCCATAGATTGAGGATTTTGATGAGTACTGCCTGATTAGAGAACATGTTCACATAAAGAGCGCGCACAGGAAAGGTCTAAATGCCAGTATCTGTATTCTCTATATGGGTTTCCCTCTAACAGTAATGATACACGACTGAAGGTGTACTTTGAGGTCTAAGAGACCTAATCACTCTTTATTTCTTCTTATTTCTACATACCTTGTAATTTTGACTTTTGTTTGAAGATAATGTGACAAACAGAAATGTATTGTAGTATTATTGCTCTGCATATAATTTTGCAATAAAAACCTTTTGATTTTATTACACATAACTTAATTTCTGAACTTATTGGTTTTGGTTTCTTTTTTTATAATTCCTTTATTGACCAAAGAAAGTTACATGTAACAGTCAAAGAAACCAAAATTCACAGTATGTCCATTAAATAACGTTTAGGCCGCGTACACACGATCAAATCTATCTGCTGGAAACGGTCGGCCCGACCGTCCCAGCAGACAGATTCGATCGTGTGTACGGGCGAGCAGACGGATTTGGCCAGCCGACAGATTTTAAAGCATGCTTTAAAATCTGTCGGCTGGGAATCCGTCCGCCCGATATGTCTGCTGGTTAGTACTCTAACCAGCAGACATATCTTCTCGCACATGCGTCGAATGGATTCGACGCATGCGCGGAAGTAATTTACTTCCTGGTGCGGTGACGTGGCGGCGTCAACGTCACCGCCACGTCACCGTGCTGTCTGCTGGCGGGGATTTTGGTTTGATCGTGTGTACAGCGATCAAACCAATACAGGCAGCAGACAGATTTGTTCAAATCGGTCGGTCCGACCGATTTGAACAAATCTATTTGCTCGTGTGTACGGGGCCTAAGGCTCTTAAAAGTCATAAAGCAACAGGCCCAGCGTTGCACAGAATACGTGGACTTAGTATATATGGATATTGCTCAGTGCATCACGCTGAAACAACTCGAAAATTCCTACATGTGGTCGAGGCAGTTACGCTTAAAAGGCAAAGAATAGTGAGAGTAGCAGGGGGTAACTTGGTTTGGGATTTTCCAGTTAAACTTAGAGGGAAGTAAAACCTCCCTTGGGCCTAGTGCGCCCGGGGATGGGGAAATGTAAGAACAAAGGATGCCTAAAGATACACACTGTATCTGTGAGGTAATTTCCACAACCGAATCACAAAGAGAGGAAAGGTGAGGGGGGAGTGAGGGGAGGAGGGAAAACAGGGGGGACGGAGAGAACGTCCCAAAGCAGAGAAGCATTGAATAAAGGAGAGAGAGAGCAGAGAGCAGAAAAGGCCTCTTGCCCAGAGGGTGAGGCCAAATCCGGGAGGCTCAGCTCAATTGAGCCACCTCCTGTAAATAAGCGTCAGTGTATGTAAAGTGATTTTAGGGTCGCCAGGTCTCGCGAAAGGTCTCCTCCCGGTTATGTAGGGTAGCAGTGAGATCCTCCATGTCCCTTAATTCGTTCACCTTGGAAAACCACAGGAATTTGGATGGGGGGGGTCCTCGGATCTCCAACAAAGGGGAATGCATGACTTGGCCGCGTTTAGCAACTGGACCGTTAGAGATTCCTTATATTTCTTGAGCGATCTACTTGAAAGGGGCGACAGGCAGGCCGCCGGGTCCCCCTCTAGGTCAACACCTGTCAAATGCTTGACTGTGCAAATCACCTCCCGCCAAAAGGAAACAAGCTTGGGACAGTCCCAGAAGATGTGCAGCATCGTCCCTTCAGCATTTCCACACCGCCAGCAAACACTGGTGACATGTGGGAGGAAACGATGCTAGGTGGTGGGCACCCTGTACCAATGGGTTAGGATCTTGTAACATGTCTCCTGTATCCTCGTGGCGATGGAAGACTTATGGGAAAATTAAAGGATCTTCTCCCTCTGTGCGTCCGTGAACTGGGTGCCCAGGTCGGACTCCCACTTGGTTAAGAAGGGAGGAATGTATCCCTCCGCCGGTCTAGTTAAAGAGGCATAAATAATTGAGAGACCATGCCGGACCGGTTCCCCCCGGGAGCACAGGCGCTCCAATTCCATAAGTGGATGAGAGGTGCCAAGGGTCCGTAGACACTTGCGCAGAAAGTTGCGGAGCTGGAAGCCACTCCAAAAGTCCAACGGAGGGTCTGTGGCAGACACCCCAGCAAAGGTAGAGAGTCGGCCATCGGGGCCCACAAAGTCACAGAGACTAATCCTGCGACTCATGGCCAACCGCTGGAAAAGGGGGCTCTGAAGGCCAAGCTAAAACTCCAGGTTACCATGGACCATGGGAGAAGGCAGCGGTGACACCTAAGTGTGTCTAAATGTGTCCCTGGCTACCAGGAGAGTGCTACCCAGTGTTGGGTGATCAGAGAGAGCCTTCGGGAGTGGCGACGTGATCCAAGGCCAGCTTTTAGCTGTACCGTCAGAGTCCTCTATCTCCATGGCCACCCAATGCTTCGCCTCTGCATGACAGTGCCAGTCCACCAACATGGTGAGGTGTAAGGCTCGGTAATTGGCTTTCACATCTGAGAGACCGACCCCTCCCCTAAGTTGTAACCGGATGCAAGATTTGCGATAGGACCAGACGAAATCTCTGAACATTGAGTTCATCCGCTTGAAGAACACTGGGGGCAGGCGAATAGGAAGTGCTTGCAACAAGTATAAAACCTTGGGCAGCAGCGTCATCTTCAAAACATTGCACCGGCCGAATCACGTCAACGTGAGTGAATGCCAGTGGAGAAGGTCTGCTTTAAGACAGGTAAGCAGGGGTGCGAAGTTAGCAGAGTACAAGGTAGAGGGGTCGGGGGTGATATCGACTCCCAAGTAGGGAATTAAATCTGTTGCCCAGCGGAAGGAGAAAGCCGGGCGAAGTGATTTAATGAAATCACTACCTCCCGTAATGTTCAGGGCGGACGACTTGGACACATTAATTTGAAAAAAGGAGAGGGCACCATAATCCCGCAGAAACTGGAGAAGAATCGGAAGGGAGACTAATGGATCTGTTAAAAAAAAAAGATCAAGTCATCCGCGAAAGCGGCCACCTTATGCATCCCAGAGGCTTTCTAAAAGCCGGTGATAGTAGGGTGTGCCCTGATCGTACACAGGAAGGGCTCTAGGGTAAGTATGAAAATCAATGGGGACAGGGGGCATCCCTGCCGTGTGCCGTTATGTATGGGTTTTGGTTTCTTTTTATGTATGGATTGAATAGGGGGTTACCAGCATGTGGTGAAAATTTCATGTCAATGGTACCTTTAGAAATATATTTACCTGAAAAAAATGGTGACGTGTTCAATACATATTTTACCTGCTGTATTTATATTTAGAGCGGATGTCACAACCTACCTAGAAAATAATAATTCAACATTATAATATTTCGTAAAACTCATCCTTTAATTTGCCAGTTGTGCTTCAACTCACAGGAATAAACAGGCTGACATACTGTACAGTAGATGTCTGGTGTGGGTACTTAACTTTTGCTGACTAAGAAGTTCCAAGCAGCATTATACTAAATATATGTGCTGTGACTAAATGCAGCCGCGTCTGAAGTGGTTGAAACTACAAGTTGTACACTTGATAATATGAACAATTTTAATGAGCCTCCCAGTGTAACAGGTGTTAGTATAGGCATGAGATAACTAACTATGAAAATTAAAAACAAGAACGACAGAACCCTTTCTTTGCAGCTATGTTCCTGCCTCCATGGACAGGGGGGCTACTTATAAAGAGCAGGAGAAAATAAATGGGGATGCAATGGAATTGTCACCCGTTCTGACCAATCAGATTCTTTGTTTTTTTTCCCCAGCAAATAAAACCTGGAACCTGATTTTTTTTTTTTTAACCACTTTAAGCCCGGACCATTTGGCTGGGCAAAGACCAGAGCACTTTTTTTGCAATTCGGCACTGCGTCGCTTTAACTGATAATTGCGTAGTCGTGCAACGTGGCTCCCAAACAAAATTGACATCCTTTTTTCCCCACAAATAGAGCTTTCTTTTGGTGGTCCTGTCACTAGGAAGAATGGGGGAATGCTTGTTTAGATCAGCATTTCCCCGTTCTTCCTCTCCGCGAGATGATCGCGAGTATCCCCGCAGACATCGAGTCCGCGGGTCCCGCAGTCGGACTCATGGAGCTCTCGGCGGGTGCGCGCCTACAATGCTGCATCTTAAAGGGGATGTACGGGTACGTCCATCTGCCCACAGGAGCCATTGTGCCGATGTATATAGTCATGCACTGGTCCTTAAGTGGTTAACAGAAGGAATATTTATTGATATAAAACAGCTGTGTATATCAACAGATATTACTGATACAAAATACATCATCCAGTGAAACCGTACCAAAACATAGTCAGAGTAATTAAGTTCACCCATTAATGGCAAAAAGGGATTGCCCCATAACGAAGTCTCCACACCAAAACAGTGGTTTTCATAGGGGTGGTAATCTGAAGGCGGGACCTAGTTCCCCTGTACACCAGATTACTAAATTCGGAGTAGGAACCCATTATTGAAGCCTCCAGATTTTCTGCAGGATTAGATTGATCTTGTGTAAACCACCACCGCACCGACACCAGGACAGTAGCCCAGTCGTTTTTCATAAAATTAGGTAATGCCAATCCTCCTTCAGATAAGGGAAGTTGGAGCTGGAACCTGATTGGTTGCTATGGGCAAATTATTTTTCTCCCATTATTTTTCTCCCATTCTTCCTATTGACCACCAATATAAAGGGCATTTGTTTCCTGATTATTTGGTTTTAGTAAGGGTTTCTCGAGACATGAAATTTTTTTTGGGGCTCCTCTAGGGTTAAAAGGTTGGGAAAGCCTGGCCTAAACCTTAAAACGGACCTCCACCCTAAAGTGGAACTTCCGCTCATCGGATTCCTCCCCCCTCTAGTGCCACAATTGGCACCTTTCAGGGGGGGATTGGGAAGGGGGGGACAGGATACCTGTCAAAGACAAGTATCCTTTCCCACTTCCGGGAGTCTGGCCGCGGACGTGACACAGCTGTGATGTCACCAAGGGGCTCCCTCCTCCTCCTCCTCCTCCCCTGGCCACCAGGCTAATAGGAGAAAGGAGCGGGCCTTGCACATGCGCAGTAGGGTTCCCATCGTAAAGCCGAAAGGCTACACTGCCGGGTTCCCTTACCCGCAATGGCGACGGCAGCACCCGACAGCTGATGGGAAACATTAGGTACGGTGCTGACATCGAGGGACTACAGGACAGGTAAGTCTCCATTTATTAAAAGTTTGCGGCTGCTGGCTTGTAAAAAAAAAAAAAATCCCGAAACACCCCTTTAATATCTCATTTCAAGATAAGAGGACAAGGGAAGCATTATACCTGTTTTTTGTACGCCTCCAATTTATTTTCCTTTTAAAGCATCTGTAAGGTGACAGATACAGTATTCAAATTTTTCCCCACACCCCATTAAAAGAGTCTTGGCTGTATTTGGGCCTTAGGCATTTATTTTGCAATGCATGGGGTTAAAATGAACATGGAGTGCAGTACATGTGCTTGCTGACACAGCAGTCCTGCCTCTCCTCTCTCATACCCATCTGCCTGGAAAGTATCAGAGGCTGACCACAGCAGCTGCTTTTTCACTTGAGTGCTGGATGTGCATTAAAGCAGACCTATCAGCGACTTTATATGTCTAAATGGATACATTTCAGAAATATCACAGTATATGAAAACAAAATGATCTTTCTTCATAAAAAGGCAGCCAATTTACGTCATTTAAGTCACTGACTGAGCCTAGGCACAAGGTTTGATTCAAAAAAGCATAACATAAGCAGTATTTTCATTATCATTAAATATAAGGCTTTGAAAAAATTAAAATGTATTTTAAAGGGGTTCTTCACTCTAGAAACAAAATGTTGAAAGTCAGCAGCTACAAATACTGTAGCTGCTGACTTTTAATAATAGGACACCTGTCCAGGGACCAGCACTGTCCTCTTCCGAGCCAGCTTTTCGTCCGTCTTTGGGTCCAGATGCCGGCATGTTTACTTTGAGAAAATGGCTGTGAATGCTTGCAGCCACACAGCCGGCTTCTCACTGCACAAGCGCGAGCCACATTCACTTTATGAATGGTCCTGCAGCTTTCTGGGACCTGTGATGTGTCCCAGAAGGCTGCGGGGGATGAAGGAGGAGTCCAAACATTTGCTCGTTTTTCTGCGGCGTTCTGACTGTCAAAACCAGGTACCTTCCCAAAAAAGTGCCAAAATTTCAAGAGGAGGGGGGAGGAGGCAGAAAAGTAGAACTTCCCATTTCAGGGGAAATGTCGCTTTAAATTCAGTAAACACATTGCCACACAGATCAGGTGAATTTACCACACGTGCATTATACTTGTCACTCACTTAAAAAGACACTTTGCACATTCAGTGTACTTCTGGTCAAAGGCTGAAAGGCAGCAAAAGGGGGCTGAGCTGTTTGAGACATGTAGACACAGACAAATACATAAAGTACACCATTGTGGAAGCAACTGTGTTTCCATGGATGTGTCGTCTCTGAGCCAGCATCTCTATCCAAGAAATTGATGCAGAATCTAGATAATGTTTGAACTAAGATGACTCTATATTTTTAGGGAGGTAATTGAATGTATAGTAAGTACTGTGATCATAAAAGCCTGTAATGCCTCGTACACACAGCCGGACTTTCTTAGAAAAAAAGTCAGACTGTGTAGCCTCCATCTGACTTTTTTTGTCGGAAGTCCGACAGACCTTAGATAGAGAACTTTCTTTCCGTCGGATTCACAGCAAACTTTTGCACGGTCAAAAGTCCAACCGTATGTACAAGGCATAAGTGTTAAAATTATGCTTTACTATCATAGCTCCCAACTGTCTCTGATTTCGAGGGACTGTCCCTGATTTGGAGCAATGTCCCTCAATCCCACTTTCTCCCTCATTCATCTCTCATTATGGTCTGATCCATATAGTAGTATATAAAATGCACTTTTTATCTTTCAGAAAGTGTTTTCCAGTGCTAAACCTTTCATCCAATTTCTAAATTGCTGTTAATTTTAAAAGCCAAAATAAAGGAATAGTAGTGGTAAAAAAAAAAACCTTGAGGGTTTAGATAACCTTTATTTTGGGTTAATTCTCCTTTAAGGGGTGTGGCAGGGGTGTGTCCCATGCCTACATACGTTTGCTAGTAGGTGTCCCTCATTCCTATCTCAAAATGTTGGGAGGTATGTACTATGCATACACTTAGCTTAAAAAAAGCATATATGTTCCAGGCAAACATAATGCATGAATTGTACAACTTTCCATATTGGAAACATTTGCGTGTATATGTAGCACACCCTGGCTGTCCCTTTAAGCTACCTGGCAGAGCATTCTTCCTTCAGGTGCAGCTTGTTTTTCCCCTCCCTGGCCTTGAAAGTGGAGAGACAGGGAATCAGAAGAGGACCATCACCGGGTGGTGCTGCAGCCTAAACTCTTCCAACCTTTAGCAATGTGGCAGAAACAGAATTGGATTGGCTGTCAGACTACAGACAGGCCACCAGCTCTGGAGAGTGGAGGCCCACATGGAATGAGGCGTTTGCCTCCAAATGGTCAATGAGCCTGGGAATTGGGGTCAGTGCTGAGAATTCCCCTTGGAATGGTCGGAAGACTGAGTATAGGAATTTGGGCTGCTGTCCAGGGACAGCACTGGGAGCTGTTGCAGAAGAGAGAGCCATGAGTGCTGCAGGTTGCAGAGATATGCTTTGTGCTGAGATGCCCCAGACAACATGTATTCTGATTAAGTGGGCCATGCTACTGTTCCAGTGCTGCTGGGGAACTGAGCCTCAAAGGACTGCTGCGAGACCAAGAGGTGCAAGCTTGGGGGTAGGTTTAAAGACTGGTGGGTTACCTTTCACCTTATTCTACATCAGAAACTGTGGCCTATATTTGATCTACATTAATCCTAAATGCAAGAGTGACCATTGCCAAAATGGACTGTGTCTAAGCGGACTTTATCATGGTACTAGAGGGATCATAGGTCTACTGCCCACCTTGGTGTGTTCTGCTATTCTTGCTAATTTGTGTCTTAAGAGTTTTGCCAAGAGGGGACTGGAACGCTTAATCTCCTTGTGCATTACATCTACGTAACCCAGTGTCGGTGTGTGCTTGTGCACTAGTCAGAGGGTTGAAACCTGGACATCGACTGAAGCCAAACCCATCTCCATTATCAGGCACTCTGGTGAAGACAAGTTCCCTGCACAAAATGTAAAGGAAAAAAGAGTAATTTAAAACTACTATTACTACTACTAATATTACTACTACTATTAATGAATTGTTGGGTCCCGGCAATACAGATAAATGTCATTGAAAAAAATTGCAGTAATTTTTTTTAATGACTTTTCTCTGTATTGCCGGGACCAACAATTCATGAATAGTCGCTAGTCGTTTTAAATTACTTTTTTAACTTCAGAAATAACACTTTGGGCAGGGACAATTCTAAGCACGGGAAACATGCGCTACTTTACATTCATACTATAGACACCCCCAAGGTACGAAATGTAAAGGAATATTTCACTTTTATTGTTTCATTTTAAGCATTATTAAAATCACTGTTCCCAAATTGATACATGTCCCCTGGGGCAGGACCCGGGTCCCCAAACACTTTTTAGGACAATTACTTGAAAAGGTAGCACTTTAGATTTCTCTCATAGACTTTTACAGGGTATTCCAGGGCTTTTCGAATTTGCTGCGAACACCTCAAATTGTTTGCTGTTCGCCGAACTGGCGAACAGCCAATATTTGACTCAAACCCATGTTCATCTCAAACTCAAAGCTCATCCCTAGTGAGGAATTCAAACTGGTGTCTGTGGTAACTTAGCTGAAAATTGAATGGAAAAATTACCTATTGCATCTGGAATGAAAAAATTGTATCCTAGCAAACTGTAGTGCAGCAGAGATGGGATGATTCCTTTCAGGCCACTGTAGCTCCAGTCTGACTGCAGAGGGCTCATTTGAATGAAGAATGGCAGATAGCTGGACCTGTTTAAGAAGAGAACATTGGGATCATTTACTCCAAATATATATATTTTTTATTTATTTCTTAAACAATATTATAGAGGTGAAGATCATTACGTCATCTGTCTGCCTCTCCATCTTGACCAATTAGAGGACGTCTTGTATTCATTGATAAAAACACAAGGCTCACTTTTAATGGCTGAGAAGCACTTTAGCCTGGCTCAATTTTGTTCTGGCAGCAAAAGGGAAAGCTCCCGAGCCACTGCCAAAACACACTGTAGCTAATGCAAATACAGTATAATATAGTGCTCACAGCAGCTGCATTACTTAGTAAGGAAAATAGTTTGTATGGGCCAACTTGGCCCCAACAAACTAATGCCAAACTAGTGCCAAGAATTCTGGGAAGGGGATGCCCCAGGGTTCCTTGTAATGTCATTAGGATCTACTGTAATATCATATTTAGTATAGCAATACCAAACATACAAACCAACATCATATTGTGCCAAAAAAGATACTCTACATGTGTTCATGGACTATATGTACAACCTTAATTAACCTAAATAGATATGAATGGGTGCAAGAAGAGTCCTGCTGGTACAAGATTTGAGCTCCCAGTGAACTGGGCCAGCACGTGTAGAAGGGCCAATAAGGGAGCTTTTGAACAAGCCAGTCCCCTCACTATCAAATGGCATTAGTGAATTGGAAACTGCATGGAGAGAGATTTGGTGACAAATCAAACATGGGCAGATTTGTCCATCACTAGTTATGATCTGTTGTGAAACGAATGATTGACAGCCATATTCTTACATTTAAAGTGGATGTCACAATGTAGAGTATAAGATTTCCTATCATCTGTGCCCAGTCTTGCCACACAGAGTTAATCCAGATCTGAGAAATCCTCTTTTAATAATCAGTGAAAATGAACAGCCTTCCAGATAAAAACCTGCCTAAATAAAAAGTCAGTTTTCTCTCTCCTTGCTTTGAGTGACAGGTTATTTACATATCTAGCTTGGACATGTTTATCATATGTTATGTTATGTTTATCATAACATGAGGTATAAAAAGTGAGAAATCCACCCCTCCCCCACATAACACATCCTGGTAATATACAATGAACTTTGGATCACCTCATGTTATGATAAACATGTCCAAGCTAGATTTGTAAATAACCTGTCACTGAAAGCAAAAACAGAGAAACGGACTTTATAATTTGGCAGGTTTTTATCTGGAATTCTGTTAATTTGCACTGAACATTAAAAGAGGATTACTCAGCGCTGGATTAACTCTGTGTGGCAAGACTGGGCACAGATGATAGGAAATCTTATACTCTACATTGTGACATAAAAAAAATATTTTTTTTGGGGTTTACATCCACTATATTTATATTTCAGCAACCATGTGTCCTATCGGTCAGCCCTCTTTGTGGGTTCAGCAAACAGTACTGTTTCACTAAAATAGTAGCTGGAAGAATATACCTGACAGAATATATTCTGACAGTCAAGTATTGCGCATTGTATAAATGGGGTTAAATTAAAAGGAGAAGTACAGCCAAAGCTCGTTTGGCTGTACTTCTCCTGTGGATCACAGGAGTGCAGTTCATTCTGCACTCCTGTGTCCTGGTCCAGGCTCGGGAAACACTGCGACCATATGGTTGGGATCTGTCCACATGCCTGGACCGTCACCTGGCTCAGGCTCTTAGCAAGAGCCTGAGAGCCGGAGCTGGCTGATCCTGCCCCCCTCCACAGCCTAATGCTCCGGTGAGTGCAGGGGACGACGCCAAAGCAGAGAGCTGGTGACTATCAGTCACCAGCTCTCTGCTCAAGGAGCTCTGAGAACTGAGCGGGGGACAGATACAGCGGGGGAAAGATACAGCATTGAACCAATGCTGCATCCACCTTGGTACAATAAGCATGATTTTAAAATGTAAAAAAATCCCATACTTTTCTTTTAAAGCAGAAGTCTAGTCAAAAATCTAAATAACAAAACCAGCCTTTGCTGAAATATTTCATGACAATTCCAAGATTTCCCTGTTTACCTTTTTTCTGCCACTTGATGTCCCTAGGCTAATGAGGTTGGTATCATTAAACTTACTTCCTCTGAGCTGGTTGTCCTGGACCCCCTCCCCCCCCAGACTGTGGCTGTGTTCCGTCAGATATGGTGACCCGTTAGAATTGGTAACGAAAGTGACATTCCGTTGCCGCCATCTTGATACTCCCAGTACTCCTTCAAAGTAAGGATAGAGTGAGAAGGGGGTAAGCGGACATCTTGTTACACCCACCGGAGTTTAGCATTTCACACTCATATTTAACAGAAAACACAGTTTATAAGGTGAAATACAGTGTATAGAAATCCAAAGGACTGTTTAGATATTGAATTTTAAAAGCAGCGGCAAACCTGTTGATCTCACAGGTTTGCTAATGTGACAGATCACCTCTGCTTTTATAATTTAACCACTTGCTTACTGGGCACATAAACCCCCTTCGTGCCCAGGCGAAATTTCAGCTTCCGGCACTGCGTCGCTTTAACTGACAATTGCGTGGTCGTGCGACGTGGCACCCAAACAAAATTGGCGTCGTTTTTTTCCCCACAAATAGAGCTTTCTTTTGGTGGTATTTGATCGCCGGTGCGGTTTTTATTTTTTGCGTTATAATGAAAAAAAGAGCGACAATTTAAAAATATATATATATATTTTACTTGTTGCTATAATAAATATCCCAATTTTTTTTTTTTTTTTCTCAGTTAAGGTCGATACGTATTCTTCTACGTATTTTTGTAAAAAAAAAAAAAAAAAATCACAATAAGTGACTGCTTTGCGCAAAAGTTATAGCACCTACACAATAGGGGACATAATTATGATTTTTTTATTTTATATATTTTTTTTACTAGTAATGGCGGCGATCTGTGATTTTTATTGGGACTGCGATATTGCGACGGACACATCGGACACTTTTGACACATTTTTGGCGCCATTCACATTTATACAGCGACCAGTGCTATAAAAATGCACTAATTACTGTATAAATGTGACTGGCATTGAAGGGGTTAACACTAGGGGGTGAGGAAGGGGTTAAATGTATTGCCTGGGTGTGTTCTAACTGTGTGGGGGGAGGGGGGTGACTGGGGGAGGTGACCGATACTGTGTCCCTATGTACAAGAGAAACAGCATCTGTCACCTCTCCCTGACAGGACGTGAAGCTCTGTGTTTACATTCAGAGCTCCACGTCCCTGCTCTCTCACTGACGATCGCGTGTACCTGACGGACATCGCGGCCGCCGGGTACACGCATCGGATCCTCGGTGATGCGCCGGGACTGTCATTCCCCGCCGCGCGCCACCCTGTGGCGCGTGCGGGGAATTACAAGAAAATCACGTCCAAAGACGTGACCCCGGCGCCTCAGGTCCGCACTGTTGACGTATTCTGTCAATGGCGCGGACCCGAAGTGGTTAACATGTAAACAGATGGATCTCCAAGTACAGTAAAACCTTGGTTTGCGAGCATAATTCGTTCTAGAAACATGCTTGTAATCCAAAGCACTTGTATATCAAAGCATTTTTTTACAGGTTATAAAAGAGAAGAGAGGCAATTCCTAAGTGTAGCAATAAGTTAAATGTAACCATATTGCTACACTTAGAGGTGCCTCTCTTCTTTTTTATACTCAGTTGTGATATGAAGCTACTCTTATATCAAGACATCGCTTGTATATCAAGGCAAAATGTATTAAAACATTTTGCTTGTCTTGCAAAACGCTCTCAAACCAAGTTACTGTACTGTATTTTAACATATATGCTCTGTTTCCTGTTAAAAATAACTGTGAAATGCAAAACTCCGGGGGATGTAACAAGATGTCCGCTTGCCCCCTTCTCGGTGTATCGTTACCGTGGAGGAGTGCAGGGTGTAGCAAGATGGTGACAACGGACCGTCACTTGCCTAATCTTGCCTAACTTGCCTAATCTGACGGAACATCTGGACAGTTAAAAGTTGAAGCAGCATGGTGATGAGCTCATCTCTCTGCTTTCATTTCCTATTAACTTGCCCCTTGTGTCAGCCAGCACGTGAAATGATTGGCTCCTTGTACTGCTGCTCTGCACAGGGACTGTAAGGCCTCGTACACACGAGGCAATCTATCTGTTCAAATCGGTCGGACCGACCGATTTGAACAGATCTGTCTGCTTGGATTTTGGTTTGCTCGCGTGTACACACGAGCAAACCAAAATCCCCACCAGCAGCGCGCTGACATGTCGGTGACGTGGCGGTGACGTTGACGCCGCCACGTCACCACACCAGGAAGTAAAACACTTCCGCGCATGCGTCGAAACCATTCGGCGCGTGTGCGAGAAGACATGTCTGCTGGTTAGCGTACTAACCAGCAGACATGTCGGGTGGACGGGTTCCCAGCCGACGGATTGGTAAGCATGCTTTACAATCTGTCGGGTGGCCAAATCCGTCTGCTTGCCCGTACACATGATCAAATCTGTCTGCTGGGACGGTCTAGCAGACCGTTTCCAGCAGACAGATTTGATCGTGTGTACGAGGCCTAAGAGGTTGCTAGCAGGCCAAATTCAAGGTTTTACACTGCCTGCTTTAAAAAAAACATACATTTCATATGTAGCGCTACCCCCGAAGGAGCCGCTGATTGATTGTTGGGATCGGCACATTAAGTTACCCTAGCATTGTCTAGGGGTGTGATGCAGGGACAAAATAGTGAGCGGAGGTCCAGACAGTCAATAAAGGTTTTTCCAATGCTTTATTTCCAGGCCAACACAGCCAACATCAACTTCAGTTAGAAAGGAAAAAAAGGTTGATGAAAGAAGAGGAGAACTTGCAGTGTCAGGCCTGGATATGAACGGGCAAGCCTGCCCTCAGTAGTACCAAATTGTAAACTCGTCGCCACTCCTGCCTGAGTGGGTGAAGTGCCCACAGACAGGTCTCTCGCACAAGCCTGGCAGCCGAGGTGTCACTTTAGATTTCTGGGAGGAACAGGTCTCTCACACACAGACCTGGCTCTAGAGCCTCTGCCACAGGCCAACTACTTGATGAGATTAGGTGGATACACAGAGCGAATCCTCCCAGTAGACTCTAGCACAGGTCACCGGGAGACAGTAAAGCGTACCTGTCAGCGTCCCGGTCACCAGATCCCTGATTGGTTCGTTCAAGCCCTGTTGGACAACCTGCCTCTGGGTTCCCCTCAAGCCGATCCCCCAATCGCACGGCACCCAGCCTGGGATCCTTTCAATTGGACTGGGAACCCAGTAAGTCACTGGGGTCCCCTTTCGCCTTCGGTTGAGGCTCGATGAAGCCTGTAAGCTTGGCCAGGTCGGCCACGCCGGCGGGGTTCATAGATGAGTGCACCCTGAAGGTGGATGCCGCACCTGGAACCTGGCCCCTGCGAAGATTTAGAACACATGACCCCTCTCTCAGATATACCCCTCCCCAGCATGCCCCGCAAGGGAAGAACTCCTCCAATTGGCTGCTGGGGAAGACTTGGTCTGCCAGAAACCCCTCTGGTGCCAACTGCCGACCAGAGATGATACCACATCCCTAGAATGCAGACTGACCCAGTGGACCTTTCTGGAATGACAGAGGTCACAATTTAGGTAAATCATGACTGGGAGCAATATAACTCTCCCATTCCAACAAACTTTAGCGTAGTGCCCATACTGAAAGTAAGGGGGCGCTACACATAATGTATTCATGATTGCAGAGCTGCATGTATTGGTGTCTTTTATATCTAGTTAGAATTCAGCTTTAACCAAAGCTATTGAAAATAGCAGCAAAAATAAAAAAATAAAGTACAAAGCATCAAGATAATTTCTATAGTTAGGTATGAGTATAATGGAGAATGAGGTTACTTTACCTTGTACATGCTGTAACTATTGCAGAATTTCCCAAATTTGTTACTGCCCCAACTAACATTTCTGTATATCGGTCAGCCTCAAAGCCTCTTGGAGGTTGTATGGATTGTTCTAGAAATGTGTTGCCTCCTGCCCCTTCAAACATGATGTATTTAGGACCAAGTTTGCTGATCAAACTTTTTACATTATTTAAGTACCATGTAGAAGCACCATTGTTGCTTATATTCAATCTCACAGAAAATTGGCCTTTCCATCTTGTCAGAATTGGTGCCTATGAGAAGAAGAGTAGAAAAGGATCTTTGGTTATATGTTTATGTTTTATACATACAGTAAAACGGACCACTTTTTCCTTGGTAGGCATTGACTACATGTGGGCACTTGACACAAGCAACTAATGGTTTGTACAAGGGCAAAATAAAAGTGAACATATTATCCTCTATGACCATATGACCAGGCCTAGATATACACAGCATGCATGGGAGTGTTATTCAGTGAGGTTCAGTAAGGGTTGCTTACATATATAAGCCCCTATTCTTCCCACCATAATAAAGCAACAGAGGTGGTCATTATAAGGCCTCACGCACACTGTTTTTTTTTTTTTTTACAGCTGCTGTTTTTGGCTTCAGGCATTTTTTTTCTACAGCCAGTAAACTCTGGCTGAAAAAATAACTATTCGTTTTTAAGAGTTTTTCAGCTGTAAAAATGCTCTAACTATTTGGCATTTATTTATGAGCGCTTTTGAGCCATAATATTTAAAGGGGTTGTAAAGGTTTGTTTTTAATTTTCTAAATAGGTTCCTTTAAGCTAGTGCACGGTTGGTTCACTTACCTTTTCCTTCCATTTCCCTTCTAAACGTTTTTTTCTTTGTTTTCTTTGAATTTCTCACTTCCTGTTCCTCCTCAGTAAGCTGTTCTGGCTCGGATGATGGGGGCAAGCTTACTGAGGAAAAACAGGAAGTGAGAAATTCAGATACAGAAAAAAAAAACATTTAGGCCCGGATTCACAAAGCACTTACGCCGACGTATCTCGAGATACGCAGCGTATCTGTGCGCCGTGCCCACAGAACTAAGATACGCCTAAAAAAAGACTTCATCCAACCGATGTAACTTGCCTACACCAGCTTGTGGGCACATAGTTACGCTGGACGCATTTGGCACTCCCATTGATTTACGATGCAAATATGCAAATGAGGGAGATACGCTGATTCACGAACGTACTTGCGCCCGGTGCATGTTTTAATCGTTTTGCGTAAGGTTTACGTCCGGCGTAATGTTATTCCCCATATTGGAGGCACAACTCATGCAAAGGTATGGACCAGGTAACGAACGCCGTCAAATTTTACGTTGTTTACGTAGTACGTGAATAGGTTACGTTCACGACGTAGGCAGTGATTCAACGTATCTTAGCCAGTTGTTTCGATGTGATTGTGAGCATGCGCACTGGGATACGTCCAAGGTACGACGCATGCGCAGTTCATTTTAAGTACTTGTCTGAAGCTCAGCCCATCATTTGCATGGGGTCACGCTTCATTAAAATGTATCACGCCCACTTCCAGCCCACTTCCACTTACGCTGCCTTACGCCTACGACTATACGCTACACCGGCGCAATGTTGGTAGCATTTGCTTTGTGAATTCCATGCTTCCCTCTCTGCGTTGCGCCGGCGTAGCGTAAAGAAGATATGCTACAGCGGCATAAAGATGCACCGATGTATGTGAATCCGGGCCTTAGAAGGGAGATCGAAGGAAAAGGTAAGTGAATCAACAATGCACTAGCATAAAGGAACCTATTTAGAAAATAAAAAACAAACCTTTACAATCCCATTAATGGCAGTATAGGTCCTCTGTCCTGCTGACTCCTGTATCCTGCCCTACTGACCCCATTTCCTCCATCCTGGTTTTATCGTAGAAATCTCCCGCTCTCTAGAAATGGAGACCTACAAGTTCATTCATGTTCTGTCTTGCAAAAAAGTCACACATTGATTTTGTCAGTTTTTCAATTGGTCCTTAAACCTTCAATACCCCTAGGTACAGATCTCCTCTGTGTGATTGTAAATCCAAATATATACCATTATAATGGGTACTATACCATACCATACCATTGATCCATCTAATTTTGAAGGGAGACTGAGCCAGTAGTTTTCCTGTCCCTTATGCAGATAATCTTGAAGTTCCTCAGAGTCAAAACTTGCATATGGGGATGTAGTTACTGAGAGATTGAGGTGCTTAAGGGTATATGGATCCCTGCGATGTCTGTGAGTCTCTCCTGCTTGGTCTGTATTATGTATGTGGTCCTACAAAGAAGGAAGCATTCAAATAACTTATACTAAAGACAGCTGTACATTTAAATATTTACCTTATATTAAAAGGACCTTGTTGCTTCTGTAAGAAAATACACTCAACTGCTCCCTAATGCCGCCTACACACAATTTTTGGAAATTCCGACAAGAAAACCATGGATTTTTTTCCGACGGAATTTTGGCTCTAACTTGTGTTGCATACACACAGTCACACAAAATTCCGACCGTCAAGAATGCGGTGACGTACAACACTACAACGAGCCAAGAAAAATGAAGTCCAACGATTCCGAGCTCCCGTCGGAAATTCCAACAGAAAATGTCCGATGGGGCCTACACACGGTTGGAATTTCCCACCAAAAGCTCACATCAAACTTTTCTTGTCGGAAATTCCGACCGTGTGTACGCAGCATAAGAAGTGAATTTTTCCTGTCTTTATCAGTTTCAAGTGCTGCTGCTATCTCACACTTCCAAATATATCAAATAAGGTGCCCCCCTACTGGGCACCAATGGACGCGCTTGTTCTTCTATCTCGCCAGAGGAACCACAGAACCCCATGGGGGACATACTATCTGACACACTGTGAAATGTTGAATAGCACCGGTGTTCAAAGATGATAAAGACAACAAAGACTTCACTTGCAGCCGCCAATGATTTAAAGCGGAGTTCCACCCAGAAATGGAACTTCCGCTGATGGAATCCCCTCCCCCTCAGGTGTGTGTCACATTTGGCACTTTTCAGGGGGAGCAGATACCTATTAAATACAGGTATTTGCTTCAACTCCTGGCGAAAGAGCGATGCACATTGTGCGGCGAACTACGCTATGTCCGGCCCTTCCTTCTTGCCCCCAATGTCTTCCGGGAGACAAACAGGTCCCAGAAGACAGCGGGCACCATTCAGAACACACAGCACGACACGCTCATGCGCAGTAGGGAACCAGGAGTGAGACCGAAAGACTTCACTGCCCTTACCAGGAATGGCGGTGGCAGGACCTGTGAGTCGATATGAAGATCGGCTTCGGGTGAGGACATCACAGGCTCCCTGGATAGGTAAGTGTTCTTATATTAAAAGTCAGCAGCTACAGTATTTGTTCTCAGGCAGAATTCCGCTTTAAGTATTCGCTTTCATGTGTTGCAGGCAGCAGCTGCCTGTATTTTGTTACAGAAGTGACAGACAGGGTCACTTTGAAGTGGCTGTTGATGTTTTAAAAAGTAAAAAATATAAGGCTTTGTTCACAAGGGTGTACTTCAGTGTGCATCAGTGCGAGGGCCTTGTTTGCCGTACGGTTTTCCGATGCAAGCAGTCTCATTCATGTCAACTGAGACACAGACATTGCTCCAAATTTGACAGGCATGCAAGTGCGAGGGCAAGGTCTTGAATGCAGATAATGTTTGTTTGGCGCCACGTTCCCGTATGGCTGTCAAATTGGGAGCAGCAGCAATTGTCCTTGCAACCACTGTGTCCCAATTGACAAGAGTAAACACAGCTTCACCTTTTGCACTAAGCTAAGTTAACCCTAATGCCGCGTACACACGATCAAACATTCCGACAATAAATGTTCGATGTGAGCTTGTTGTCGGAAAATCCGACCGTGTGTAGGCTCCATCGGACAATTGCTGTCAGAATTTCCGACAACAAATGTTTGAGAGCTGGTTCTTAATTTTCCATATTTTTTGTTGGAAATTCTGATTGTTTGTAGGCAATTCAACACACAAAAATCCTACGCATGCTCGGAATCGACGCATGCTCAGTATCATTGAGCTTCATTTTTCTCGGCTCATCGTAGTGTTGTACGTCACCGCGTTCATGGCAATCGGAATTTCCGACAACATTTGTGTGACCGTGTGTATGCAAGACAAGTTTGAGCGGACATCCCTTAGAAAAAAATCTACAGTTTTGATGTCGATATGTCCGATTGTGTGTACCCGGCATTACTTTGTGTAAATATTCTACTCCTTCAGAAAATGAATCCCAGGTGGCTTAAAAAACCTTTTTTCACTTACCCCATCCGTCCATTTTGCTTTTAAATGTCCTTATTTCTTCTGAGAAATGCTCACTTCCTGTTCTTCTGTCTGTAACTCACCTCCATAATGCAAGGCTTTCTTCCTGGTGTGGAGAAAGCCTCTTGAGGGGGGAGGAGGCGAGCAGGAGTGTCAGGACGCCCACTAACACACAGCTCCTTTCTCTATCTGCAAAGTAGAGAGTGTCCTGACACTCCTGCTCGCCCCCTCCCCCCCTCAAGAGGCTTTCTCCACACCAGGAAGAAAGTCTTGTATTACGGTGGTGAATTACAGACAGAAGAACAGGAAGTGAGCATTTCTCAGAAGAAAGAACGACATTTAAAAGCAAAATCGAAGGATGAGGTAAGTGAAGGAGGACTGCACTAAGGTAAAGGAAGCTATTTAGGGAAAACGTTTTTTTCCTTTCAAACCCCTTTAAGAGGGCGACTGTCCAGTGCCCCAAAAGGGAAGATGTCCAAAGGAGTTTGTGACCCCTCGCTTTACCTCCTCATCAGGTACCTTAGCCTATCACTAACGCTGTTGCTAACAGGCGCGGTACCTGTCCTTACTATACCATCTTATCAAAAGAGTGCCAAGCCCAGGAGCCAAGGTCTTAAGTAGGCTCTGCCTGACTCAAGATGGTTGCTGGAGTCACATGGGGAGTCAGCATCCAATTGGGTGCTTCCTGAATGACCCTTGACTTCCTCTTTAACTGCGGTGCTGCTGCGGAAGAGCACTACCTGCAGTGGAGAAAGTAAACTGCACCTGCCTACAAGCTAACAGACTAAATATAAAAACAAACAGTTTCCTCTATCCACACAAACAAGGAGTATGGAGGAATCCCCAACCCCCGGCCCTCTCGCTCTACCACTATTGTAATAGTGACACTGATCAGTGGCTGCAGCTGATAGAACATTTTTCAACATGTCCCTTCGACAGAAGTCAATTAAATCATCAACATCTGTCAGATGGGAGACCTGGCACTCTGATGGAAATTAATCCCATAACTGATGGACCAGATGAATTTAAATCAGTGCATGGCCAGCTTTAAGGCTTCATTTCCACTGGTGTTTTTACAGCCACTTTTCTGAGCGTTTTTTACAGCTTAAAAACTCCTGTCCATGTTTATTTTAGCGTTTTTGAGCGTTTTTGCGCGTTTCTGCGCGTTTTTGAGCGTTTTTTAATGTCAGGCGTTTTTACAGCTCTATTGCTGGAGCTTCAGAACGCACTGGTCCCGCGTTTTTTTTTGCAGCTTAAAAATGTCTCAGCCATCTACAGCTCAAAAACGTCATGGTGGGCATGAGGCCATAGACTAACATGGACAGGCATTTTTAAGCTGCAAAAAACGCCCAGAAAAGTGGCTGTAAAAACGCCAGTGGAAATGAGCCTTAAAAATTGCTCAGGCCACTTTGTTCAGTTTGCAGGCTAAACAAACAGAAAATCGCTAATTACTCCATTAGGATGGAGGCAGGGCTGATGTTAGAAACTATGGGGCCACATACAGCCTACCTGACAGGGCACCCCACCTCTGCAAATATCAAATCATATTTTTAATAAAATGACATGGCTGTGATGCTATGCTTCACAGCCATTGCAGAAGCTATACCCACAAGTGACGTTCAAACTAGGGTGACCAGACATACTAGGTTTCAGGGAACAGTCCCCGGATTAAGGACACTGTCCCCATACCAAGTCTGTCCCCGGATTTGTCCCCGGATTGGATTTGAACAGGGGCTGGGGAAATTTCAGACAGTTGGTGTACAATTAAAAAAAAACATCTGAATTACACACCCCCGCTCCGCCGCTCCAACTAGCTATTTATTTCCATTATCTGTGCCTCTTTCTGATGACCATGTGCTGGTTGGAGCGGAGGGAATATTTATTTTCGTTTCGGGGCGCATGTCCATTCATGTCTACTTGCATGTCTTTCTACCTTGGCTCAAGTCCTGGCCAGCCGCCTGCCTGCTTATCTCCTTGCCTTCCCTGGCGGAGTAATTTTCCTCCGCTCCCCACCCAGTAGTAGCCGGGGGACAAAGAGTAAGACTTGGCAGATTGTGAGGCGGGCGGTGGCGGCGACGGGCAAAGAGTTGCTGATTCCGACCATTACTAGTAAAAAAAATAATAATATGTCCCCGAATTTCATTTTAAAAATCTGGTCACCTTAGTTTAAACGGGTAGTTAATTGCATGATCACAACACAAGAAAGGTGCAAGTTTTGGAGTCACATAGGACCCCTTCGTCAGGCATGTGATGAGAGGCTGGTTGTTGCTACAGCACCCTTTTTGAGAGCTTATACCAGGAACGTGTGTGATGGGAATATGAAACATTACATACCCAAGCTGTCCCAGATCTAGACTGCAGTTGATAGTGGAGGTGCACAATACATTTTTATTGGAAATAGTGTCTGGTTTGCGGAGAGCAATCTGATGTTTTCTATGTGGGACAAACAAGGTGGAGGCTTACCTTGCTAGAAAGTAACTTAGTGGAATGTTCATTGAGAGATATGAGGCATTCTCCTAGGCCGTATCTCTTTAACTTATTATGGAACGATTTGACTTCTCTTTCAAGTTTTGCAGCAGAGTCTGATCTACCATAGTGTCTCCAGACTGGCATCCTGAGCAGGGAAAAAAGTCACTTACATACATGTTTTCTTTAATCCTTTCTCATTGTGATGTAATGGCAAAGTCAAACAAATGTCTACCTTCTTCTCATGCCTTGTACATGCGACCGGTTTTCCTGATGGGAAAACTGCAAGGAGAGCTTTTGGCCGAGAATCCCAGCCGTGTGTATGCTCCCTGCAGATTTTCCGATGGGAAAATTGCCCAAAAACCACCGGACAATAAAAGAGAACCAGCTCTCTTTTTTCCCACTGGGAAAACTGGCGGACTTTTGCCCGGCGGTTTTAGGCAGTTTTCCTATATGAAAAACTGCGATGAAGCATACACATGGCCGGGATTCAGAGGTGTATTTAGGTTTTGTGCTGCCCTAGGCCTGACTAAACTCGTGCACCCCCCAATTTAAGTATGACCCACCCCTTCCTGTTAAGGCCACACCCTGTGTTGTTTAAGATCCGCCCTGAAATTTTCGAGTGAGGACACTAGTTCTGAGGGCCTGGGGGGGGGGGGGCAATGGATTCCCTTAATTTACTTAGATTTCCTCATACTTCCTGGTTGCCTATAGATCAGGAAGTGAAGGGAAATCTTCGCAATGGGACAGGTATGGTAAAAAAATAAACTGACAGGGGCTATAACCCTCCCTTACTCTACCCAAAATGAAAAAACAAAGTGCTGCCTATAGTTCTACTTTAAGTAGATGGTGCAGCAGAAACATATAGCATAGTGAGGAAGGTTTGTGGTCCAGGATGATAAAACTTTCAAAATTGGAAGCGCCCCCCCCCCCCATTTGGGGAATGCCGGTCGCCCGCATACCAGAAGCAGCACAGCCGCTTTTTGGGAGCGCTAGACTAATTTTCCTAACAGTGTAGCACAAGCCGGCGGGGACTCTTTTCGTGCTGCCCCCCTGCAAAGTGCTGCCCTAGGCCTGGGCCTTGTTGGCCTAGGCCAGGATACAGCTCTGCCGGGATTCCCGACCAAAGCTCCATCGCAGTTTTCCTGTGTGTAGGGGGAAAGTCTGACCGAGCAGGTTCTCGACTTTCCCCTCAGGATTTCCAACGGGAACTTTTCCCTTAGGAAATCCTGCACATGTGTACGGGGCATAATTGGCAGTAGCGTTACTTTAAAATCATTAAAACAACAGAAGACTCTACTGTGCAAGCTTTTAACTATTATTTACTAAAATTCATGATTAACCATCTTTCCAGATTGCTTTTGCAAAATAAACTTAAACCCTGATGGTAATTTGTATATGATCACAAACATATTGGCTCTCAACTATTGTTGGACCCTTTTATTGTGAAAAACAAATATTCATATCCGGACCAATACCTACAGCTGCCACTTTCATCCTTTCTCGCCATACAACGCCTAGTATACGTTGTTTTAATAGGATACATTTCTTATTACATTGTTACCTGAAAATATTGATGTTTGGAAGCGTCCTTTGGTTTTCATAAAGATGGAGTCCTACATCCTGGTGAACAGATCGGATATTCTGTCCAATGCAGATTGTATATTGTAGAGGGAGCCTCTCTGTGCTTGCAGGTGTCTTTACACAAAATGACTTGTTTTTCTCAATGGACATGAAAAGTGGAACACGTGGGTTGATCACCACTGAAACACCTAACAAGATAAAACAGACACAAATGTAAGAGATACAAAAAATTGTAATGAAATGAACAATAGTTTTGAAGATTAACTGCTTAGCACACCTGTAATATAAGGGAAATATCGGTCATAAATGTGCCTATCTTGTTATGCTCTAAAAGACCTGTGTAACAATGGGTACAAACATCCTCCCTATTTGACACACATAGAAATACCAGTCCATAGATATGCACCAGTGCAATAATCTTTGCTAGAGAAAGTTTGGTCCTAGGAGCTATGCCCTACCCTAAGGCCTTGTACACACGGGGAGTTTCTTTTTTCGTTCAACCCACGGGTTGAATGAAAAAAACGAACAGATCGCTGTACTAACACAAGCTAGTACAGCAATCTCTAGAATGGATGCGCAATAATGAGTTCAGGTCAGGGGCATTTTCTAAAACCAGTAGACCTGTGTGCAAGATCATAAGTTTTGCCCTAGCAGCTGAGAAAAAGTTCAGCGCACTACGCCACAGGAAAAGTTGGTTGTGATGTTCATTGCGCTGAATACTAGACATGTGCAGACTGGAATATTTCGTTTCGTTTTTTCGTTTTCGTTTGGAAAATAAATGTATTTAGTTACTCCCGAAAATCGTTTTGATTTATTTAGTTTTTCGTTGGGGAATAGCTTTCGTCCGAAAATCCAATAATACTTGGTTTCTGTCGAATGGTCAAAAGAATATTCGACGGAACGTCGAATCTTTTTGGTTGCTGGTGAATGATCAAAAGAATATTTGACGGAACGTCGAATCTTGACGTCTCATAAATCGAAATCTATTCTCTGTAATGTCGAATCTATTATTTCTATAGTGTCGAATCTTTTCTCTATAATGTCAAATCTTTTCTCTATAATGTCGAATCTCTCTATATCGAATTTTTACCACAACGAAAACGAAAATAAAGCATTTTTTATGTCGGATCTTTCGGTTTTCGTTTCTTGCACTTTAGTTATCGTTTGTTAAAACGATAAAGAAAAAAAACTGATTTTCGGACGAAAATGCATTCTAACGAAAACTAATGCACATGTCTACTGAATACTGGTTGTGGCTTAAAGGGACACAGAGTACAGGGGTTCAGTAGTAAGTGATGCAAAGGTTCAGGAATAATTTCAACAAAGTTCCCAGAAGCTCAACAGTAATTCCACAAACTGTCAACTGATTGTGTTTTTTCCCTTCTTGCTGAGATTGGTAGTGGCAACCAAGCGAGTCATCTTCCCCTAGATGGTGGATGGAGCTAGCAGGACTATGAATGGCTTTAGCAGTGGCCAATGACAGTCCACCCCCTCCTGGAAACAGGGTCCACCCCCCCCCCCCCCAGCACAACTGCACCCAATCTCTTGCTCATCACAAAAGCTGATGATCGCAGCTACAGCTAAGTTAAAGAACCAAACAATGTTTGCCATCTTTTACAGTGTGTGGGGGCGCAGTGCCTCCCCTCAGTGCAGGTGTGGCAGGAGGAACTCTGAAATTGAAATGCATTAGTGTCTCACTGACACTTACCTGTGCTGCTCTGCTGATGGGGAGGGAGTCAATAGCCGACAAAAGAGGCTTTACGTGCCGGGGGGATGCCTACACCTGATTTAAGTAATCTTCTGTAAGTGAAAAGAATCATATTTTCGCCCACCTTATTGGTATTTCATTGTACTTTATTAGAATCCTGATAACCAATAATCATAAAATATGTTTGCATTAGACAAGTTAACAGCTGGCCTAGAGTTAAAGAGGATCATTACACACACTTTTTATTTCTGTTCATCATACTCCCCCCCCCCCTTTCAGCAAATAGAAAAAAATCGGGGTGGGGGGCCCTTTAAGAGCAGAGCCAGTGTTTTTGCCTTTCTGGCCTATGCAGAAATAACACCCCCACTCTGCCCAAAGCCTCATGGGCTGCCCTGTCACAGATCCTAGAAGGCTTTGAGCAGTGTATAACCCAATGTGCATGCACAGTAGGGTACCCAAGTGTCCCGGATTGCCCAGGACTGTCCCGCAATTTGCATTTGTGTCTTGTGTTTTGGGCACCTTCATTCTGGGACAATATAGTGTCCCGGAATGAAATGAGGACACACAGCCACCCTAATAGCTGATTTCCAAACTGGTTGCTAGGGCCACCCTGTCTGGCATCTAGCAACCAGTGGCGTCCCATTCGCAGAGTCTCAGAGCAAGGCAGAGAGGAGCGAGGCCTGTACCCAGTGCTGCCCTGCATTCTGAGTCCACCCAGCTCCTCTGCTTCTCCAGCTGTGGCACCCAGAGAGAGAGAAACCAGAGCATCTTCACTGTTTGTCACTTTTTTCCAGTCTTCACCCTCCTCCTAGTGGGCAGCGGCATTCTACAGACCGTGCTGGCATTGGCTGGCTGGCTTCGATCCACTGCTGCCCTTGCCTGGCCCGCTGCACAGTGCCCAACTTCTCCTCCTGCCCATGACCCAAGTTGCCCAAATGCAATACATTACAGGTGGTGCAGTGGGAAATCTCTGATGACCTGATATAGGAATCCTGCCATGTTACACTGTTAAACTAGTTGTCCATTTCAAAAACAGACTATGTTATTGATACTGTACGAATCATGATAGTTCCAAAGAGACAAGAACTGTTGATTAGGTTGATTGCCTTGTTTTGATTGTAATTGTATGGTTGTGTTTCATATGGGTGCCGTATTTTCAGAAACGGACATTTATTGAAATGGTTTAGATGTGTGTGCAGTAAGAAAATCCAAGGGATATATCTATAAGATCTTTGCAAACAGAAAGAAAGTGGTAATAATAGCAGCTGATGACCAAGTCCTCCATCAAGACGTTCAATAACAGGTTTGTTTAAATGTGATTTTATAAGTGATTAAAGATGATTATAGAATGGTGAATGAATGTCATATAAAAAGCAAACTGTAGTTTAGCATTGAAAATTGCTGCTAACAGCAATTAAACTTTAAAAGCATTAGTAAAACTTTTTATGATTGTCACAAGAAGTTCAGATCAAACAGCAAAAGTTTTTCTGACCGAGCTGCAGGTAACCATAGAGAGACCTAATGCCGCTTACACACGACCGTTTGTCATGTCAAGGCATTTTTCTCGTCATGACGGTCATGTGTACGTGGCATTAGGCTTCGTGTACACGGGACGTTGTTCAACCTCCATACCTCCCAACTTTTTGAGATGGGACACCTATAAGCAACAGTATGCAGGCATAGGACACGCCCCTAAAGGAGAATTGTACAAAAAAACTAAATTAATTAAACCCACAAGTGCTTTTTTTACCACTACTATTCCCTTATATTGGCTTTTGGAATTTAAAAATGCAGCAATTTAGAAATCGGATGAAAGGTTTTGCACTGGAAATCACTTGATAGATAAAAAGTGCATTTTATATACAACCTTATAGATCAGACCTAAATGAGGGACAAATGAGGAGGAAAGAGGGACATTGTTCCAAATCAGGGACAGTCCCTCAAAATCAGGGACAGTTGGGAGGTAGAAACAAGGCAGATCTCTGTTCTGTCAGGGGTTGACACAGAGATCCTGTGTGTTGTCCCAAGCAGCCCATCCCCCATACCCAGGGAACACATTTAACCCCTTGATCGTCCCTGATGTTAACCACTTCCCTGCCAGTGCCATTAATACAATGTCAGTGCATATTTTTAGCACTGATCACCATAATAATGTCACTGGTTCCCAGAAAAGTGTCAAAAATTTTAGGTGTCTGATCTGTCCGCCGCAATGTCGCAGTCCTGCTACAAATCGCTGATCACCTTCATTATAAGTAAAAAAATAAAGTAAAAAAAATGCCATAAATCTATCCCCTATTTTGTAGACGCTATAACTTTTGCACAAATCAATCAATATACGCTTATTGTTTTGTTTTTTTATCAAAAATATGTAGCAAAATACATATTGGCCTAAATTGATGAATAAATTCGTGTTTTTATATATATATATATATATATATATATATATATATATATATATATATATATATATTTGGAGCAAAAAGTAAAAAATATAGGCCCAGATTCAGAGAGAATTGGATTCTCGTAGCGTATCAGAAATACACTACGCCGCCGTTTTTTACCTGGCTCTACGTGAAATCCAGGTAGATTTTGTCCAGTAAACGACGGCGGCGTAGTGTATTTCTCCCGTCGCAATCCATCTAGACAAGTAGGGGGCGTGAAGGATTTAAAATAGGCGCGTTCCCGCGGCGAGCGAACTGCGCATGCTCCGTTCGCAAATTTCCCGCCATGCATTGCGCGAAATCACGTCGTTACGTCATTCGTTGTTTGAGTAGCGTCGTTTACGGACATTTCTATTCCCGAACGAGTTACGCAAAAAAAAAAAAAATTTAATTCGACGCGGGAACGACGGCCATACTTAACATGGGCTACGCACCGTTAGACCAGCAAAAAGCTGGTCTAACAGTACATAAAAAAAAAACAGAGGTAAGCGATTGCGAAGACCGCTCGTATCTTCGTGGATCGCCGTAAAAACACATTTGCATATCCCGACGCATGAAAACGACGCAAACTCCTCCCAGCGGCCGCAAAAATATCGCAGCGTAGATCCGAAGGTTTACGAAGACGTAAGCCTCTCGGATCGAAGCCCGAAGCCGCCGTATCATGGTTTGAGGATTCAAACTAGTGATACGGCGCGCGAAATTTGAAATTACTCCTGTCTAACACCAGTTAGGCAGGCGTAATTGCTTTATGAATCTGGGCCATAGTTTTTTTATCAATATTGTCGGTCTTTTTTGTTTATAGCGACAAAAATAAAAACTGCAGAGTTGATCAAATACCATCAAAAGAAAGCTCTATTTGTGGGGGAGTTTTTTATTTTATTTGGGTACAACGTTGCACGACTGCGCAATTCTCAGGTACAGTAAAGCAGTGCTGTATCGCAAAAAATGGCCTGGTCATTAAGCTCAGCAGCACCATGTCCCAGCACTGTATGCTTGTGGGCTTCGCATGCCCACAAGCAAGATGAAAACGGCCAGGAAGAAATGTTTCTAACTTCGTTTTTTAGATGAAACCGGACATTGGGGGATGAATTTGACTAAAGAAGTGAGCGATACTTTGAAATGTTATAAACCTAAAGCGGGGTTCCTACCACAATTAGCATTTTTTAAATGTATGTCCTTTCATTATGCGTTTTTATAATATAAATCTGGTCACTTACTATTTTACAATCCACCGCCGCTCCGCATAGTTATTCAAAAAAGATAGTTTATAAAACTATGTCCACACCGTTGTCATTTTGCTTGTGGGCATTGTGAAGCCCACAAGCACTTACTTTCTGGAAGTTAATTGGGTAGCGCACTGCATCCTGGGAAATGATGACACACATTTCCCAGGAGCATTAGAGGGAGAAGATGTCAGGATCCTAGGTGATTCCAAAGGCAGATTTCGTGGGACCGCATAACAACAGGCATTTCCAGATGAGTAGAATTTTTTTTTTTTTTTTTTTTTAGGTCTAATGAGCACAATAATGAAAAAAATAATTTGGGATGGAAACTCACTTTAAGAATTATTAAAAATATTTTTATAAATTGTCTTTGGAACTCCGCTTTAAGGATTGGTAGACTGTAATCGCTTACAGACAAGTTTCTGTCCTGTGCCTTTGTCTATTATTTTGTGCTTTTTATGTACAGCTGTATTTATTATTGGAAATCTTTTATTCATTTCTGTCATCTGTATTACTCACCTTTGTTTGTTTCAAAGAAATGTCTTATTTCCATTACTGGCATTACACTCCCTTGTCTGTATGAATTACTTTGTGTCTGTATGACTTCTATTGTATAGCACCAGAGCAGATGATGACACTATAAATATTATTATTAATAATACAAAGAACTTAGTTCTCTGTATATGCAAATAGGGGATGTGCATGATATTATTGGGCACCAGCACACATTACTATTTATTTATTTATTTAATAATAATAATAATAATAATAATAATAATGATAATAATATTAATACAGCCAGGCCCGGACTGGGACAAAAAATAGGCCCGGCATTTTAGACTGAGCAGCCCGGGGGTGCGCGGGGGCGGTACTTAGTGGCAGCGGTAATGATGAGATGTGGGGTTCCAGCACCTTATACCTCTGGACCCCTTTACATTACACAGCACCCTGCACCTCTAGACCCCTTTACATTACACAGCACCCTGCACCTCTGGACCCCTTTACATTACACAGCACCCTGCACCTCTAGACCCCTTTACATTACACAGCACCCTGCACCTCTGGACCCCTTTACATTACACAGCACCCTGCACCTCTGGTCCCCTTTACATTACACAGCACCTTGCACCTCTGGACCACTTTACATTACACAGCACCTTGCACCTCTGGACCCTTTTACATTACACAGCACCCTGCACCTCTGGGTCCCTTTACATTACACAGCACCCTGCACCTCTAGACCATTTTACATTACACAGCACTCTGCCCCTTTAGGCCCCTTTAAATTACACAGCACCCTGCACCTCTGGACCCCTTTACATTACAAAGCACCACACCTCTGTACCCCTTTACATTACACAGACACCCCCCTAACAGTTCTGGACCCCGTGCGTGTTACACTGGGGGAGACGTGACCTGCGGCCTGCGGGCCACCGCGGCCCACCAGACATATGCCCGATATGCCCTATGGCCAGTCCGGGCCTGAATAGAGCCAAGGAGAACTTTGCATTCTATGTACGTTGCATTCTGACACTTAGGTAGGGTTGCCACCTGTCACCCGGACAGTTCAGGTTTTGAATCATGTGTCCGGGTTTCAGTCTGCCACACAATATTCAGATAGGAATGTGGTTTAGAACAGGACCTTATAGGAAGCCTAATAGGAGGGTGAGGGGGCACTAAGCACGCCACAATATCATTCTCTTTAGAGCACCCAAAGGTGTCCCAGGTCTGCTACAAGCCTATCGTTTATGTAAAAATGTTTTTGCTGTGCGCTTCTAAAGTGCTTGGGTTTGGCTTGAAGAAAAAGTTGCGACACCTATGCATTTTTTGTGCTTTTTGCATCTTACAGATTTGCACTTCAGTCCATTTAACATGGTTTCCTATGGAACACGTTCTGGTGCAAGCCTGCAAATGCAAAAAGCACAAAAAATGCCATAGGTGTGAATCAGGCCTAATAATGTGTTCCTTATGAGATTCTCCAATGAAGACCTTGACAACTCTCAACTAGTTGATTTTTCCATCTCATGTTATATCAGGGGTGTCAAACTCAATTTCATCGGGGGGCTGCATCAGCATTATGATTGCCCTCAAAAGGGCCAGTTGTATCTGCAAGATGTCCAGCACATCCCCTCCCCTTACATTAGATGTTAAGAGCCCCCCACAATCAGAAGTTGAGTCCCCCACTCTCCCTTACATCACAGTGCACCCCCCTTTCCTTATGCTGCTGCTGGGAAGAAGCTGGATGCATTGCTTGAAAGCAGAATGTAAGGGTCTGGAGGAATACCAGAGGAGGGCAGAAGAGGGATGTGGGCCACATGAAATGGCCTGGAGGGCTGGATTCGGCCCACGGGCCTTGTGTTTGCCACCCCTGTGTTATATACTTCTACTATAATATATGTAACCCCACACCTGAAAGAAGAAGAGCTCTATGTACATTCCTCTGGAACTATAACCAGCATAGGAAGGTGGACAGGAATAGCCTGCAGAATCCGGAAAAAATATAGATAGCAGGAGACTGATGCCAGCCCCCGGCTTGTTGCCAAACAGTAATGTATATTTTCACTACTAAAATGGCACATGCCCTTTAATTTAGGGCAATGTCATAACACAACAAGCTTTACAAAATCTTAAAACTATGACATTTAAAGTATGCATGTTGCATCTTTGCAGTTAAAAGAGATACACTATATTGTCAAAAGTTTTGGGACACCTGCCTTTACACGCACATGAACTTTAATGGCATCCCATTCTTACTCTGTAGGGTACAATATTGAGTTTTCCCACCCTTTGCAGCTATAACAGCTTCAAATCTTCTAGAAAGGATGTCCACAAGGTTTAGGAGTGTGTCTATGGGAATGTTTGACCATTCTTCCAGACACGCATTTGTGAGGTCAGGCACTGGTGTGGACGAGAAAGGCCTTTTTTGCATTCTCCATTCTAATTCATCTCAAAGGTGTTCTATCGGGTTAAGGTTGGGACTTTGTGCAGGCCAGTCAAGTTCCTCCACCCTAAACTCACTCATCTATGTCTTTATGGACCTTGGTTGTGCACTGGTGCGCAGTCATGTTGGAACAGGAAGGGGCCATCCCTAAACTGTTCCTACAAAGTTGGGAGCATAAAATTGATCCAAACGTCTTGGAATGCTGAAAAAAATATATTATGGCCTATTTGCACCCCGATACATCTACAGAGTGCACCTATGCTACAGTGCACCACAGAGCTGCAATTTTGGGGCCCATTCAAAATTAATGATAGTAACCTAAAGCTCTGCAACACACAATAAAAAAGCATTTTTAACATGCACTACCACAAAGCATGGTGACAATTTCCCATCAAGCTTTTCCTAAAAAAGCAGAAATGGGCTGTTACCTAATGGGACCACCTGAATAACTGAGGTTATTGGTCAGTTAATATCCCCCCGGTAGCCATAGAATGGCCAGCTGACATCAAGTGAGAGAAAATAGCATCAGTGAGGATAGAGACACAATTTGGTGTTCTGGAAATTTAGCAGTTTCTTTAGCACACTAGTTTCTGAGATGCCGTCAGCATACATTTTCAGTAAGTAGTGGTAGCTTCCAAACTAACCAAACACGTTGTAGCCGAGGACAAGAACTCAGCACCAATTTGTATTAATTTTTATTAATGATGAAGTGAAAAATCACATACGTGACAAAATTAAATAAAAACATTACCAGAATATAGTTAAAAAATAGTAACCAAAACAATCACATTACAAGCGACAAGTGCAAAAAAGCATACATAAATGACACTCCATATGGAATCCCAGTGTGTTGCAAAGTGTTAAAACAGCGGACAATTTAGACTCAAGTGCTAAGAGCAAACAATCTTCTGTGCAAGAAAGTAACCACCAAGACTTCCACATCTCCACAAAGGAGAGGACAAAAAATTGCAGACTTGAGCTTATTCTTTGGCAAACATATATTGATGATGTCCTCCTCCTGTGCAACTTTCATGAGTTTGAAACCAGCTCTGGTAATCCAAGCTGTGGCCGCTTGCGAGATTACATCACATCATGTCAGGCTCTGCCCTATACCTTTCATCATACGATGACGATCATCACGCAATATAAATACCATTATCCAGAAAGAGAAAGTTCCCCTCTGCCATGTGCATTCCAGAGAAAACCACTTATAGACGCCATCATTAATGCCACCTTGTGGTTAAATAGTATGCTTCAGGCAACCTCTCCAAAGGAAGTATCACCAAGCAATAAGAAAAAAAAGATTAAAAAAAACACTATCTTTAATGAAATACATAAGAACATATTTTCTGTAAATGTATAGGTATATATATATATATATATATATATATATATATATATATATATATATATATATATATATATACCATATACCCACCATATACAGAAATACATTTACATACTGACAAAAAATCATATACTGTACATAATGTAAACAAAGACAGAGACGATTAGTGTAGTATATTTTGACTAAAAATTATGGACCGAAAATTGTCAGAAAATAAGGGACCATCCTAACTGTTATAGGTGAAACCAATTTACACCCTAGTCAATATTTCGGGTGAACTTTTATAAATGATACATTCATCGGGATTCCAGTTTAGATATTTCACATCTAATATGACTCTCTATCTAGCTGGAGGTAAATTTAACAATTCCCATTTACTCTTTTAGACACACTTTGGCCTGAAAAGCCTTGTCTAATGTTCCCAATGTGGTCATTTGGGTGCATTTAAAAAATACACATACAGCGGCCTATGTAGGCTGCATAGACATTGGAGCAAACAAAACATGTGTTTTGATGAGCAGGTGATAAAGTTCTTCTACCCTTAAATGTATTTAACTTACAGACTGCACATTTGTTGCAAGGATAGAAACCATTCAGATTTTGGAAAAATACTGATTTTACAGAACAATCGATAACACTCAATAACAATCAATAACATATAGCACCCCTATACACAATTGAAGGACATTTGAGTAGAAGGGGGAAATAACTTTGCTTTTTAATGTTTCTGAAAGAGTAGAGAAAACTGTTAAAAAAAAGACCAATTGTGTATATAAGGACTAATGTTATCGGTTTTAGCTTTAAGCATCTTATCTTATCTCTTGTCTATCGTAGAGCATCTTATAACCTACCGCTGCTATAACTTGTTAAAGATTATCATTATTATATCCTTTTCCCAAGAACTGTAATTTAAGATTCTGCTTGTTATAAATAATCATCATAAAATATATAATTATGTTACAACCTAATAAACTGGCACTTGGGGACTGATTTGAGACATGTGGCGTGGTGACAGCTGTCCAGTGAAATGAGTAAGTGGTAGTGTAAATAGATCTTTTCTTAATCCTAATTCTCAAGTCCACAAAATAAACCTCCTGTTGGCTTGCACCATGCTGTAATAATATACCACAGAGATAGGGGGGGGAGTCGCGCTAAACGTGAGACAATGCTAACTGATAGCACAGTGTAATATCAAAAATTATAATGAAATAAAAAACCACAATTGCTATTAGTGAAGTCCACACAATGTGATGATATATGAACAAATAAACCTAAAAATGTCAACCGTAAACAAAAGGGATTAGATTCTTGATATTGGTCAAAAGTCCATCAATATAGCCAGTGACGTTGGATCTTGATACACCAAAGATGTGAAAAAAACAGTGTCCCGTTACATTCATGTAGATCTTGCACTTGTAGAATTTCAATAAGCAGTGACAACACCGAAAAGAAAAGAAAAAACTTTCATAGTGTAATACTGTTATAAAAAATATATATGCACCCGTGAAAAATAACTATATAGTGGACAGAAAACAATGACAACCCTTCACCATAGGGCACAGTTCACACTGACCCTTACCAGATCGTAAGACCCTCTCGAGGTAAAGTGCAGCCTTGAGGATGGTCAATATGGGCTTCGTTTTATAGCATCATGTTTTCCTCAGGTGAAACAAAAAAGAAAAACTTTTCATAGTGTGGATTGCATGGAAATAAACACCATCACCCGTGAGAGAAACAACAAATACTGTGAGGGAGAGGGGTGCTGGTACCACCACCGAACGCACACACTGACCCTTACCAGATAATGAGATCCACTCTAGGATCAATGTAGGCAGCAAGGGGATGAATGCACTGTGTATGATGTATCAGAAACCAGTCCTCGATGTGTCACAGCATAAAGACAGAAGGAAACCAAAAATAGTGTGAAATCCTTAAAAAATTTATTCTAAAAAAAGCCAAAAATGCGCACTTACAATACAGATGCAAATTCAAGGCGATATATAAAAGATGCCGGCCGGCTTGTGGAACGCGGATGTCCCCTCGTGTTGTTGCGATGACGTGGGAACGTCTCCTCCCAACGTTTCGTCTTACAGAAGACTTGATCACGGGATAAGGACGACGTCCCACGTCATCGCATAAGAACCCTCTATGGGCGGAGATAGTTTCACATGGACATAGCCCCGCCATATTGGATAAGGGATAGAGTAAGGGAAAAAGAGATTCATACCAGCATTTCCCATCTACACGTAGAGAGAAAAAACTGACATAGAAAAACACGGTTAGCTAATCACATAAGCAGCCCCTGTCAATCGTGTCATAGCGTGAGAGCGGGAAAACAAAATTACTTTTGAATGAGGAGCTCGCTCAACCCAGGCACTTATTAGAGTGACACTGGAGCTCGGCGCGATACTAGAAAAAACGGATAAACAAAAAAGGTCATGTTACCATGTGGAACCAGTTCGAAGCCGCTGGTATATTATATGACTCACGAACTCAGTCATGCAATATATCTGACAACCAATGTTAGGCAATACACTTATACTAAAACAGGTAGAAATACATAATAGATCACAAAGCGCTATGTTACATATCACCTATCACCCGTGCAATATACCTGGCGAGCGAGGACAGGCAATGCACATATAATGAAACAGGTAGATATGCATCGTGAATCACAATATATTGCTAGATATCAGAAAAAGAAAAACAAATAAACGAAAAGATTATATTACCATATGGAACCAATACAAAGCCGCTGGTATAACGGACTAAGTTATGTAATATATCCAACAAACAATGTTAGACCATGCATTTATACTGTACATTATAGATGTCTAACAGACAATGTAAGGCAATGCACCCATACTGTGCAATATAGATCATATTGCACTACATCGCATAACACATATCACCCATACGATATACCTGACCAGCAAGGTCAGGCAAAGCACTGGATGTAATACAGGTAGATATGCATTATATATCGCAATATGGTATGTCGCATATCGCTTAAACCACGTGAGGTAACAGGATGAGGTCATATTTGGCTGTTGATACCTCAGGAGTTGTCTATGAAGCAATTCACATCCACTTCTATGTTAAGGCCATGTGGTTCGAAACATCTGAGAGTATGGATCCATGTCATTTCAGAGCGGGAAATACTCCTGACAAGATCGCTTCCTCTCCAATGGGCCTGATATTTATCAATCCCCATAAAAATGGTGCCCCTTGGGTCTTTATTATGTGTAATGAGGAAATGCTTAGAGACCGAGTGGTCGGGGAAGCCACTGCATATATTGGTCAAATGCTCGTTTAGGCGTATGTGCAATGGACGTTTAGTCCTACCCACATATTGTAGCCCGCACGGGCACTGGATCATGTATATGACTCCCACTGTAGAGCACGTTATGAAGGATTTGATCTGGTGAACCTTAGTTGAATACCTGGAACAAAAGCTGATAGACCTCCTAGGGGTGTGGTTACTAACCATACACACTTTACAACGTCCACATTTGAAGAAACCCTTCAGATCGGATGAAAACATAGACAGAGTCTTAGGTGGATCCAAAACATTGGGGGCCAACTTGTTCCTTAGCGATGTAGCGCCCCTAAACACTACCTGAGGTTTGTCAGGCAAGATGTTATTCAGAATTCTATCGCTCTTAAGAACATGCCAGTGTTTATTCAAAATGTGCTTTATAGTAGCATGCTGACATGAATAGTCTGTCACAAAAGGGTATCTATACTTATCTATCATGGTGGACTTAGGTTTGTTTCTCAAAATGACATCTCGATTAGTGTTGGTTACTGATGCCAAAGCCTCAGTCAAGAAGGAGGGACTATAGCCCTTCTCCAAGAACTGTTTGTTCAAGATTTCAGCCTGTTTTGAAAAAGTCGCCTGATCACTACAATTTCTCCTCAATCGAAGAAATTGACCCTTGGGGACGGCCTTCAGCCAACTGGCATGGTGGCAACTATCATGAGGGATAAAGGAATTTCGGTCAGTGGATTTAAAATAAGTAGATGTAGACAGCTGGTCTCCCTCTCTTGTGATAACTAAATCCAAAAAATTGATAGTTTTCATGCTTGCCTCATACTTGAGAATAATCCCGATGTCATTAGCATTGAGGAATTGCATGAACTGGGAGAGGTCACTTTCACTACCCTCCCATAGGAGGAGGATGTCATCGATGTACCTGGCCCACAGGAGCACCTGGGGTCTGGAGGGCACATCGACCACATCCTCCTCCCACTTGGCCATAAATAAATTGGCCAGGCTAGGGGCATATTTAGCCCCCATAGCAACTCCCCTATCCTGGCGATAGAACCGTCCATCGTGCCAAAAGAAATTATGGGATGCTGCATAATGAAGCAATTCCATGATAAACGAAATTTGCCCATCAACAAGGCCTGAATCCCTCTTGAGAAAGTATGAGACTGCCTCTAAACCCACCTCATGGGGGATTATGGTGTATAATGATGTGACATCAGCGGTCACAAGCCATACATTTGGGGGGAGTGATAATCCAGCCAATAAACCAATGATGTGACTGGTATCCTTGACAAACGAGGGCATAGCCTTCACCAAAGGCTGGAGGTAAAAGTCAATATATTTGCCCACCCGGGACGTCACAGAGTCAATGCCACTGACTATGGGGCGACCCGGGGGGCAAATTGGGTCCTTATGCACCTTGGGCAAGTAGTACATAATCGGTACACGAGGAGCCTTGGGGACCAAAAAGGATTTCTCCTTAAGGTTAAGTATATTAGACCGAAAACCCTTATTTACAATCTCTACCAAGGCCCTTCTGTATTTCTCTCCTGGATTGAGAGGGAGAGGGGTGTATGTGTTCCTATCGCTCAAGATGTTGGACATCTCCTGTAAGTAGTCTTGTTTGTTTAAGACTACAATGCCCCCCCCTTTGTCGGCGGGGCGGATCACAAGATTCTTATTATCACAAAGAGTTTTTATACCCATTTCTATATCCAATTTACACCGAACTTTTTTGACATGTATATTGTCTAAATCCCTGAGGGATAGGTCTCTAAAGACCTTCAGAGAGGCCGGTAATTGTCCTGGTGGATTGTATGTGGAAGCATTAGCCAACCCAGAATGGACATAATTATGGACAGACACTGTAGAAGAACTAAAGGGGTTGGATGATATGTACCTTTGAATATTTAATTTCCGGACATACCTATGGATATCCATATAAGTTTTAAATTTACTCATATTTTTAGGGGGGGCATATTTCAACCCTTTATCCAGTACGAGGAGTTCGGGTTCAGTTAAGTCATGAGAACTTAAATTAAAAATCCCAGAGTTGGTTAAATTTTTGGTCTTTTGGGACTTAGCGTGCCTCCCCCCTCGGACCCCTCTTTTAGCTCTGCCAATCTTTTTAGCCCTTGTCCAGCTCGGGGAAAACCCCAATTAGGCTGGACAAAGTTCATAGAATGGTCGCCATAACCGAGTTCATATGGTGCGGACGACATGATATGGTGGGAATTAGGGAACAAATTCTCATTCCCCATGTTGTCAATATCCCCTAAAGGTAAAAAACTATTTTGAGTCAAAACATTATATTCCGGTTCAAAATTACCAGTATAGTGGACCACATCATTATTTCTTAATGTCTGTGTAGTATTGGGGTTGAGCCCCTGATTATATACATTGCCTCTCATTGGGCCATGAGAACTAGTCTGGCTATTACCATACCCCGGCGGAAAAAAGGGGGGGGGGGCCACCATAATTACCACGACCCTGAGAGGGGGGGGGGCTTGACCCCCTACGATCTCTGGTCCCCAATATTGGGGCCGGTAGCCTGGGGGTGGACCAGAATAATTACGTTGCCCTCCAAACGATCCCAAATGTTGGGGTTGTGAGGCAGAGTTTTTTTGAAAAGAGCCCTTTTTCTGTTTGGACTGGTTTTTAGGTGTGCCACCCGTCCCCGCACGATTGTGCTTATTCCTAACCACCGGTGCTGGAAGCAGGCTGGCAACCTCATTAACTATTTGTGGATTGGCTGGGGTAATATCCATCCCAGAAGAGTTTGGATTATTGGTGTCTGTCGCCAGTTTCTTTTGCCACTCAAACACGATCTTAGAGTGGTAATCACCAAAATCCCTATTAAATTTTTTCTTCTTTTTTATTTTCTGTTCTCTTTCCTCTTTCTCTAGTATCTTAAGAAGATTTTTGGATCTATCAGCATAATCTGCACTAGACATAAAGGGGGAGAGTTTCTCTTTGATGAGCTTGACCTCATCATCCAGTTTTTTAAGTTTTATGGCTTTACGGTCACTCAAAAACCTCAAAAGATTAAGCCCCATGTCATTAAAGTATTTAAACCACCCCTCTAGGTCCAGATCCCCTTTTTGGGGAGCGATTTCCCATCTAAGGCTCCGCGGCACCATCTGGTGTTTGAGGTATGTTTCTAAGAAAACCACATCCCACTGGGTATGCAGTTCGGAGATGGTGAGATTTTTAAGTCTCATGAATAGACCTCCTATGTCATTCTCTCCATCCTTAAATGTTTCAAACACTCCCTCGGAGTTAACAACACGTGTGGCCCTAAACTCAAAAATATCCATAATTACAAAATGATTTCACCAGAGAAAATCTTACTCTATGACGGAGCACAAAAAGGTAGCTGCAATATGTAGTATAAGAACAAAGTATGGTAAAAGGAAAGAAAATTGCGCATACCACATATACAAAAAATAAATGAATAAAATAAAAAGCTGCGACTCAAAAATGTTATACAACATAAAATAAACTAGAGATAGGGGGGGGAGTCGCGCTAAACGTGAGACAATGCTAACTGATAGCACAGTGTAATATCAAAAATTATAATGAAATAAAAAACCACAATTGCTATTAGTGAAGTCCACACAATGTGATGATATATGAACAAATAAACCTAAAAATGTCAACCGTAAACAAAAGGGATTAGATTCTTGATATTGGTCAAAAGTCCATCAATATAGCCAGTGACGTTGGATCTTGATACACCAAAGATGTGAAAAAAACAGTGTCCCGTTACATTCATGTAGATCTTGCACTTGTAGAATTTCAATAAGCAGTGACAACACCGAAAAGAAAAGAAAAAACTTTCATAGTGTAATACTGTTATAAAAAATATATATGCACCCGTGAAAAATAACTATATAGTGGACAGAAAACAATGACAACCCTTCACCATAGGGCACAGTTCACACTGACCCTTACCAGATCGTAAGACCCTCTCGAGGTCAAGTGCAGCCTTAAGGATGGTCAATATGGGCTTACAGGAGATGTCCAACATCTTGAGCGATAGGAACACATACACCCCTCTCCCTCTCAATCCAGGAGAGAAATACAGAAGGGCCTTGGTAGAGATTGTAAATAAGGGTTTTCGGTCTAATATACTTAACCTTAAGGAGAAATCCTTTTTGGTCCCCAAGGCTCCTCGTGTACCGATTATGTACTACTTGCCCAAGGTGCATAAGGACCCAATTTGCCCCCCGGGTCGCCCCATAGTCAGTGGCATTGACTCTGTGACGTCCCGGGTGGGCAAATATATTGACTTTTACCTCCAGCCTTTGGTGAAGGCTATGCCCTCGTTTGTCAAGGATACCAGTCACATCATTGGTTTATTGGCTGGATTATCACTCCCCCCAAATGTATGGCTTGTGACCGCTGATGTCACATCATTATACACCATAATCCCCCATGAGGTGGGTTTAGAGGCAGTCTCATACTTTCTCAAGAGGGATTCAGGCCTTGTTGATGGGCAAATTTCGTTTATCATGGAATTGCTTCATTATGCAGCATCCCATAATTTCTTTTGGCACGATGGACGGTTCTATCGCCAGGATAGGGGAGTTGCTATGGGGGCTAAATATTCCCCTAGCCTGGCCAATTTATTTATGGCCAAGTGGGAGGAGGATGTGGTCGATGTGCCCTCCAGACCCCAGGTGCTCCTGTGGGCCAGGTACATCGATGACATCCTCCTCCTATGGGAGGGTAGTGAAAGTGACCTCTCCCAGTTCATGCAATTCCTCAATGCTAATGACATCGGGATTATTCTCAAGTATGAGGCAAGCATGAAAACTATCAATTTTTTGGATTTAGTTATCACAAGAGAGGGAGACCAGCTGTCTACATCTACTTATTTTAAATCCACTGACCGAAATTCCTTTATCCCTCATGATAGTTGCCACCATGCCAGTTGGCTGAAGGCCGTCCCCAAGGGTCAATTTCTTCGATTGAGGAGAAATTGTAGTGATCAGGCGACTTTTTCAAAACAGGCTGAAATCTTGAACAAACAGTTCTTGGAGAAGGGCTATAGTCCCTCCTTCTTGACTGAGGCTTTGGCATCAGTAACCAACACTAATCGAGATGTCATTTTGAGAAACAAACCTAAGTCCACCATGATAGATAAGTATAGATACCCTTTTGTGACAGACTATTCATGTCAGCATGCTACTATAAAGCACATTTTGAATAAACACTGGCATGTTCTTAAGAGCGATAGAATTCTGAATAACATCTTGCCTGACAAACCTCAGGTAGTGTTTAGGGGCGCTACATCGCTAAGGAACAAGTTGGCCCCCAATGTTTTGGATCCACCTAAGACTCTGTCTATGTTTTCATCCGATCTGAAGGGTTTCTTCAAATGTGGACGTTGTAAAGTGTGTATGGTTAGTAACCACACCCCTAGGAGGTCTATCAGCTTTTGTTCCAGGTATTCAACTAAGGTTCACCAGATCAAATCCTTCATAACGTGCTCTACAGTGGGAGTCATATACATGATCCAGTGCCCGTGCGGGCTACAATATGTGGGTAGGACTAAACGTCCATTGCACATACGCCTAAACGAGCATTTGACCAATATATGCAGTGGCTTCCCCGACCACTCGGTCTCTAAGCATTTCCTCATTACACATAATAAAGACCCAAGGGGCACCATTTTTATGGGGATTGATAAATATCAGGCCCATTGGAGAGGAAGCGATCTTGTCAGGAGTATTTCCCGCTCTGAAATGACATGGATCCATACTCTCAGATGTTTCGAACCACATGGCCTTAACATAGAAGTGGATGTGAATTGCTTCATAGACAACTCCTGAGGTATCAACAGCCAAATATGACCTCATCCTGTTACCTCACGTGGTTTAAGCGATATGCGACATACCATATTGCGATATATAATGCATATCTACCTGTATTACATCCAGTGCTTTGCCTGACCTTGCTGGTCAGGTATATCGTATGGGTGATATGTGTTATGCGATGTAGTGCAATATGATCTATATTGCACAGTATGGGTGCATTGCCTTACATTGTCTGTTAGACATCTATAATGTACAGTATAAATGCATGGTCTAACATTGTTTGTTGGATATATTACATAACTTAGTCCGTTATACCAGCGGCTTTGTATTGGTTCCATATGGTAATATAATCTTTTCGTTTATTTGTTTTTCTTTTTCTGATATCTAGCAATATATTGTGATTCACGATGCATATCTACCTGTTTCATTATATGTGCATTGCCTGTCCTCGCTCGCCAGGTATATTGCACGGGTGATAGGTGATATGTAACATAGCGCTTTGTGATCTATTATGTATTTCTACCTGTTTTAGTATAAGTGTATTGCCTAACATTGGTTGTCAGATATATTGCATGACTGAGTTCGTGAGTCATATAATATACCAGCGGCTTCGAACTGGTTCCACATGGTAACATGACCTTTTTTGTTTATCCGTTTTTTCTAGTATCGCGCCGAGCTCCAGTGTCACTCTAATAAGTGCCTGGGTTGAGCGAGCTCCTCATTCAAAAGTAATTTTGTTTTCCCGCTCTCACGCTATGACACGATTGACAGGGGCTGCTTATGTGATTAGCTAACCGTGTTTTTCTATGTCAGTTTTTTCTCTCTACGTGTAGATGGGAAATGCTGGTATGAATCTCTTTTTCCCTTACTCTATCCCTTATCCAATATGGCGGGGCTATGTCCATGTGAAACTATCTCCGCCCATAGAGGGTTCTTATGCGATGACGTGGGACGTCGTCCTTATCCCGTGATCAAGTCTTCTGTAAGACGAAACGTTGGGAGGAGACGTTCCCACGTCATCGCAACAACACGAGGGGACATCCGCGTTCCACAAGCCGGCCGGCATCTTTTATATATCGCCTTGAATTTGCATCTGTATTGTAAGTGCGCATTTTTGGCTTTTTTTAGAATACATTTTTTAAGGATTTCACACTATTTTTGGTTTCCTTCTGTCTTTATGCTGTGACACATCGAGGACTGGTTTCTGATACATCATACACAGTGCATTCATCCCCTTGCTGCCTACATTGATCCTAGAGTGGATCTCATTATCTGGTAAGGGTCAGTGTGTGCGTTCGGTGGTGGTACCAGCACCCCTCTCCCTCACAGTATTTGTTGTTTCTCTCACGGGTGATGGTGTTTATTTCCATGCAATCCACACTATGAAAAGTTTTTCTTTTTTGTTTCACCTGAGGAAAACATGATGCTATAAAACGAAGCCCATATTGACCATCCTTAAGGCTGCACTTGACCTCGAGAGGGTCTTACGATCTGGTAAGGGTCAGTGTGAACTGTGCCCTATGGTGAAGGGTTGTCATTGTTTTCTGTCCACTATATAGTTATTTTTCACGGGTGCATATATATTTTTTATAACAGTATTACACTATGAAAGTTTTTTCTTTTCTTTTCGGTGTTGTCACTGCTTATTGAAATTCTACAAGTGCAAGATCTACATGAATGTAACGGGACACTGTTTTTTTCACATCTTTGGTGTATCAAGATCCAACGTCACTGGCTATATTGATGGACTTTTGACCAATATCAAGAATCTAATCCCTTTTGTTTACGGTTGACATTTTTAGGTTTATTTGTTCATATATCATCACATTGTGTGGACTTCACTAATAGCAATTGTGGTTTTTTATTTCATTATCATTTTTGATATTACACTGTGCTATCAGTTAGCATTGTCTCACGTTTAGCGCGACTCCCCCCCCCTATCTCTAGTTTATTTTATGTTGTATAACATTTTTGAGTCGCAGCTTTTTATTTTATTCATTTATTTTTTGTATATGTGGTATGCGCAATTTTCTTTCCTTTTACCATACTTTGTTCTTATACTACATATTGCAGCTACCTTTTTGTGCTCCGTCATAGAGTAAGATTTTCTCTGGTGAAATCATTTTGTAATTATGGATATTTTTGAGTTTAGGGCCACACGTGTTGTTAACTCCGAGGGAGTGTTTGAAACATTTAAGGATGGAGAGAATGACATAGGAGGTCTATTCATGAGACTTAAAAATCTCACCATCTCCGAACTGCATACCCAGTGGGATGTGGTTTTCTTAGAAACATACCTCAAACACCAGATGGTGCCGCGGAGCCTTAGATGGGAAATCGCTCCCCAAAAAGGGGATCTGGACTGTCAGAACATTTGGGGTTAAAAGATTACATATAAAAATCGCACATAATATATGTTTCATAATGTTCCATATACATGGATATGGTGAACTTAGCACCACCATTTTTCCCTGTTAAAGTTTAAATATAGGTTCTCAGGCATGAATAGACACTGCTTCTAGGTTGTAAGGATGCTATCTGTGCCGTCTTCCAGGTCATTTCTCTTTGGGTTTGACACTTATAAGATAAGAGAATGAAAGGCCTGGCACAGCATGACACTACACACATGGTGGTCTTTATACTATGAGACTAGAGGGGCTTATTCACTATCCCAATGGAATTATATATCTTAAATAGTATTGTGTCTTCATTATGCCATGACAATATATGTGTATTAATAGTTCACATAATATACTAGTAAATACATAGACATTACTGGGGTCCCAGGTATGAGATCCTATAATATTCCAAAGTATTAGATGGCTTTGATCACATCCCAGCATTAGTTTAAAGGAACTTTCCTAGGCATGGGGGTAGATTATCACACCTTATCTCAATCGTAAATTTTGGGGGCCGCCGGAATGTCTAGGTTTGTTGTCATGTTGTTTGACATATATAACAACTTATGATGCTATACCAAGATTCAGGTCACAGGGGGTCATAAATCCTGGTTAACTCTGAATAACCCTAAAATTAGGAATTATTCTTTAGACGCCACTGCCCCCTACAGGTTAATATCGGCATGGTTCAAGGTGGTCATCCACCAAAACATATTATCATGTGACATAGTCAGTCACGTGATAGGGAAATACACACCCACTTCTTTGGGAAGATAAAAGTATTGCACAGGACAATCATAGGAGGTCGAGGTCGATGGGAGAAGCTCGAGAGATGGCAAGTCTGATCTCTGGAGGGCTGATGGCTGGAAGCTATTCTGATCTCTGATCTTTGAAGGAAGCCGGAAGGGGGAGAGAGTGACCAAACATGTAAGGAGTTCACAGGAATCCTTCATTAGGCTTTCCCTTCTCAAACAGGACTCTTAATTACTGGTAAGATTGGATTTTGATTATTTACCTTTTTGGTAATTCGGAGGTTTTTCACATACACTCCACTAAGACCATTTAAATATACTTGGCAAATATAATTTGGGCGTTAATTATGTCTAACTGCAGTACGAGATAATTATATTCCAAATATTAGGAGACATACGCACATTACGTTTGTCTTTAAAAAGCTAAGTGCCAACTATTGTGGTTTGAGAGTGATGTCGTATGTGAAGATAGATCCTCACCAAATTTAACAAAAAGCTTGTGTACCATATAACATTTGTTATGTACACATATATAAGAAGTAGTAGCAAGAGATCTGTTTGATATTGAGAAGAAATAATGCAATGTCAAGGTTATGTAAATTAAGAACTAAAAGGTTTCAAGTTACGCCAGGATGATTTAAATAGGAGCTAGGAATATACCTCGTCATATAATGTAAATATCATCTGAACATTCAAGCGTCATTTATCTCTATTGTAGAAACATATCATTTATTTGTTTTGATACGAATTGTACCTGATTTTAATTGTTGCACTATATCTTTAGTTAATAAATATATATGTATTAAATATTCATTTGTATTACTCGTCCTCAAAATAGCACGGATAAAAGAATTTTGATATCTTGTATCGTAGGAAAAGTGTATATCTCCCAAAGCACAGATTTACATATTTCCATAAATACAATAATATTTTATAAGTTCAGAATAAACATTCTGACGGTATATGTAGGCTCTATGCCGAGATACGTCAATGGTTCTGACATAGATGGGGGCTCGTCCGGGATCTGTCAAAGTTTGAGGCGAGTAATATAATTGTGAAAAATTATATATATATTTTTTTCATATTTAATTTTTTTTATAATTTTTTTTGATTAAAAAAAAAAAAAAAAAAATACTTGTATTGCCATTGTTAGATGCAATATTGAAAAATGACTAAGACTAAAGCTATTTTTAGTGCAGCCGGTCCTGCTGATGCAGAGAATGAGATTGGTCTGCATCACAGACAGTTTTCAGAATATCAGGTAATATCTTCTATCCAAGAAGTAGGGGTAAAGAAGACAGAGCTTGGTCCCTATAAATCAGCTGATGCTGCAAGAAGGACCATGGGTACTTCTAAACTTAAGCCCAATCAAAGTACCACAGAACTTTTAAAAGTTCTCAAGAAAGCCCAGCTTGAAAGATTTTGAAAGCCATGAATTTTCCCAATTGTTTGGTAAGGCTTGGCCAAATAAAGTAACATTTATTATGGCCGGGGATTATTATCCCAAAAAAAAGGATCGGGTTGGTTAAACAGAACACCATCCTTTTTACGGTTCTACAGAACCGGAGCTTCAAAAATAAATTAAAAAAAAAAGCCCGCTCGAATAATGGCTTAATAAGAGCAAGAACAAAATTGAAGCTCGTCTCAATTAAAAGTTACACCCAGTTTTAAAACTAAGTGAAATCTTGCTGAGGTGTTCAAATATTTGAATGTCTGCAATTGACCGAGGAAAAAAAAAGCTGTTTAAAAGTTTTTTTTCTTTTCTCTAAAAGCAGTTTTTAACACCCTCCTTGGGGGGGGTGGAAAAAAAAAAAAGCAGACTGAATTGTGCTCGCAGCCAAAACCTGGCTTCATAGAAGCTGGCTGCTTATCTATAAGAATGTCTGTGTGATAGCAGGGGGGGCATTGCTCCTTGCTTATACAAACACCCAGCTGACAAAATGAAACAAAAAAAAAAAAAACTGTTGTTGGTTTTAAATTGTTTTCCTTACAGGTATTTTATAATAACAGGATACCATATGAAGAAACATTTCAAAAAAATCCAAGCAATTATTTTATTTCAGAAATATTTAAAATAAACCCAAGAATATATTTTCTGAAAATTACATCAGCTAAAATTATTTATTTTAAGCTGACTTGGTAAATATTTCAGCATTGTCCTGAAAAAAAATAAAAATAAAAAGCCCAGTTGTATTTCAACTTAAAAGGGAATGAAGTAATTTATATTTCCGCGGGTATAATTAATATGCCCATGATCGATTACGTATTGATATCGATCTCCTTAAAAGTATTTATTTTTATCCTATTGTGATTTTATTAAAATGTTATATGGTCTCAAGTGACAAGGCCATACATGTGAACCTTCTCAGTTCTCTCACAATCAGTGAGCATGAGTGAGATCCATATTTAAATGGCACCTTCATACAGGCATCTCCATTTTTCCCCAAAATGAGGGTCAGACGGGAGGATCATACTAAAGTGTATGTCCCCCGGAATATAAGTGAGAGGTATGCTTGGAAGGTGATATTCTCATATCCATACAGTGTATGCTGACTCTATTGAGCTTAGCAGTTATACGTAATCCTACTGGGATTGTATGGTATTTTCCCTAACAGGTCAGTGACCTGGGGAATATTTATGAGGTTCATATTTATGCCAGAAATATAATCACATTAGTAGAAATTATTAAAATAGTTGATCAATCCTAAAATAAATATTTAGGTATTCACACCCCTCAGGAAATAAATAAATAAATAATCAGTCGTTTATTCCTGATAATCAATGACCCAATATATCATGTGTACGTTGGCAACGATATATTACATCGCTTTATTATACACATAGATCTGGTAAGAACCACTGTGGTCCAGATTAAAATAAAACCCAAGTAGTTTCATAAATGAACATGAAGCCCTAATATAATCTTGGTTAGTGCCAGATGCAGTAAACATATTAGTACCACAAAGGTCATTATCCAGACAGGTACTAATACAAATTTTATTACTACCCGGCCAGGTATACATAGACCGAAGATTTTAAAACAACCCTGCTGCATGAAAAGGTTTCACAGTCAGGATGTACACAGATAAGATTTCTGTAAATCACACTCATGAAAGAAAAGTTTTCATAGAGTTCAAGAAAATATGTTATGAAAAGATTCCTGTGATGTGGTATAATAGACATCCACATAGCTAGGATCCAATCTGATCCAAGCGAAAAGGTACCTTGTGTTTTAGATCAAACATTGTTGTCTCTCCCTGGCTGGCTATATTTCGCTAGTGGAGACCATTAAGAATTTAAAGGAGAGGAGCTTTGTAAGATTAGTGCACCGGATCTTATGATAATCCTATACTTGATATTCTTAAACCAAATGGTCATTGCGTTTATATGCTGATCAGACAGCGACCTAAACGAGTATAAATGTACAACTAAGCTGTGCCATACATTGACCAATGCTTGATATAAAAATACAAAGCGCTAAGTACTTCACCACACTAAGTGATGCCCAATGATGGTGGAACATTCAGGTAAGTCCTGAAGACCCATACAAGCTGGCAGTTAATGGTGGTAAGAAATAGTGCAACTGAAACAGAATGTAACTTGGTCAGATAAATTCATGTTTTGAATGTGATTTTGTTTCTGTTTGTTATTTTCCACAAGGCCAAGGCCTGATGTACCTTCAAGAAAAAGTTTAACATAGGTGGATGATTTTTTTTTGTTGAATAGCAAAATGTTTGAAAAGAGTATCCCAGCATCCAGATATGTTCTTAACCAGTTGAGGGAGGTGGGTGTTTGAAATTTAATTTCAGGAAGACCAATGGTGTCGCTCCAAGGTTCATCTCCTGAGGCCTACGGTTTGCAGCCGAAGTCTCGCACAAGAAGAAAATGGAGACTGTGATGAGGTCAAGAGTATCTGCCAATATCAGTGAATTGAGGACATGTTTGGGTATGGTATGAAACATGAAATTGTATGCCTGTCATCCTATTTTCCAACCAAGGATGCTCAAAGGTAACGTATAAGTAGAGATTTAAAAAGGATCAAGAGAATGTAATGTAATGAAATGACATTGTGATATTTCTCTCTTGATTTACAGATCTCCAAATCCATATACTTCAGCCTTAGTGTTGATCCTGCCATTCATGGCAGAATAATATCATCATTAAATCGTTGATGATTTTTAGTTAATTAAAATATAGTTAACCAATTGCTACATCATATATAGATATAGCATAGTTAGAAAATATAAATCTTAATTAATAAGAATATGTAATCATACTGTCTATTTACTCCAATAGAAAAAGATTGACAATCCGGACCAGATCGTTGATTGGTAAAGGTGAAGTGATCTACCAAAGACGTAACGATCGCATGGATGATGTCAATCCTTGGCATCCCGTTCCGGAGGGAACCGTCACCAAACCACCATCCAGACCGATCGTTGATTGGTACAGGCAAAGTTAACCACCAAAAGACACCGCGATCGTCTGGAGGAAGTTAATCCGTGATGCCCAGTTCCGGATGGTACCTGCCGCCACATCGAATCCAATCAGGAGTCATGAAGCAAGATGCTCCAGGATTCGTGTTGTCGGAAAGAATGATTTGTTGCAGAAATCCCTTGTTCATTTGAATCCAAGAATATCCGTTGAAAGAAGGGATATTGAATCCCCTTTACAGCTCGTAACACTACAAGAATGGATTCACTGAAGAGTTTCTTCAATTGCTGGTTTACCAGTTTTGTGTTATTACATTTGAAATGGGGGGGTGACACCACCATTGCAACAGTTCATTTTGTTTTATAAAGACTTGAACTCATGAAGAGAGGTCCAAGTCATACAAGAACATTCTTTATCATATGGACGAAGAGAGGAACATTTTTTTAAGTATAAAGAAAAATAATGGTGTGGCCATATCTTTTAAACCACTGATATTTCTTCGGACACGTCCTTAATATGTCTTTGGCTATTCGCCAGAATATGAAAGAACGTGGGGGGGATTTGTCAGAACATTTGGGGTTAAAAGATTACATATAAAAATCGCACATAATATATGTTTCATAATGTTCCATATACATGGATATGGTGAACTTAGCACCACCATTTTTCCCTGTTAAAGTTTAAATATAGGTTCTCAGGCATGAATAGACACTGCTTCTAGGTTGTAAGGATGCTATCTGTGCCGTCTTCCAGGTCATTTCTCTTTGGGTTTGACACTTATAAGATAAGAGAATGAAAGGCCTGGCACAGCATGACACTACACACATGGTGGTCTTTATACTATGAGACTAGAGGGGCTTATTCACTATCCCAATGGAATTATATATCTTAAATAGTATTGTGTCTTCATTATGCCATGACAATATATGTGTATTAATAGTTCACATAATATACTAGTAAATACATAGACATTACTGGGGTCCCAGGTATGAGATCCTATAATATTCCAAAGTATTAGATGGCTTTGATCACATCCCAGCATTAGTTTAAAGGAACTTTCCTAGGCATGGGGGTAGATTATCACACCTTATCTCAATCGTAAATTTTGGGGGCCGCCGGAATGTCTAGGTTTGTTGTCATGTTGTTTGACATATATAACAACTTATGATGCTATACCAAGATTCAGGTCACAGGGGGTCATAAATCCTGGTTAACTCTGAATAACCCTAAAATTAGGAATTATTCTTTAGACGCCACTGCCCCCTACAGGTTAATATCGGCATGGTTCAAGGTGGTCATCCACCAAAACATATTATCATGTGACATAGTCAGTCACGTGATAGGGAAATACACACCCACTTCTTTGGGAAGATAAAAGTATTGCACAGGACAATCATAGGAGGTCGAGGTCGATGGGAGAAGCTCGAGAGATGGCAAGTCTGATCTCTGGAGGGCTGATGGCTGGAAGCTATTCTGATCTCTGATCTTTGAAGGAAGCCGGAAGGGGGAGAGAGTGACCAAACATGTAAGGAGTTCACAGGAATCCTTCATTAGGCTTTCCCTTCTCAAACAGGACTCTTAATTACTGGTAAGATTGGATTTTGATTATTTACCTTTTTGGTAATTCGGAGGTTTTTCACATACACTCCACTAAGACCATTTAAATATACTTGGCAAATATAATTTGGGCGTTAATTATGTCTAACTGCAGTACGAGATAATTATATTCCAAATATTAGGAGACATACGCACATTACGTTTGTCTTTAAAAAGCTAAGTGCCAACTATTGTGGTTTGAGAGTGATGTCGTATGTGAAGATAGATCCTCACCAAATTTAACAAAAAGCTTGTGTACCATATAACATTTGTTATGTACACATATATAAGAAGTAGTAGCAAGAGATCTGTTTGATATTGAGAAGAAATAATGCAATGTCAAGGTTATGTAAATTAAGAACTAAAAGGTTTCAAGTTACGCCAGGATGATTTAAATAGGAGCTAGGAATATACCTCGTCATATAATGTAAATATCATCTGAACATTCAAGCGTCATTTATCTCTATTGTAGAAACATATCATTTATTTGTTTTGATACGAATTGTACCTGATTTTAATTGTTGCACTATATCTTTAGTTAATAAATATATATGTATTAAATATTCATTTGTATTACTCGTCCTCAAAATAGCACGGATAAAAGAATTTTGATATCTTGTATCGTAGGAAAAGTGTATATCTCCCAAAGCACAGATTTACATATTTCCATAAATACAATAATATTTTATAAGTTCAGAATAAACATTCTGACGGTATATGTAGGCTCTATGCCGAGATACGTCAATGGTTCTGACAGGACCTAGAGGGGTGGTTTAAATACTTTAATGACATGGGGCTTAATCTTTTGAGGTTTTTGAGTGACCGTAAAGCCATAAAACTTAAAAAACTGGATGATGAGGTCAAGCTCATCAAAGAGAAACTCTCCCCCTTTATGTCTAGTGCAGATTATGCTGATAGATCCAAAAATCTTCTTAAGATACTAGAGAAAGAGGAAAGAGAACAGAAAATAAAAAAGAAGAAAAAATTTAATAGGGATTTTGGTGATTACCACTCTAAGATCGTGTTTGAGTGGCAAAAGAAACTGGCGACAGACACCAATAATCCAAACTCTTCTGGGATGGATATTACCCCAGCCAATCCACAAATAGTTAATGAGGTTGCCAGCCTGCTTCCAGCACCGGTGGTTAGGAATAAGCACAATCGTGCGGGGACGGGTGGCACACCTAAAAACCAGTCCAAACAGAAAAAGGGCTCTTTTCAAAAAAACTCTGCCTCACAACCCCAACATTTGGGATCGTTTGGAGGGCAACGTAATTATTCTGGTCCACCCCCAGGCTACCGGCCCCAATATTGGGGACCAGAGATCGTAGGGGGTCAAGCCCCCCCCCCTCTCAGGGTCGTGGTAATTATGGTGGCCCCCCCCCCCCCTTTTTTCCGCCGGGGTATGGTAATAGCCAGACTAGTTCTCATGGCCCAATGAGAGGCAATGTATATAATCAGGGGCTCAACCCCAATACTACACAGACATTAAGAAATAATGATGTGGTCCACTATACTGGTAATTTTGAACCGGAATATAATGTTTTGACTCAAAATAGTTTTTTACCTTTAGGGGATATTGACAACATGGGGAATGAGAATTTGTTCCCTAATTCCCACCATATCATGTCGTCCGCACCATATGAACTCGGTTATGGCGACCATTCTATGAACTTTGTCCAGCCTAATTGGGGTTTTCCCCGAGCTGGACAAGGGCTAAAAAGATTGGCAGAGCTAAAAGAGGGGTCCGAGGGGGGAGGCACGCTAAGTCCCAAAAGACCAAAAATTTAACCAACTCTGGGATTTTTAATTTAAGTTCTCATGACTTAACTGAACCCGAACTCCTCGTACTGGATAAAGGGTTGAAATATGCCCCCCCTAAAAATATGAGTAAATTTAAAACTTATATGGATATCCATAGGTATGTCCGGAAATTAAATATTCAAAGGTACATATCATCCAACCCCTTTAGTTCTTCTACAGTGTCTGTCCATAATTATGTCCATTCTGGGTTGGCTAATGCTTCCACATACAATCCACCAGGACAATTACCGGCCTCTCTGAAGGTCTTTAGAGACCTATCCCTCAGGGATTTAGACAATATACATGTCAAAAAAGTTCGGTGTAAATTGGATATAGAAATGGGTATAAAAACTCTTTGTGATAATAAGAATCTTGTGATCCGCCCCGCCGACAAAGGGGGGGGCATTGTAGTCTTAAACAAACAAGACTACTTACAGGAGATGTCCAACATCTTGAGCGATAGGAACACATACACCCCTCTCCCTCTCAATCCAGGAGAGAAATACAGAAGGGCCTTGGTAGAGATTGTAAATAAGGGTTTTCGGTCTAATATACTTAACCTTAAGGAGAAATCCTTTTTGGTCCCCAAGGCTCCTCGTGTACCGATTATGTACTACTTGCCCAAGGTGCATAAGGACCCAATTTGCCCCCCGGGTCGCCCCATAGTCAGTGGCATTGACTCTGTGACGTCCCGGGTGGGCAAATATATTGACTTTTACCTCCAGCCTTTGGTGAAGGCTATGCCCTCGTTTGTCAAGGATACCAGTCACATCATTGGTTTATTGGCTGGATTATCACTCCCCCCAAATGTATGGCTTGTGACCGCTGATGTCACATCATTATACACCATAATCCCCCATGAGGTGGGTTTAGAGGCAGTCTCATACTTTCTCAAGAGGGATTCAGGCCTTGTTGATGGGCAAATTTCGTTTATCATGGAATTGCTTCATTATGCAGCATCCCATAATTTCTTTTGGCACGATGGACGGTTCTATCGCCAGGATAGGGGAGTTGCTATGGGGGCTAAATATGCCCCTAGCCTGGCCAATTTATTTATGGCCAAGTGGGAGGAGGATGTGGTCGATGTGCCCTCCAGACCCCAGGTGCTCCTGTGGGCCAGGTACATCGATGACATCCTCCTCCTATGGGAGGGTAGTGAAAGTGACCTCTCCCAGTTCATGCAATTCCTCAATGCTAATGACATCGGGATTATTCTCAAGTATGAGGCAAGCATGAAAACTATCAATTTTTTGGATTTAGTTATCACAAGAGAGGGAGACCAGCTGTCTACATCTACTTATTTTAAATCCACTGACCGAAATTCCTTTATCCCTCATGATAGTTGCCACCATGCCAGTTGGCTGAAGGCCGTCCCCAAGGGTCAATTTCTTCGATTGAGGAGAAATTGTAGTGATCAGGCGACTTTTTCAAAACAGGCTGAAATCTTGAACAAACAGTTCTTGGAGAAGGGCTATAGTCCCTCCTTCTTGACTGAGGCTTTGGCATCAGTAACCAACACTAATCGAGATGTCATTTTGAGAAACAAACCTAAGTCCACCATGATAGATAAGTATAGATACCCTTTTGTGACAGACTATTCATGTCAGCATGCTACTATAAAGCACATTTTGAATAAACACTGGCATGTTCTTAAGAGCGATAGAATTCTGAATAACATCTTGCCTGACAAACCTCAGGTAGTGTTTAGGGGCGCTACATCGCTAAGGAACAAGTTGGCCCCCAATGTTTTGGATCCACCTAAGACTCTGTCTATGTTTTCATCCGATCTGAAGGGTTTCTTCAAATGTGGACGTTGTAAAGTGTGTATGGTTAGTAACCACACCCCTAGGAGGTCTATCAGCTTTTGTTCCAGGTATTCAACTAAGGTTCACCAGATCAAATCCTTCATAACGTGCTCTACAGTGGGAGTCATATACATGATCCAGTGCCCGTGCGGGCTACAATATGTGGGTAGGACTAAACGTCCATTGCACATACGCCTAAACGAGCATTTGACCAATATATGCAGTGGCTTCCCCGACCACTCGGTCTCTAAGCATTTCCTCATTACACATAATAAAGACCCAAGGGGCACCATTTTTATGGGGATTGATAAATATCAGGCCCATTGGAGAGGAAGCGATCTTGTCAGGAGTATTTCCCGCTCTGAAATGACATGGATCCATACTCTCAGATGTTTCGAACCACATGGCCTTAACATAGAAGTGGATGTGAATTGCTTCATAGACAACTCCTGAGGTATCAACAGCCAAATATGACCTCATCCTGTTACCTCACGTGGTTTAAGCGATATGCGACATACCATATTGCGATATATAATGCATATCTACCTGTATTACAACCAGTGCTTTGCCTGACCTTGCTGGTCAGGTATATCGTATGGGTGATATGTGTTATGCGATGTAGTGCAATATGATCTATATTGCACAGTATGGGTGCATTGCCTTACATTGTCTGTTAGACATCTATAATGTACAGTATAAATGCATGGTCTAACATTGTTTGTTGGATATATTACATAACTTAGTCCGTTATACCAGCGGCTTTGTATTGGTTCCATATGGTAATATAATCTTTTCGTTTATTTGTTTTTCTTTTTCTGATATCTAGCAATATATTGTGATTCACGATGCATATCTACCTGTTTCATTATATGTGCATTGCCTGTCCTCGCTCGCCAGGTATATTGCACGGGTGATAGGTGATATGTAACATAGCGCTTTGTGATCTATTATGTATTTCTACCTGTTTTAGTATAAGTGTATTGCCTAACATTGGTTGTCAGATATATTGCATGACTGAGTTCGTGAGTCATATAATATACCAGCGGCTTCGAACTGGTTCCACATGGTAACATGACCTTTTTTGTTTATCCGTTTTTTCTAGTATCGCGCCGAGCTCCAGTGTCACTCTAATAAGTGCCTGGGTTGAGCGAGCTCCTCATTCAAAAGTAATTTTGTTTTCCCGCTCTCACGCTATGACACGATTGACAGGGGCTGCTTATGTGATTAGCTAACCGTGTTTTTCTATGTCAGTTTTTTCTCTCTACGTGTAGATGGGAAATGCTGGTATGAATCTCTTTTTCCCTTACTCTATCCCTTATCCAATATGGCGGGGCTATGTCCATGTGAAACTATCTCCGCCCATAGAGGGTTCTTATGCGATGACGTGGGACGTCGTCCTTATCCCGTGATCAAGTCTTCTGTAAAACGAAACGTTGGGAGGAGACGTTCCCACGTCATTGCAACAACACGAGGGGACATCCGCGTTCCACAAGCCGGCCGGCATCTTTTATATATCGCCTTGAATTTGCATCTGTATTGTAAGTGCGCATTTTTGGCTTTTTTTAGAATAAATTTTTTAAGGATTTCACACTATTTTTGGTTTCCTTCTGTCTTTATGCTGTGACACATCGAGGACTGGTTTCTGATACATCATACACAGTGCATTCATCCCCTTGCTGCCTACATTGATCCTAGAGTGGATCTCATTATCTGGTAAGGGTCAGTGTGTGCGTTCGGTGGTGGTACCAGCACCCCTCTCCCTCACAGTATTTGTTGTTTCTCTCACGGGTGATGGTGTTTATTTCCATGCAATCCACACTATGAAAAGTTTTTCTTTTTTGTTTCACCTGAGGAAAACATGATGCTATAAAACGAAGCCCATATTGACCATCCTTAAGGCTGCACTTGACCTCGAGAGGGTCTTACGATCTGGTAAGGGTCAGTGTGAACTGTGCCCTATGGTGAAGGGTTGTCATTGTTTTCTGTCCACTATATAGTTATTTTTCACGGGTGCATATATATTTTTTATAACAGTATTACACTATGAAAGCTTTTTCTTTTCTTTTCGGTGTTGTCACTGCTTATTGAAATTCTACAAGTGCAAGATCTACATGAATGTAACGGGACACTGTTTTTTTCACATCTTTGGTGTATCAAGATCCAACGTCACTGGCTATATTGATGGACTTTTGACCAATATCAAGAATCTAATCCCTTTTGTTTACGGTTGACATTTTTAGGTTTATTTGTTCATATATCATCACATTGTGTGGACTTCACTAATAGCAATTGTGGTTTTTTATTTCATTATAATTTTTGATATTACACTGTGCTATCAGTTAGCATTGTCTCACGTTTAGCGCGACTCCCCCCCCTATCTCTAGTTTATTTTATGTTGTATAACATTTTTGAGTCGCAGCTTTTTATTTTATTCATTTATTTTTTGTATATGTGGTATGCGCAATTTTCTTTCCTTTTACCATACTTTGTTCTTATACTACATATTGCAGCTACCTTTTTGTGCTCCGTCATAGAGTAAGATTTTCTCTGGTGAAATCATTTTGTAATTATGGATATTTTTGAGTTTAGGGCCACACGTGTTGTTAACTCCGAGGGAGTGTTTGAAACATTTAAGGATGGAGAGAATGACATAGGAGGTCTATTCATGAGACTTAAAAATCTCACCATCTCCGAACTGCATACCCAGTGGGATGTGGTTTTCTTAGAAACATACCTCAAACACCAGATGGTGCCGCGGAGCCTTAGATGGGAAATCGCTCCCCAAAAAGGGGATCTGGACCTAGAGGGGTGGTTTAAATACTTTAATGACATGGGGCTTAATCTTTTGAGGTTTTTGAGTGACCGTAAAGCCATAAAACTTAAAAAACTGGATGATGAGGTCAAGCTCATCAAAGAGAAACTCTCCCCCTTTATGTCTAGTGCAGATTATGCTGATAGATCCAAAAATCTTCTTAAGATACTAGAGAAAGAGGAAAGAGAACAGAAAATAAAAAAGAAGAAAAAATTTAATAGGGATTTTGGTGATTACCACTCTAAGATCGTGTTTGAGTGGCAAAAGAAACTGGCGACAGACACCAATAATCCAAACTCTTCTGGGATGGATATTACCCCAGCCAATCCACAAATAGTTAATGAGGTTGCCAGCCTGCTTCCAGCACCGGTGGTTAGGAATAAGCACAATCGTGCGGGGACGGGTGGCACACCTAAAAACCAGTCCAAACAGAAAAAGGGCTCTTTTCAAAAAAACTCTGCCTCACAACCCCAACATTTGGGATCGTTTGGAGGGCAACGTAATTATTCTGGTCCCCCCCCAGGATACAGGCCCCAATATTGGGGACCAGAGATCGTAGGGGGTCAAGCCCCCCCCCCCCTCTCAGGGTCGTGGTAATTATGGTGGCCCCCCCCCCCCTTTTTTCCGCCGGGGTATGGTAATAGCCAGACTAGTTCTCATGGCCCAATGAGAGGCAATGTATATAATCAGGGGCTCAACCCCAATACTACACAGACATTAAGAAATAATGATGTGGTCCACTATACTGGTAATTTTGAACCGGAATATAATGTTTTGACTCAAAATAGTTTTTTACCTTTAGGGGATATTGACAACATGGGGAATGAGAATTTGTTCCCTAATTCCCACCATATCATGTCGTCCGCACCATATGAACTCGGTTATGGCGACCATTCTATGAACTTTGTCCAGCCTAATTGGGGTTTTCCCCGAGCTGGACAAGGGCTAAAAAGATTGGCAGAGCTAAAAGAGGGGTCCGAGGGGGGAGGCACGCTAAGTCCCAAAAGACCAAAAATTTAACCAACTCTGGGATTTTTAATTTAAGTTCTCATGACTTAACTGAACCCGAACTCCTCGTACTGGATAAAGGGTTGAAATATGCCCCCCCTAAAAATATGAGTACATTTAAAACTTATATGGATATCCATAGGTATGTCCGGAAATTAAATATTCAAAGGTACATATCATCCAACCCCTTTAGTTCTTCTACAGTGTCTGTCCATAATTATGTCCATTCTGGGTTGGCTAATGCTTCCACATACAATCCACCAGGACAATTACCGGCCTCTCTGAAGGTCTTTAGAGACCTATCCCTCAGGGATTTAGACAATATACATGTCAAAAAAGTTCGGTGTAAATTGGATATAGAAATGGGTATAAAAACTCTTTGTGATAATAAGAATCTTGTGATCCGCCCCGCCGACAAAGGGGGGGGCATTGTAGTCTTAAACAAACAAGACTACTTACAGGAGATGTCCAACATCTTGAGCGATAGGAACACATACACCCCTCTCCCTCTCAATCCAGGAGAGAAATACAGAAGGGCCTTGGTAGAGATTGTAAATAAGGGTTTTCGGTCTAATATACTTAACCTTAAGGAGAAATCCTTTTTGGTCCCCAAGGCTCCTCGTGTACCGATTATGTACTACTTGCCCAAGGTGCATAAGGACCCAATTTGCCCCCCGGGTCGCCCCATAGTCAGTGGCATTGACTCTGTGACGTCCCGGGTGGGCAAATATATTGACTTTTACCTCCAGCCTTTGGTGAAGGCTATGCCCTCGTTTGTCAAGGATACCAGTCACATCATTGGTTTATTGGCTGGATTATCACTCCCCCCAAATGTATGGCTTGTGACCGCTGATGTCACATCATTATACACCATAATCCCCCATGAGGTGGGTTTAGAGGCAGTCTCATACTTTCTCAAGAGGGATTCAGGCCTTGTTGATGGGCAAATTTCGTTTATCATGGAATTGCTTCATTATGCAGCATCCCATAATTTCTTTTGGCACGATGGACGGTTCTATCGCCAGGATAGGGGAGTTGCTATGGGGGCTAAATATGCCCCTAGCCTGGCCAATTTATTTATGGCCAAGTGGGAGGAGGATGTGGTCGATGTGCCCTCCAGACCCCAGGTGCTCCTGTGGGCCAGGTACATCGATGACATCCTCCTCCTATGGGAGGGTAGTGAAAGTGACCTCTCCCAGTTCATGCAATTCCTCAATGCTAATGACATCGGGATTATTCTCAAGTATGAGGCAAGCATGAAAACTATCAATTTTTTGGATTTAGTTATCACAAGAGAGGGAGACCAGCTGTCTACATCTACTTATTTTAAATCCACTGACCGAAATTCCTTTATCCCTCATGATAGTTGCCACCATGCCAGTTGGCTGAAGGCCGTCCCCAAGGGTCAATTTCTTCGATTGAGGAGAAATTGTAGTGATCAGGCGACTTTTTCAAAACAGGCTGAAATCTTGAACAAACAGTTCTTGGAGAAGGGCTATAGTCCCTCCTTCTTGACTGAGGCTTTGGCATCAGTAACCAACACTAATCGAGATGTCATTTTGAGAAACAAACCTAAGTCCACCATGATAGATAAGTATAGATACCCTTTTGTGACAGACTATTCATGTCAGCATGCTACTATAAAGCACATTTTGAATAAACACTGGCATGTTCTTAAGAGCGATAGAATTCTGAATAACATCTTGCCTGACAAACCTCAGGTAGTGTTTAGGGGCGCTACATCGCTAAGGAACAAGTTGGCCCCCAATGTTTTGGATCCACCTAAGACTCTGTCTATGTTTTCATCCGATCTGAAGGGTTTCTTCAAATGTGGACGTTGTAAAGTGCGTATGGTTAGTAACCACACCCCTAGGAGGTCTATCAGCTTTTGTTCCAGGTATTCAACTAAGGTTCACCAGATCAAATCCTTCATAACGTGCTCTACAGTGGGAGTCATATACATGATCCAGTGCCCGTGCGGGCTACAATATGTGGGTAGGACTAAACGTCCATTGCACATACGCCTAAACGAGCATTTGACCAATATATGCAGTGGCTTCCCCGACCACTCGGTCTCTAAGCATTTCCTCATTACACATAATAAAGACCCAAGGGGCACCATTTTTATGGGGATTGATAAATATCAGGCCCATTGGAGAGGAAGCGATCTTGTCAGGAGTATTTCCCGCTCTGAAATGACATGGATCCATACTCTCAGATGTTTCGAACCACATGGCCTTAACATAGAAGTGGATGTGAATTGCTTCATAGACAACTCCTGAGGTATCAACAGCCAAATATGACCTCATCCTGTTACCTCACGTGGTTTAAGCGATATGCGACATACCATATTGCGATATATAATGCATATCTACCTGTATTACATCCAGTGCTTTGCCTGACCTTGCTGGTCAGGTATATCGTATGGGTGATATGTGTTATGCGATGTAGTGCAATATGATCTATATTGCACAGTATGGGTGCATTGCCTTACATTGTCTGTTAGACATCTATAATGTACAGTATAAATGCATGGTCTAACATTGTTTGTTGGATATATTACATAACTTAGTCCGTTATACCAGCGGCTTTGTATTGGTTCCATATGGTAATATAATCTTTTCGTTTATTTGTTTTTCTTTTTCTGATATCTAGCAATATATTGTGATTCACGATGCATATCTACCTGTTTCATTATATGTGCATTGCCTGTCCTCGCTCGCCAGGTATATTGCACGGGTGATAGGTGATATGTAACATAGCGCTTTGTGATCTATTATGTATTTCTACCTGTTTTAGTATAAGTGTATTGCCTAACATTGGTTGTCAGATATATTGCATGACTGAGTTCGTGAGTCATATAATATACCAGCGGCTTCGAACTGGTTCCACATGGTAACATGACCTTTTTTGTTTATCCGTTTTTTCTAGTATCGCGCCGAGCTCCAGTGTCACTCTAATAAGTGCCTGGGTTGAGCGAGCTCCTCATTCAAAAGTAATTTTGTTTTCCCGCTCTCACGCTATGACACGATTGACAGGGGCTGCTTATGTGATTAGCTAACCGTGTTTTTCTATGTCAGTTTTTTCTCTCTACGTGTAGATGGGAAATGCTGGTATGAATCTCTTTTTCCCTTACTCTATCCCTTATCCAATATGGCGGGGCTATGTCCATGTGAAACTATCTCCGCCCATAGAGGGTTCTTATGCGATGACGTGGGACGTCGTCCTTATCCCGTGATCAAGTCTTCTGTAAGACGAAACGTTGGGAGGAGACGTTCCCACGTCATCGCAACAACACGAGGGGACATCCGCGTTCCACAAGCCGGCCGGCATCTTTTATATATCGCCTTGAATTTGCATCTGTATTGTAAGTGCGCATTTTTGGCTTTTTTTAGAATAAATTTTTTAAGGATTTCACACTATTTTTGGTTTCCTTCTGTCTTTATGCTGTGACACATCGAGGACTGGTTTCTGATACATCATACACAGTGCATTCATCCCCTTGCTGCCTACATTGATCCTAGAGTGGATCTCATTATCTGGTAAGGGTCAGTGTGTGCGTTCGGTGGTGGTACCAGCACCCCTCTCCCTCACAGTATTTGTTGTTTCTCTCACGGGTGATGGTGTTTATTTCCATGCAATCCACACTATGAAAAGTTTTTCTTTTTTGTTTCACCTGAGGAAAACATGATGCTATAAAACGAAGCCCATATTGACCATCCTTAAGGCTGCACTTGACCTCGAGAGGGTCTTACGATCTGGTAAGGGTCAGTGTGAACTGTGCCCTATGGTGAAGGGTTGTCATTGTTTTCTGTCCACTATATAGTTATTTTTCACGGGTGCATATATATTTTTTATAACAGTATTACACTATGAAAGTTTTTTCTTTTCTTTTCGGTGTTGTCACTGCTTATTGAAATTCTACAAGTGCAAGATCTACATGAATGTAACGGGACACTGTTTTTTTCACATCTTTGGTGTATCAAGATCCAACGTCACTGGCTATATTAATGGACTTTTGACCAATATCAAGAATCTAATCCCTTTTGTTTACGGTTGACATTTTTAGGTTTATTTGTTCATATATCATCACATTGTGTGGACTTCACTAATAGCAATTGTGGTTTTTTATTTCATTATAATTTTTGATATTACACTGTGCTATCAGTTAGCATTGTCTCACGTTTAGCGCGACTCCCCCCCCTATCTCTAGTTTATTTTATGTTGTATAACATTTTTGAGTCGCAGCTTTTTATTTTATTCATTTATTTTTTGTATATGTGGTATGCGCAATTTTCTTTCCTTTTACCAATAATATACCACAATCGTTGTTATTAAAATCATGTATAAAGTTGTTTAGTGATTGTATGTTACCTTCTCACAGTAGGACATCATCAATATACCTTCACCAAAGAAGCATAGGTCTGCAATTCCTAAAGGTTTACCTACTTATCCTGTCCTCGTTGGACATGTGGAAGTCTTGGTGATTCCTTTCTTGCACAATAGATCATTTGCTCTTAGCACTTGAGTCTAAAGTGTGCACTGTTTTCACACTATAGTTATCACTTTGCATATGGACTTTTATTTACAGTATGTATTGCACTTGTCACTTATATGGGAGAGTTACTCAAACTGGTGCACAAAGAATTTGATACAGTTGTGCATAGTAACCATATAGCTTCTAATTTCAACTTGTTCAATCAAGCTTTGCCAATAAGGTTCAGTTCACATGGGTGCGACATACGTTCCGACTTTGGGAGCATGCGTCGAATGACGTGTATAAATCAATGGTTCCCTATAAGAGCCATCTAAACTAGTCCGACTTTAGAAAAGGTTCCTGCACTAATTTGGTCAGACTGTGGTCCGTTTTCAGTCCATTCAATATCATTGAAGTCGGATCAAAGTCGAATCCTCGTCCTAGCAATCTGACTTGTGACATTCGACATGGTGATTACAGCAGCAGGAAAATACATTTCTGTCACACTGGGATTGCTTTGATTGGTCAAAAGACAAGTCAGATTATCTCAAATTCAGAGCAAAAACATATCCTGGTCATTTAAGTCAGATGAAAGTAGGACTGAAGTAGGACCGATGTCGCAGGGCAAAGTAGGATGACAGTCGTACAACAGTTGTCGTACTAGTGTAAACCTGGCCTAAAACCTAGAAGCTGATTGAAAATAGGAAAAAAAAAACAATAAGCATTTCTTGCAAGTCTTATCTCCTATCATTGTGTACAAGCCAGTGGTGAACATGTGTCATATAGGGCTGGTTTGGGGTTGGAGATATCATTGTATGCAGTCAATGCACTGATTATTACAATTTTCATTGAATAGTGGAGACGGACTATTATGGTCGACACCCAGGTGGCCCATGAGCAGGAGATTCCAGTCTTGAGTCTGTGTGTGTTTCTACTAGAAGCTGATTGGGTACTATGCACAGCTTCACCAGATTCAGTGTGCACCAGTTTTAGTAAATCTCCCCCAAAGTGTGCTTGTTATAGTCACTATTTTATAACTTGATTTTGGAGGTGTTTCATTTCATATTTTCACCTATATGATTTTTCACTCTGATTGAAAATACAATTCCTAATATTACAGTCATTGAACTGATTTTAGCCAATGTTCATACCTCTAAACAAGCAGTGTAATAATAACAGATTACATTGGAGTGGATTGATCTTACCAGTTGATCCCAGGAAGTATCTTTCTAAAACAGATCCATAAGCACCAGCACTGGATTTAAGGTTACTGATCACAAATGGCTGTAAAGCCGCATTGACAAAGTTCATCGGCCAGCGTTGAGCACTAAGGATTGCTCCACCATACCATGACATGTTCTTCATTGAAAAGCAATCCTAAAATATAAGAGGTGTATTATATCCAATATCCAATATACATTTAGGTACAATATGGTAAAATCAAACCTAACCAAGCAGTTCAAAATGTAGTTGTTGGGGAACTGACAAACTGCTCACTTTGCAGCTTGTTGCCAAGAATCGATATTCGTACTTGTTAGTACAATAGCAGGTACTGTTACCCCTTTATATTACATAGGGTATTATTATGTCATCAGTTTCATCAGAAATACTGTAATATATTCCTTAATTAAAGCACCCTTTATGTGCGATGCAAGCGATCTGAGTGCACCAGTGCCAATGCACAGAAACAAGTGAGTTTATTTTTGGATTTTTTAATAACATTTTTAAAACGATTTAGCACTATGTTAGTTTCCGAATTATTCTTCTATGAGCACCACTGCTGGGGACTACCTAAGATCCAAGGAGGTTATATTCATCTACCAAAGGATCTATATACACCTTAAAAGGGAAGGCGCATGGTGACCAGTTGTTGGTCTCTTATAGAGGTGAGCTCATAGATATGAAGGTGGAGATGGGAGAAGGTGTTATTTGTTTGCACAAAAGCCACGGATTCACCATTTGGACTTTACTGTCTCTTCATTTATTTTTATGCTTTACGAGTGTATTTAACACTGGCCTATATGCACAAGCTTTATATTTCCTGAATTTTTGGTAACCTAGTGGTGGCATACTATTATCAAATTTTTGGTTTAATGTGACACTTATTTATACAACAATTTCTTTATGTGTTGTTTTTATACTGTGTATTGTGTCATTATTTATGTTCTGTATTTATTTATATAGCAATATATCAGATAGAAAGAGGGGAGCGCTATACCATTTCGAGTTTTAATTTTTACAATTTTTTAACATGCATCGGTTATATAGCAGAAGACCCCCAAACACTGTTTTTATAGCACAGCACAACATTACACAGAGTAGCGCAGGGGACTATACATTTATTGTCTTTCATTGTTTGTTTACAATAATTAAAAAATTATTTTACAGAGGACCCTTTTTAAGTGTAAAATGAGACTTGACTTGCTTCCAACATGGCAAGTAATGTAGCACCTTCTTAAATAAATAGGGATATGGTAGTAAAGGCAATACAATACCACAGTATAATGTGAACCAGACTGAATTTTGATCACTTGGTATTCGCCCTGATTTATGAGCTGTAACAAATGTCCGCAACCTTATCCTGACACAGTTAACATAGGAAATACTTATCCTGACTGTGTTCCTCCACTTGAATTCCGGATAGCAGATAAACCTTCTAAATGCTTTCCTCAAGACCAATACTCCTAATCACTGGCCTCCAAATATATCCCAAGTATTTTGTAATTTTGTATTCTGCTAATGTGTAATTATCCAAATCTCTGCATATTTCTTTAACATAGAGGGCATTGATAAGAACAAATCCTGAAGGCTGATTTACTAAGGAATAACTTAATAATACTAACTTGTGCTTAATTCAAATACTCAATGAAGTTAATGCAGTTTTGTGTTTGTATGTGCTTTATTAAGCCCAACCAACTCCTGTTAAAATGCGTGGAACTCCGCTTTAAGTAGTTGATATTTAATCCCCTCTGTGTATGATTATTTCTTCGTGTGTACATGAAAAAAAAGGGCATGAGTCTTTTGCGTGTGCATGTTTGTGGTGCAAACGTATCCAAAACAGTTGTTGGAGAGGTACGAAGTGGTGACACAAAATAGCTGACCTATGAGAGAAAAGAAAATACTGAAAATCTGGCCTTCATCAAATCTCAAAATCCAACTTTGTGTGGACAGTTTAATGCCACGTACACACGATCACTTTTTGTGATGTAAAAAAACTTTGTTTTATCTCACAAAACAAAACAACATTTTCAAACTTAATTTTAAAAAACGACGTTGCCTACACACCATCGTTTTCTGAAAATGCTCTTGCAAAGCGCGGTTACGTACACCACGTTCGACGGCACTCTGGTCCATTGAAGCTCCCGTCTCATAACTTGCTTCTGAGCATGCGCGGGTTTAAAAACGTTGTTTTAAACGTTGTTTTGCCCACACACGATCATTTTTTATGACACAAAAAACAACATTCTGAAAAACGACATAAAAAATTGAAGCATGTTAAAATATTTTTTTTGGTCGTTTTTCAGAAGACATAAAACAACGTTTTGCCCACACACAATCATTTTAAATGACATTTTTTAAAACGTTGTTTTATTTCATCACAAAAAACGACCGTGTGTACGCGGCATAAGAGTCAGAGGGTTTGTATACAATACAGTCAACTTACATTATAACAAATACCTTGTTTTGCATAGTCAGGATATGACTATACCTATCAATGCAAATGAAGGTGTGAGCCAGGCAGAAGTATAAAATTATTCCTCGTCGAGGCACCATCCTATTCAAGTACATAACAAACCACAACATAAACCCTGTAAGAGAGAGAGCCACATTCTAAAAAAGAGGAGGGGACCTCAACAACCACAGGGGAAGGGACTTTAATTGTGCTAACCAATGAGGAAAAAAATAGAACCTCCAATAGTATAAAAACATAATTTTATAAGCTCCGTGATGGCTGACTGAGCCGGGAGCTCCGCATCACCCCCACCCCACGATCCACACAGTGGGCTCAGCACGTCCCTAAATGGAACAAGATCGCCCCATCCAACTCCAGGACACCCCCCGGGACCCCCGCTGGATGTCCGGACTGGCCGCAAGATGTTACCTTGGTCCAGAATACGAACGAGCAGGCTGCGGCAGATGTACCAAGATGGCCGCAGCATTCTCCTCCTCAGCACAGCCACACGCGGCCTGTGGAGAAAATTAACAGGACTTAATGCAAGTGATTTATCCAGCCACACTCACATACTCCCAAGTGGCCCAGGGAACCCCACATCACCCTCTAGCTCTCTCCCCAGCTTCCACTGAATCCCTGCTGATCCGAGCAATGGGGGAATACAACATGTCTCCAGCTCATCATCTGCTCCGTATGCTACGTAGACTCAACCCCTTCATCCCGGAAGAAGACACAGCAGTAGTTGTTGGAACAATCATCAACTCACGACTCGACTACGTAAACTCCCTCTACTTAGGACTACCAAAATACCAGATTTCACGTCTACAAGTCGTCCAGAACACAGCAGCCAGACTGGTAACAGGTAAAAAAACGTGGGAATCAATCTCCCAGGTCTTGAGGTCCCTCCACTGGCGACTTTCAAGACACTCTGCCTCACTCACAAATGTACACAAGGAAACGCTCCTCAATACTTAAGTGAGAAAATAAAACCCTACGTCACCAAACGCGTGCTCCGGTCAACCAACCAAAACCTTCTCTAAATCCCGCTACAAATCTAAGGGAGAATGCAGATTTGCAGTCCAAGGACCTCGGCTCTGGAATGCTCTACCCACGACCATCCGCCTGGAAGAAAACCACTGGGCTTTTAGGAAAAAACTAAAGACCCATCTCTTCTGAAGGACCAGGACGACACTGGAAGCAAAGCGCTTTGAGGCGATTAAGTTCGCATTTGTTGCGCTATACAAGTTACTCACTCACTCACTCTGGGCCTGCTCCTCCATATCTCCAAGCTACCCCCACCCCCAGTCTGCAGGATCAGGACCTGTCTCCACCGTAGGATGACCTTTTTCTTAAATTATCTACCCTTTTGGAGAGGGGTCTAGCTAATACTGCTGCTCAAATCACCAGAGACATTAAATCTGATTTTGCCAACCTCAGCCCCAGAATGGAAGCCATAGAAACTAAACTGGATGTTACTGTCAAACACACCAACCAGAATGCTGCCTATATCCAGGTCCTCTAGGACCAACTGGACACTGCCCTTTCCAGGATAGACGATCTTGAGAACGGGTACAGGAGATATAACTTCTGAGTCTGAGGCCTCCCTGAAAACATCACGGATACCCCCCCCTGCGATACAAGACCTCATCAAGGAGCTAATACCTAACACGCCCCCTCACCACCTAGAGTTGGACAGGGCCCACAGAGCCCTTAGTCCCCCCAGAAAAGAGAGATATAATTGTCAAGCCCCACTTCTACGCCATAAAGGAGGAAGTCATGAGAAAATCCCGCCTCAAACAGCAAGTCACTTGCAGAGGTCACCAAATACACATTTCTGCAGATTTGGCCCCTTCGACCATCCAGAAACGTCGAACCCTCAAACCGCTCCTCACTGTACTGTCCCAACAGGATATAAAATATCGATGGGCCTTCCCCTTTGGAGTGAAATTTACCATCCAAGGTAAAGCTTACTCCTTCTCTACCCTCACATAGGGTGAGAAACTCCTTCTCCACCTCAAGCTGATTTCCCATGAAGCACCCGTGGACTTCACTTTGGTACCAGGAGGCTCCACCCCTCCAACTTGCCCAGTTTCCCCACTTTGGAATAACGACAAAACCAAGAAATCCAAAGATGGCAGACCCCCATAAGATGCTCTCATAAACCCATTTCTTCAAATAAGCCCTCAATCGGGCATCCCACTCCGGGACAGTAGTCCCCTCTGTTGATGGAGCTCGGGGCTTCAAACCTAATTCTTGTTGCTGATCATTAGGCCTTCCTATGTTTCAACTCCTAGTTCATCGTTTCACACAAAGCCATATGATCGTAAGGTCAGAGACACTCGTCCTAGAACATGTGGACATTTCAAGTCTGATCTGCAAGCCACAACACGACTTTCAGGAACTTACACATTTGCTAACTAGGTTCCCTCTCAACAGACTCTTTACCTCGTCTCGTGAAATCAACCAGAGGAACCAAGTCTCTAAGAATGTCTCTGGCTGGATCCAGCTAAGGGTCCTGACCTCGGCGGCCGCAACGATACTAAATGACTCCCATTATCCAGGGGAATTTCCCTCATCTTCCCTCCCCTCCCAATTGGAGGGATGGGGAACGTAGGGTTGACCTCTGCGGGTGTACCCCACACAGGCCGTCCACCGTGATCTCAGTGCACTATACTTCCAATGCTTACTCAAAATGTGGACTTTATGCTGTGTTAGTTATGTTATTACTAAGTTTGAGATAGAGGCAAGGGTCAGGGGTCACACCCTTGCGCCTCCACCCATTCCACAAACGCAGATTTTTCTTCTCTGTGGTATTCCATTTGAATGGTACCTGGTAGGACTCTTACACGCCAGGTGCCAATTGTCTTCCCAGAAGACGCTGCTATCTGTTTTGTTTTTCTGTTCCCTCCACTTACTTTCCTAACCTTTCCCCTTTCTCAAGCCATTCAGCAGGAAGTTTGATGATACAGACCCCCAAAATTGTTCCGAACAAAGCTTCTTCAACACCCGGGCCCTTAAGGAGAAGACATCAAAGGGTAAGTGACAGTTACATCAACAGCATTCCACCCCTCTGTCCAAATGTCTAATGTAAACATGACAGGGTAGGATCTCAGAATTGCCACACACAATGCACAGGGTTTGAACTCCCCCTGTAAACTTAGAATAGCATTTGAAAATTACCATTTCCTGAAAATAGACAAAAAAAGAAAAAGTTTTAGTCCAAGAGACACATTTTCCGATCCGTTACAACCCCAAATTTCTACACTCGCACTACCCAACATTCTATCTGGCGAACGCGGCAAACAAAACTAAAGGAGTAGCTAACCTGTTCTTGAAGAATAGCAAGTTTTCCTACATCTCTGACCACAGAGACCTTGAGGGTAGATTTATCCTAGTCAAAGGCACTATCAAAGGTAACATTTACTCCATAATCTCTGAGGGTAGATTTATCCTAGTCAAAGGCACTATCAAAGGTAACATTTACTCCATAATCTCTTCCTATGCCCCCAATAAAGGCCAAACCAAATTCTTCCAAACACTCCTCAAAACCCTTCTATCCCTTGTTGAAGAAAGAGTCATCTTTGGAGAGGACTCGAACATAGCTTTCGACCAGGCACTCGACCAATCGAACCCCCCAAGGCCCAACTGACACGCCTCACCAAAGCCAGCCTGAACATAGCAAAAACCCTTCACTCTCACGGCCTGGTCGACAAATGGAGGGAACTTAATCCCTTAAAAAGGGACTATACACACTTCTCAACCCCCCATCAGTCATATGCGAGAATAGATCATATTCTGGTACCCCCCCACCCTCATACCATCGACAAAGAAGGCGACCATAATTGACACTGCCTGGTCAGACCACTCCCTAGTACTACTTAATATACAAAACTCCCTCACTAGGTCGACGGGTTCGCACTGGCTACATAACTAATCCATCCTGAATGACCCCGTTCAAACCGCCGAAATAGAGAAATCCCTGAAGGAATACTTCCTCCTTAACAATGTAGATGACATCTCCCCCGAGACCCTATGGGCTTCCCACAAAGCCACCATTAGGGGTAAAATCATTAGCATAGTGACGCACCTAAAGATAGAAAGACTAATGGACATTAAAAAACATGCAAAGACTTTTACTGCCATCAAAATCCAACACAAGAAGTGTCCCTCCAAAGCCCTAATAGAGCAATTGGATGCTGTCAGGTTGGAATTGAATTTGGCTCTAACAGCAAAAGCGGAGAAACACATCCGCTGGAGTGGAGCTAATTTCTATCACCAAAAAGATCAAATTGGAACAATGCTGGCTCTAAGCTTTCCCCACAGCTGCATATCCATTGCATACCTAAGATTAGAGTTGCAGGCAATTGTCCCTCTGCCGACCTCAATAAGGTTCTAGAGGCCTTCCGAGGGTTCTACACCAGCCTCTATAGCATGCCCCCCTCGAACAAAGAACCCTTGATTTACAGCTTTCTCTAAAACCTATCGATACCAACTCTAACCACTGAACACAAGGAGGTTATGGAGGCCAGCATCTCAACTGAGGAAATAAGTGAGGTCATTAAAAACCTCAAAACAGGTTTAGCTCCTGGACCCGAATTTTTATTCGCAACCTTATTATAAAGCCTTTGCAGACAAATTAGCGCCTCACATGGCAAAAATCTTTAACGCAAAGGCACAGGGATTTGGTGAAACCTGAATTGCTTCCCTCTCTGGATTCCAAGTTAGTTGTTGTTCACAGAATTTTATAGTTATTGGGCCTGTTGCAGTAAAGACCCTCAGCTCAATACTGCCTACGTAACGGTGATCCCCAAACCAATTTGGAACCCTGAAGAAGTTGAGAATTATAGATCAATCACCCTCATCAATACCAACCAAGATTTTGACGAAAATCCTGGCCATCCGCTTAGCTTCCTTTATAAATCGATATGTCCACAAAGATCAAGTGGTGTTCATTCCAGGAAGACAGGGGCCAGAACAAATCAGGAAGGCCATTAATCAAATCTCCCTTCTACAATCAGGATGGGACAGAGGCCCCAAACAAGAAGGGATGCTTTTATCCCTAGACCTGCACAAGGCCTTCGACACAGTCGAATGGCCTTATCTATTCGCTTTACTGGAGAAATGGGGATTCGGAAATCGCTTTCTGGGCATTCTACACTCCCTCTACTCTACACCAACAGCATTGATTCACCTCAGTGGGCACCATTCTAAACCTTTCAACATAGCAAGAGGCACCAGACAGGAATGCCCCCTATCCCCGTTATTATTCGCTATAGCCATTGAGACACTGGCAATTGCGATTCGCTCCAATCCCAACATCCAAGGAATTTCCTGTGGTTCCCAAATACACAAGTGTAGCCTCTTCGCAGATGACATGTTACTATTCATAACTTCACCTATCACGTCCCTCCAAAACCTCTGTAAACACCTGAACGATTTTGCAATGGCATCAGGTCTCTGGGTAAACTATGACAAATCCCATGCCCTCAACATATCTCTTAAACCAGCCACAGTGGAGACGCTGCAAAGCTCCTTTAAGTTTAGATCGAATGTCTCTTCACTAGAATACCTAGGGATTAATCTTACTGCCAAAATAGAACAACTGTATTCCGCAAACTTCCCACTCACCTACCAGAGACTTGAGTCGGAGTTGAAGACCAATAAAAATGACACTCCTCCCAGACTGCTATACTTATTTAGAGCTATCCCGATTAAACTAAGGAAAGACCACTTGTAATCTCTCCATAGGAAAGTTATAATGCTTGTCTGGGGAGGAGCTGGACACAGGTTGCCAAGAAACACTCTATACCGACAGCGTACACATGGTGGATAAGGGTTGCCAAGACTACTTTGGTACTATCAAGCGGCGAGGCTTGCTCAACTTTCTGCAGTCTATTTCAGAACCGAAAAAACAGACTGGATCCAAATAGAGAGACAGACGGCACCCACTTACACCCTCAACTATTTACTATTTCGCAATACCTCATGCTTTGGGATACATTGAAAACCCATTAACCTCTGACTGCCGTCCCCTGGCCCACATTTTCAACATCCCTGACTTTGCTCCTGGTCAGGACATAAAATCCTTTAAATTGTGACTAGACAAGGGGTTGTATCAGATCGGACACTTCTTTACTGCAACAGGCCTAATAACTATAGGGGGAGCAATTCAGGTTTCACCAAATACAACACTTTCTCCACAAAATATGGAAAGGAAAACCCATCCCAACTAGATTCATTTCATGTGAGTTATGGTCAGGACAAGCCACGGATCAGAGGGTTGGAATCTCTGTTATAAACCAGTCACTAGACCTGCAGGCAGGCAAAACCCCTTACATGTCAGCATGGGAAAACGATCTCCAAATTTAATGGGATCTTGACAAATGGCGGACATCCTTTTCCAGAGCCTATAAGAGGATAAATAATATTTCCCTAATAGAATCTAACCTCAAAGTGATGACCAGATGGTATCTCACACCTACTAAATTAGCCCACATGTATCCCTCTGCAAACCTCTTGTCCCCCTTTAGGGGTTGTGAAATGAATGGCTCCATGGCCCACGTCTAGTGGGAATGCCCCAAAATCAGGTATTTCTGGAAGAGGATGTTTAACCTTATCCAAATAGTGATGGGCCTCCAGATACCTCAAACCCCCGCAATAGCCCTCCTGAATGCTAATATCCCTAAGACTCCTAAATGGAATTGCAAATGAATCCACTACATTCTTTTGGCGCTAAGCTGACAAGTGCCAAGGGTCTCTTCTCGCCCGCCAAGCGCGAAATATCTTGGATGATGTCCCAAGAGAAATTGACAAGGGTTTTGCTAGACTCAAAAGCACAGTTTAAATCCACCTAGGAACCCTGGGCCAAACACGTGGGTATGTCCCTCTTCCCCAGGATGCAAGTATAACAAGTAAGCTTCAACACTTGCCCTCCAACCCACTTCCTGCCGAATGGATCCTCGTTATTTCCCCTCTTCTTCCCCTCTCTCTTCTTCTATTTGCCCCTTTTTTGTTTATGATTTATTTCTTAAATTTTTTGACCCACCTCGCTTAGGTACGGGATGGCCCTAAACTACGTTCATATTATCAATAAAGTTAAAATGCCTCCAGGCTCTCAAATTCCAGAGCCACACCCTAGGGGCTCATAGGCTAAGCGTTTCAAATCAGCACTCGCGGGTCTCTTGAACCACCAGTGTCATTGGCTACACTCCGGGTGGCAAGACAACTGTATGGTGAGATACCTTCTGAACTTGCAAGCCTCCAAGCCTAAGGGAGGTATTTTTTTGTTATGGTGCATTGTATCTTGATTTTGATGTATCTCATGTCATTTTTTTTTTCGTTTTGATAATAATAAAAACTTTGAAAGCAAAAAAACATAATTTTATTATATCACATTCAGAAGATGAAGGTCCATTAAAAGTAAAAAGATATCATATAAAACCAATACAGTGTTAGACAGTCAGTCTTAGATATTATTAAGCGTATGGAATTAACATGTTTCGCCAAATGAGAGACTGTTGGAAGCTATGCAATTTAGAGCGGCAAATGAATGATCTTTTTACGTAGTATATATTATCAGGCCTATATGCCCATGCAGAATGTAAACTGCTGTATGCATTATGACCCATGAAAATGTCCCTGTTGGATATCATGTTTGTCATGACTTCACATTAGCCATCGGGAAATATGTCAGCATTTCTAAATTATATTATTTTGAGTAAAGCATGAGACTAAACGATGATAAAGACTCTGGGTATTTAGCAGTGTATTTGAGTGCAAGTTAATTCCGAGAGACACATGGACAAGAGTTATTCAAACAATTTGCCTTTTCAGCATTGTTAGCAACTTGTCTCAAGGAAACACATTGTAAGTCATGTCAGCCTTTCACTACAGCTGTTCATACCCCTTACGCATGTGTGCAGACCTTTCATTGCCCTAATTTATATGCTGCCTCTCTTATAGCTCTGCTAAATCATTTGTTTACACTGTCTATCAGGTTCTTGTTCAATGTGGTAACCTCTTGTACTTAAAACAAAGTCTAAATTTGGTGACAGCAATAATTTACACGACTCACTGCCATGTGAGAATTAGGATGGAGAGATGATAGCTAAATTTATGGCCTCTATACGCTAATTTTGTGGAGAAATAAAACACTCTTAATGTATGCTTACAACATGCACACTATACTGCACGTCCCAGGGAAAGAAGAAAACACTTACATGCTTTGTGGTGGCATGTTCAAGAATTTGTCATTTGTACCAGCCAAATAGCCCATTCCAACCCCAGCTGACTAAATTGTGCACCCAATGCTGTAAAATATTTTCACTTAAAAATCTCCGACCTCTGGCTCAAGTTAGTATCCTGCTTCTTAGGCCACGTACACACGATCAGACCAAACCGATGACACTGGTCCGAAGGACCGTTTTCATTGGACCACCGCTGAAGTGGTCTGATGTGCGTACACACCATCAGTCCAAAATCCCATCGGGCCAAAACACAGTGACATAGAACACAACGACGTGCTGAAAAAATGAAGTTCAATGCTTCCAAGCATGCGTCGACTTGATTCTGAGCATGCGCAGGTTTTTGGGTACTAACCATCGGTTAGGACCGATGGTCAGGCGTCCATCGGTCAGATTTTAAAGCAAGTTTTAAAACTTTGGTCAGACGGATGACGGACCGATGGGCCGTACACACGGTCGGTTTGGACCGATGAAACTGGACTTAAGTCCATTCTCATCGGTTTGAAGCGATCGTGTGTACGCGGCCTTGGATGAGGCCTTGCATCATCTTCTGGTCTTCCTTTCCATTTTCTCCCTGGAAGCAAGCACATGTCTGCTGAGTTCTATCCCACGCCAGCCTTCCCGATCCATCTCTGGTATGTCTATCTTTTGTGTCCCTAGCTAGATAGATAGGGAGGCTCTAATTGTGTGATTATTTACTAATTGTAATTGTTTGTATCTGTTTCAGTTTTACTCTGTCTTATATCAATAAAAGGATTCTGTGTCTACTGGAATGCATTGGTATGAGAGGAGTGAACAGTGTGCCCGAATACACATCAGTCACGTGCATAACACTGGTGTTTATTGGTGACTTACCTGTAGGAATGCTTCTGCACTGCTGCCCTGCCTCGGATGATGTTGGGATTAGACTGTGACTGTCAAGAGATCTCTCCACCTGGCACTCTGGTGGTGCTGGAATGCTCTGCTACTCGATAAATATCCCTAATGCCCCCATTGTACCCAAAGAGCGCTGCCTAAGGCTAAGTTCTAACCTCACTTCATATCAGACAAGCCCTTAAGTCCAATTATCCTTTGATTTTACTATACTGGTATGGTGGGTGGACTTATCTAATTATATTAAAAACAAAACAGCACATTAAAAAAGTCCCTGTAAGTGCACCGGTAATCACAATATATAAAGTGCAGCGCTATTGAAATGTGAATAAAAGTGACATGATTTCAATTAAATATATAAAACAGTGTGACAATGTATAAGTGACAAACTCAAATTCATCAATAAAAAGTCCATATAAGTCCAGAAAAAGAGAAAAAAAAGGAACTCCATAATCAACAAAATTTTTTAAAATTAAGTGTCCCAGAAAAGCAGGTTCCACGAGAAAAGGAAATGAATGATTGCATGCATAGGAGAGCCAGCTTTCCCAGATCCTCAACAATGTAGAAGGTAGCAGCCTACCATATTGGCCTCCAAGCTTATGGAAAGGCCAAACGAACTGTAGGAAAAACACTTTCCCAAATACATCCACAGTGGTACTGGCGGTCATGGCGTACTCCAAATCAGAATCCAATTTCCTATATATGGTGGTATTGGTTATAGTGTTTAGAAACACTATGGCCAGGGAAACCCTTTTTGATGTTGCCAACATGTTCACCTAATCTGACTTGTAGGGCTTTAATGGTTTGACCCACATATTGTTTCCCACATTTACACTGCAACATGTAAACCACATTCTTAGTGGAACAAGAAATAAAATAATCAATCATATATTACGGCCCAGTTGAGAAACCGGAAACTCTCTATTCTTCTCACTTTAAAATAATTGAGTGCAGAGATGTTACATCTGTGACATGGGAAAAAGCTTTTTAATTCCTAAAAAAACATGGGTTTCACTGGTCGATTACATTATGAGCAATTTTCTGTCTTAATGATGGTACACCTCTAAAAATAACACAAGGTTCTTCTGGAAGTACAGGCCCCAGCACACTGTCATTTTTGAGAACTGGCCAGTGCTTCTGAAAATACTTTTCAAAACATAATGCTGGATAGAAAAAGTAGTAATGAAAGAACTTTTAAAAGACTTGTTAGGACTGTTTCTACAATGTTTTTCTGTTTTTCAGAAAATCTCTCCTGTCCATAAGAGCAACTTCCCTGATGGTAGACATTAGGCCATTTTCATGGTAACCCTTGTCCATAAACCTGGATTTCAGTTCATGGGCCTGCAGGAGGAAGTCGCCTTCGAGAGAGCAATTCCGCCACAAGCTCATGAATTTGAGTTTGTCACTTATACATTGTCACATTGTTTTATATATTTCTTTGAAATCATGTCACTTTTATTCACTTTTATAATAGAGCTACACTTTATATTTTGTAATTGTTTTTAGATTTTTGTCTATTGGCCTGTGATAGCAGTTGTCTTTTTATCACTTGTGTTTTTTTTTTATATGCACACATCTAGCATGGATATATTACAAAAAACTTAAAGGGGTTGTAAAGGTTGGTTTTTTTATTTTCTAAATAGGTTCCTTTAACCACTTCCATACCAGGCACTTACGCACCTTCCCGCCCAAGCCAATTTTCAGCTTTCAGCACTGTCGCAATTTGAATGACAATTGCGCGGTCATGCTACACTGCACCCAAACAAAATTGGCGTCCTTTTTTCCCCACAAATAGAGCTTTCTTTTGGTGGTATTCGATCACCTCTGCGATTTTTTTTTTTTTTTGCGCAACAACTAAAAATAGAGCGAAGATTTTGAAAAAAAAATAAAGTTTTTATTTTTTTCTGTTAATTTTTTTGTAAATGAGTATGTTTTCTCTTTCAATTACGGGCACTGATATGGTGGCACTGATGGGCACCGATGAGGTGGCACTGATGGGCACCGATGAGGTAGTTCTGATGGGCACCGATTAGGTAGCACTGATGGTCACTGATAGCCGGCGCTGGTATGGGGCACTCATGGGCGGCACTGATGGGCACTCATGGGCGGCACTGATGGGCACTCATGGGCGGCACTGATGGGCACTCATAGGCAGCACTGGGCACTCATAGGCGGCACAGATGGGCACTCATAGGTGGCACAGGTGGGCACTCATAGGTGGCACAGGTGGGCACTCATAGGTGGCAGAGGTGGGCACTGATAGGTGGCACAGGTGGGCACTGATAGGTGGCACAGGTGGGCACTGATAGGTGGGCACTGGGCATGGATTCGCACTGTGGGGTGGCACTGACAGACACTGGGGTGGCACTGATGATCACTGAGGGGTGGCACTGATGGATCAATGTTGCCAATCAGTGCCCATGTGTGGGCACTGATTGGCATCATTTTTTTTTACTGCCCCTTTTTTTTTTTTCTTGCTGACTTTTTTTTGTCCTTTTTTTTTTTGTCCTTTTTTTTTTAAGTTCCCTGGTGGTCTAGTGTGGGCACTCCCTGGTGGTCCGTGTGGCGATCCGAGGGGGGGCTGCGCTGATAAACAATCAGCGCGAACCCCCCCTGTCAGGAGAGCCGCCGATCGGCTCTCCTGTACTCGTGCCCGTGGGGGAGTGCAGCGCGGCGATCGGTGATGCGGGGTGTCAGTCTGACACCCTGCACCTCCGATCTCGGTAACGAGTCTCCGGCGGAGCCTCGTTACCACGTGATCAGCCGTGTCCAATCACGGCTGATCACGTGGTAACGAGGCTCCGCCGGAGACTCGTTACCGAGATCGGAGGTGCAGGGTGTCAGACTGACACCCCGCATCACCGATCGCCGCGCTGCGCTCCCCCACGGGCGCGCGCGGCATTGAAATCGTGCTAGACGTTTGAGAACGGCTAGTCACGATTTCATAACCACTTCCCGGCCGTAAATCAGCTATTGGCCGGGCGGGAAGTGGTTAAGGCAGGGGTTTCCAAACTTTCTAAACAAAGGGCCAGTTTATTAACCTTCAAAATTTAGGGGGGCCAGACTATGGCCAGTGGTAGTGGATATTTTCTTGGCATCGGTGGGAGTAAACATCACCATAATTGGTATTGGGGGAGAAGCAGTACCCTATCATTGGCAGGAATAGTGCCCCGTCATTGGTTTAATTGGAAGGAACAGTGCCCCTTTATTGGTATCATTGGGAGGGGAGGAATAATGCCCCATCATCAGTATCATTTGAAAGCAATAATGCCCCATCGTTATTATCAGTGGTAAGAATAATGTCCCATTATTGGTGTCAGTGGGAGATATTGTGCTTCATTGCTGGTATCAGTTGGCAGAATCGTGTCTTGTATCTTTGGAAGTAGTGACTCATGGGTTAGATAAAGGCAGGCAAAGGGCCGCATCCGGTCCCAGGGCCGCAGTTTGGAGACCACTGCTTTAGGCTAATGCATTGTTGGTTCACTTACCTTTTCCTTCGATTTCCCTTCTAAATGTTTTTTTTCTTTGTTTTCTTTGTCTGAATTGCTCACTTCCTGTTTCTCCTCAGTAAGCTGTTCTGGCTGACTAACCCCCAGCCAGAAAGGCTCGGATGAAGGAAGTGAGAAGTTCAGACAATAAAAAAAACATTTAGAAGGGAAATCGAAGGAAAAGGTAAGTGAACCAACAATGCTCTAGTTTAAAGGAACCTATTTAGAAAATAAAAAATGAACCTTTAAGTGCACTTGAAATGCCTACTACAATATATGCAGAATTGAAGCAGGTATGGGTCTGCTAACTATTTAGCTATGAGTTTTAGAGTGCAAATACAGAAGTTACCATATAGGAAAAAGGGGGTTTTATTAGAAGATCAAAGAGATTCTTTAACTATGCTGTATTATAGCTTTTCTTACCTCATGTATACTTTAAGGTCAATAGTCCCTGTTTTGTACTAATTGGATTACTGAGATTTAACAGTTCCCACAAGTTCTTAATACAGCTCAGAACAGAACTAATACAAAAAAGCATAATTGTTCCTACAGAGATTTTGTCAAGTGATTTTCATCATAGGATGGACTCCTATAGTGAACCTGTCAGACATTTTAAAGGTATATGTCCTGCCTAAGAGCAAAACAATGCAAGCTTCACAGATTTATTTATTTCATTGGGATCACACATATATTTTTCAACTAATATATTTTTCCAGCATGGCTTCCCTTCCATTTTTTCTAATACAAGCTATCTGCCTTGATTTTATTAGCAGGAAAGGCATCTTTTGTGCTCTTCGTTGAACCAAGTTTGACTTTCCTTCCAAGGCAATTAGAACAAAAGACGATCAGGACAGCCACACTCCAATCCAACGTGTCTTTCATGTAAAATACTGGAAACAGGCACTACAAGTCACAACAATGGAACCTAGGACAACTGACGTGTTTCACTCTAACTTTAGTGTTTACTTCAGCTATGAGTTCCTCAGTTCCTGAGAAGAAGATTTGCACCCATCAAGACCTGCCTGGAGCGGCAATCTGTCTCTTTACTTCCAAGGGCGTGACTTTCCTAAATATTGTATTTTTGTTTATAATGCAAAGAATACAAAATGCAAATACCACCAAAAGAAAGCTCTATTTGTGGAAAAAATGCTATAAATTTTATTGGGTACAGCTTTTATTACCGTGCAACTGTCAGTTAAAGTATTCACAAAAAAATGGCCCAGTCCTGAGGAGGATAAATCTTCCAGAGGTGGTAAAAATGGTTAAGCAGAAGCAGAACTCCAGTAATAAAAAAAAAACTGTCTAAAAAAATGTTATACCATGCCTTCTTTCTGATCTCCAATACTTGTTCTGAAAGTGGGACTTGTGTTTTGGTGGGCCTGGTTCACGTCTTTTGTACCAGTTTAGTAAAAATAACCCTTCTTACAATACTATTGTCATTATGTATATAAAGGACTGCTTTAAGAAATCATGGGGTCCAACCTATCTGACAGGGACCACCTCTGAAAATTTCAAATGATATTTTCACTAAACATACACTAAAATCATTTACAAAATCCTTGCTAAAGCTAAAAGCAAAACTGTAATGAGTTAAAAAATAAAGCTCTGGTGTGAGTGAGGTCTTCAAATGGGTGCTGTGCCCTGTAAAAGTGTGAATCAGGGGTTTGTTTATGTGGCTGGAATGGCCTGGAGCAGTGTTCAGGCAGACTATGTTACGCTATGGGGACGCAGCTGCTGTATGAACACCTCGGGTCCTTTTGTGACAGGCATGTGGGTGCAGGTGTACAGCCCTGAACACTGACAGTGTGCATTCGGGGCCACTCACCCACACCTGCACATCTGTCAAATTAGAACCTGTGGCTATGTTCGTACAGCCGCCGCTTCCCTTTAGAGTACCAGGCAACCCATCTACAATTCACTTATTTACATGGTCAGAATACCTGTGCGACTGAGTCCTTAGGGCTCCTTCGCATGTGAGGTTGGGGGGCAGAAAAAAACAACACAGTTGAGCTGTGCTTTTATTGCCCACCAACTGCTACCCTCTTTAGCAACAGAGGCAGTGGATAGGGGTGTACACATGTTACAGCCCCGATGCTATGCCATGGCAAAAATGATACCCCCTGTTAAACAAGTCCCCTTTAAGTGAATAGCGCTGCTCTGCAAGCACCTTGTGTGGGGTAAAGCTAGTGCTAGTGTGGGGTAAAGAAGGTGGTGAGGAGGCAATATCCCGCCTCACTGCCTGTCAAATGCTTTTATGGAAGAGTGGCAAGAAGAAAACCATTGTTGAAAGAAAGCCATAAGAAGTCCCGTTTGCAGTTTGCGAGAAGCCATGTGGGGGACACAGCAAACATGTGAAAGAAGGTGCTCTGGTCAGGTGAGACCAAAATTGAACTTTTTGGCCTGAAAGATGTGGTGGAAAACTAACACTGCACATCACCCTGAACACACCATCTCCACTGTGAAACATGGTGGTGGCAGCATCATGTTGTGGGGATGCTTTTCTTCAGCAGGGACAGGGAAGCTGGTCAGAGTTGATGGGAAGATGGATGGAGCCAAATACAGGGAAATCTTAGGCCGCGTACACACCATCGGACATATCCGATGAAAACGGTCCGCGGACCATTTCCATCGGATATGTCCGATCGGGAGTTTGATCCGATGGCGTGTACACACCATCGGATCAAATTCCCCGCCGCCAGCGGGCGCGGTGACGCGGCGGTGACGTTGACGCCTCCGCGTCACCGCCACGTCACCGCACCAGGAAGTAAAACACTTCCGCGCATGCGCCGAATCCATTCCGCGGCGGCGCGGCGGCGGTGGGGGACGACATGTCTGCTGGTAAGTGTACTAACCAGCAGACATGTCGGGCGGACAGATTCCCACCGGATGGATTTCAAAGCATGCTTTGAAATCTGTCGGGTGGAGAAATCTGTCCGCTAGCCCATACACACGAGCGGAGATGTCTGCTGAAACGGTCCATCGGACCGTTTTCAGCGGACATATCCCCTCGTGTGTACGCGGCCTTAGAAGAAAACCTGTTAGAGTCTTCAAAATAATTGAGACTTGGGCAGGGGGTTCACCTTCCAGCAGGACAATTACCATAAATATACAGCCAGAGCTTCAATGGAATGGTTTAGATCAAGGGTCCCCAAACTATATTCCCTCCAGTTGTTCAGGAACTACAATTCCCATCATGCCTAGTTGTGTCTGTAAATGTCAGAATTTTAACCTGGCAAAATGCAGAAAATTTCAAGGGGTATGAATACTTTTTCGAGGCACTGTAGCTTTGCTCTTTGGTCACAGGGTAAGATGGAAAGAAATACAAACCGTGTAACAGGTAAACAGCTCCAATTTTTATATTCTATCTGTATATTTAGCAGTTATCCTAGAGTTCGGTTTTAAAAGTAATTATATTTTTACAGACTGGCATAGAGTGGTGACCATAGTAGGACCTGTAACATAGGCAGCAAAAATACAATTGCCGTTGCTTAAAATTTTTATTCCAAGTTGTCAGTGAAATTGTACCAGCTATATTTATAGCTGATCTTTGCAGCCCTATATCCTACACCACACATTATATACTCTGCAGTAAAGATAATATACAAACTAACTTGGATTTTCCATCTCACATTACTGCATCTCTAGTCAGCAAATACCATGGGCAGTATTTCTCATCCAGCACCGCAAGCACAATGTGTGATCAGCAGAAGATGTGCAGATGATGTCAGGATATGCTTAGCGTATGCGTATGCATAGAGAGGGTACTAAAAAGAAGGCCTCTTGATCCCCTTTAGGGTAAGGCCGCGTAAACACGATCAAATCTATCTGCTGGAAACGGTCTGCCAGACCGTCCCAGCAGACAGATTCTATCGTGTGTACGGGCGAGCAGACGGATTTGGCCAGCCGACAGATTTTAAAGCATGCTTTAAAATCTGTCGGCTGGGAATCCGTCCGCCCGACATGTCTGCTGGTTAGTACGCTAACCAGCAGACATATCTTCTCGCGCATGCGTCGAATGGATTCGACGCATGCGCGGAAGTCATTTACTTCCTGGTGCGGGGACGTGGTGGCGTCAACGTCACCGCCACGTCACCGCCACGTCACCGCGATGTCTGCTGGCGGGATTTTGGTTTGATTGTGTGTACACGATCAAACCAAAACAGCCAGCAGACAGATTTGTTCAAATCGGTCTGTCCGACCGATTTGAACAAATCTATTTGCTCGTGTGTAGGGGCCTAAGAGAGCCTTGACTGATGGGGACATGGCCAGGATCTAGGAGTATATGGTATAGAAGTGGCAAAAGAGGATTGGTGGAAGCGCAGGGCGATGGACTTGGGCCTGAGCTCAATAAGGAATTCGGACCCTTTTTTGAAGAGCACGTGACTAGAAGAGCTGCCCACCCTCCTGCCCTCTTTGTATGGTTTGTGTTTTTTTGCCATCATTAAGTTGCTGTAATGGGATATGCCCTTAATGGGAAATTGGAATTAGGCTGTCTGTCCAGCACTTATGGTAAGGACAGACCCCCTTTGGAATTTGACTGGTTAATGTTAAAGCGTGCTCACAGTGCAACTGTGACTGGTTTTAAGTGTTTACATGTTCTGTGTTGGAAAATTAAATAACGCTCTTTTCCAACCTAATGCCGCATACAGACAATCTGAATTTCCGACAACAAGTGTTTGATGTGAACTTTTGGTCAGATATTCCGACCGTGTGTAGGCTCCATCGGACATTTGCTGTCGGAATTTCTGACAACAAATGTTTGAGAGCTGGTTCTTAATTTTTTGACAACAAAAGTTATTTTTGGAAATTCTGTTCGTGTGTATGCATTCCAACGCACAAAACAAGCATGCTCGGAATCAATGAACTTCATTTTTCTCGGCTCGTTGTGGTGTTGTACGTGACCGCGTTCTTGGCGTTCGGAATTTCCAACAACATTTGTGTGCCTGTGTGTATGCAAAACAAATTTGAGCGAACATCCGTTGGAAAAAAATCCATGGTTTTGTTGTCAGAAATTCCGATCGTGTGTATTGTGATCTGGGTTTGGAGTGGCTCAGAGTAGTGCTGGGGTGGCATCACTGGGACCTCCTACTTCTTTCTAGAATGTTCCAGTGTTTTCTAGAAAGTGGCTGGAGGGGAGGTGGAGCCCTCTGGGGTATTCTGACAGTTGTAATGCTGTGTACACACCACCGTTTTTCGGGATGTAAAAAATGTCATTTTTAATGGTCTAGAAAAAAAACAACGTTTTTTTCAACCTGATTATTGTTAAAACGGCCTTGCCTACACACGATCAGGAAAAAAAAAATGCTCTAGCAAAGCGCGGTGACGTACAACATGTACGAAGGCACTATAAAGGGGAAGTGCCTTTCAGATGGCGCCACCCTTGGGGCTGCTTTTGCTGATTTTGTGTTAGTAAAAGACGATTCGTGCTTTTCAGTCTGTTACAGAGTGATGAATGTGCTTACTCCATTACGAACGCTAGTTTTACCAGAATGAGCGCTCCCGTCTCATAACTTTCTTCTGAGCATGCGCGTTTTTTCATGTCATTAAAGTCCACACACGACCATGTTCTACATTTTTAATGGCCATTCTTTACGTCGTGAAACATGCTCCGTGTGTACGCGGCATAAGTGTGGTTTCTTATATGGGGGGGGGGGGGCAAGGGGTTGTGCTGATGTTAATGCCTAGGTCTACGCATCTCAGCAGTCATCTCTTGACTATATTTCCTTTAGAATCTTGTTTTTGAACTATAAGATTTTTTTCTGACTGGTGACATTTTTGAAAATGCAAGGGAAGTTGCACTTTGCCAAGGAATTTTACTCAGAGCTTAGTGAATGAGGTGGAACTCTAAAGACTTCTATAAGAGAAGCGATCCTATTGGCCACCTAGGAGGAGGATGGAGAAGATGCCAAAATGCTGAGGAGGAGACGCAGAGGATGTACTGCCTGTGAACTAGATGGGGTAAATGCGGGGCTGGTCTCTGACAGACCGACCGATCGGGGGGGTGCGGGTGCAGGTGACCCGATCGACCAGGGGGGGGGGGTGGCTGTGGGTGCATTGTTTGCCATTCCCCTCCAAAAATACACCACCAAATGCCACTGACTCCAATAGTTTAATACTGATAATACTTTATTAGATGATACAATACACTTACATGTCTGCAGATAGCATAAAGCAGACATGCATAAAATGCATTAGGGTGAAAAAACTTGAGGGTTAACAACCCCTTTAACTAATCTTTTTTTTTTTTTATAATTCTCCTTTAAGGGGTGTGTGTCCTATGCCTAAATACTTTTGCTAATAGGTGTCCCTCATTCCATATCTTAAAAAGTTGGGAGGTATGCGATGTGCAGAAATGCAGATAAACAGCTGGCGTATGCTATTCCATACACTGGTCCAGGGAATTGAGATTCCCCAGTACATACAATACCACTTTCTGCTCTGTTAGGGTGACATACAGATTTTTAGAACATTTTGTCATTTTGAAAATTTTGGCAAATGCAAATTTCAGTAAACTGGTCACAGTTTTTTTTCCAAAAATATAAATAAAAAAGAAACGTTATTATAACAGAATGTTCAAAAGCAGCATTATTAGATGTTCAATGCACAAGGAAAATAGGACTATATGCTATGAACATCAGCGTAGATCAGCTAGATTGGTTCAGGGATTGCACTGGCTGTGCATGTGTACACCCTCACATTCGCATAGCTCTCAACTGTCCTTGATTTCGAGGGACTGTCCCTGATTTGGAGCAATGTCCCTCTGTCCCTCATTACTCCTCATGTGTCCCTCATTTTGGTCTGATCTACATAGTAGTATATGTAGCGCCTGGTTAATTTTCAGAAGTGACTCTGACCAGGTTAATCGGTTCAAATTTGGGGCCTTTGTCTCAGCTTTGGCTGTGCTGTGGGTTCATGCTGTCGTTTCTGATGACACCCCATTCCGACAGGTGGCAGCAGTGGAGTCAAGGATTTGGATACTTTTCCCAGCAGCCTATCAGGAGGGGTTTTCCTCTCTGTGCATGCTGGGAGGGTTATTTATGAGGCAGACACCATTTTCTTGGGTCTTCTTCCTGTGTGGCGCCCACCTTCAGGGTAGCCATACCAAGGCACCCCGGCAAAATGGCCTTCCGAGGTGTGCGTGTTACGCAGTGTTCCTGATTCCGGGACCATGTTGGCCCGGAGCAACTGAGCTGCGGCTGGGGCCCAGTGATGCAACTGGGTCCCTAAGCTGATGAGGTCCTGAGCTGTTCGTTCCTGTGTGAGGAAGCTGTTTGGTGGAGAGTCTGCCTGAGGAGTACCAAGAGGGGCATGACCATCCACCGGGGACCAGGGAAACCGGGTGCTGAGAGGCTGGACGTTGATCGCCTATCAGCCGGTAACTGAACCAAAACTACCTGAAGGAGATCCGGGTGTCGAATCTGTTAAGGAGGATTCAGGACCATTATTGTCTCCATTTTGTTCAACCATTGGGACGGTCTGTGGCAGAGACTTAACCCCACCTTCGAGTGACATCCTGGCTGCCAGGCTTGTGAGAGAGGCCTGTCCAGGTGCACTGCATCCACTCCGGCTAGAGTGGTGAGACAGAAGTTGTTGTTGGAAGCAGGACACCTGGATCTGCTATTCTTCATTTCTACTATCTCTTTACTCTTCACCAAGTTCTACTGTTTTTACCCGCTGGGTAATAAAAGCACAAAAAAGACACCTGTTGTGTGGAAATTCCATTTAATACACTCTCATCAAGTACCCTAGACGGCTGAGAAACATGAGGTAACATGCCACCCAAAACAAACCAGCAGCTCCTTCAGGGGTAGTGCCACATATATAAAAATGTACTTTTTATCTTTCAAAAAGTGTTTCCCAGTGCTCAACCTTTCATCCAATTTCTAAATTGCTCCATCTGTACATTTTAAAAGCCAATATAAAAGAATAGTAGTGGTAAAAAAAAGTCCTTGTGGATTTATTTAACCTTTTTTTGATTAATTCTTCTTTAAGGGGGTGTGACAGGGGGCGTGTCCTATGCCTACATACATTTGTTAGTAGGTGTCCCTCATTCCCATCTCAAAATGTTGGGAGGTATGCATTTGTGCAAACCTGCGATGTAAGCATACCTAATTGATTTAACCCTGCTTTTGTTAATTTGCTTTAGTAAATGAGGCTCACGGATGAATGCACAAAAGTTATTTGCTTTGGAAACTGTAAAACAGCAACTACTGGTATCAGTGTTCAAGTGGGTGAAAAGCGTAAAACCCAAGAATTGCAAAGCAGGTCAGATTAATGGAATCCATGTGACTCATGTGTTAGCAAATTGCAACCAGTAATAGGCTTATCGTCTAAAACCATACAAACCAGATCTGTGTGATATTAGCTCTGATGAACGCAGTCCAAGATGGGCTAAGGGAAGCAAATGTCTGGCAGGCCGCCATGGCTTATAGAACATTTGTGCTATTTACTGACTGTTCCTAAATAAGCCTGTAATTGTATGATCGTTTAAAACAGGACAACTACTATTCATCTACAATTTCAGTACATAAATAGTACTATAATTTTCTGTATTTTTGATGATGTACTGTATCTAGCTTATGTATATTTAACCACTTAACCCCTGGACCATATTGCTGGTCAAAGACCAGGCCACTTTTTGCAATTCGGCACTGCGTCGCTTTAACTGACAATTGCGCGGTCATGCGACGTGGCTCCCAAACAAAATTGGCATCCTTTTTTCTCCACAAATAGAGCTTTCTTTTGGTGGCATTTGATCACCTCTGCGGTTTTTAGTTTTTGTGCTATAAACAAAAATATAGCGTAAATTTTGAAAAAAAATAATATTTTTTACTTTTTTGCTACAATAAATATCCCCCAAAAATATATATATATTAAAAAAAATCTCCTCAGTTTAGGCCGATACGTATTCATCTACATATTTTTCGTAAAAAAATCACAATAAGTGTTTATTGAATGAATGAATGAATGAATGAATGAAAAACTTATATAGCGCAGCACATGCGAACTGAATCGCCTCTGGGCGCTTGTTGTTCCTGTCTCCTTTGATATCAAAAGAGATGTGTCTTGATCTTTCTCCTAAAAGCTAGGTGATTCTCCTCCAACCGAATGCTGGCTGGTAAAGCGTTCCATAGTCTGGGACCTTGGACCGCAAATCTTCGCTCTCCTTTGGCCTTGTAGTTGGCTTTCGGAACCTGGAGCAGGTTCTGATTGGTGGATCGCAAAACACGATTGGGGTTATGAGCTTTTATTTTTTCGCATAGATATTTGGGAGCATTCCCATGGACACATCTATGCCAAACAGTTTATTGATTGGCTTAGGGGATAGTTTTATGGCATTTTTCTTAATATTTTTTTTTTTACTAGTAATGGCGGCGATCATCGGTTTTTTTTGTGACCACGACGTTATGGCGGACACATCGGACAATTTTGACACATTTTTGGGACAATTGTCATTTCCACAGCAAAAAATGCTATATAAATGCATTGTTTACTGTGAAATTGACAATTGCATTTTGTGAGTTAACCACTAGAGGGCGCTGAAAGGGTTAAGTGTGACCTCATATGTGTTTCTAACTGTAGGGGGGCGGGGCTGGGCGTGTGATGTCATTGATTGTGTTTCCCTATATCAGGGAACACACGATCAATTACAGCGCCACAGTGAAGAACGGGGAAGCTGTGTTTACACACAGCTCTCCTCGTTCTTCAGCTCTGGGGACCGATCGCAGGACTCCAGCGGCAATCGGGTCTGCGGGTCCCACGGCCGCGGTCATGGAGCTTCGGACCGGGTCACTATTAAAAGTCAGCAGCTACAGTGTTTGTAGCTGCTGACTTTAAAAAAAAAAAAAAGTTTAAGTGTTTTAACCCTTCCCTTCTCTTTCCAAAAATAATTAAAATACGTTTTGACTATACATGAACTTTAGGCAAAGATTCTTATAAGGAAGCAATCATTGGCTCAAAAAGGTTGCTCTTGGATAAGACGGTTGAGACCTTCTGCACTACATGATTATTATAGCATCATTTAGATCTTGCATCTTAAAATGTAATTTAATATATGCAATTTTTTTTTCAGCTGGAACTTGGTGGAAGTCAGTTCCACCACCTCTGGCTTAGGCCTTCTGCTCCCTGCTCACCACTATCGCTTGTAAACACAGAAGTCCGACTGAAGTACCAGATGGTTTGTCTCCCAGCGGCTCCCACAGATCTGATCTCCTGAGTGGCTCCCACTGAGTGCAGGATGGTAACAAGGGAGATGCAGGTGCCTGGGGTGCAATGTGGACGCTGATACCCCCACTAAATGACCTCCCTGCAAGTGAGAGAGGCGTCACCTACAGTGTGCGGGGAGGTACAAGAGCCTGCTGGGTGCTTCAGCTTAAAGGAACACTAAAGATAAAACATTTTTTAAATAACAAGCATGTTATACTTACCTCTACTGTGCAGCTTATTTTGCACAGAGTGGCCCGAACCTGGTTTTCAGGGGTCCCTTGCGGCTGTCTCAACTCCTTCCCACAAGAATTCACTACCTTCATGTGAGCGAGCTCGCATGGTGGTGAGTTCTTGCGGGCATTAGGGTTGTCCCGATACCACTTTTTTAAGACCGAGTACAAGTACCGATAATTTTTTTTAAGTACTCGCCGATACCGATTACCGATACTTTTTTTTAATCTCATGTGACAGCGGCACATGTGTCAGTAGTCAGTATGTTTTTTTATCTTTAACAATTTGTTTTTAATTTTTTTTTTTTACAATTTTTTTTATTTATAATGCTTTCTTTTTTTAAGGGGGGGGGGGGGTGGACCGTGTCAGTGCATTTTTTCTTTGATTTTTTTTTTTCTACAATAATTTTTTTTATTCTTTTGTTTTTTTATTCTTTATTTTTTTAATTATTTTTTCAGCCCTGTTGGGGGGGCTTTGGTGAGATATCAGGGGTCTTAACAGACCACTGACATCTTCCCTTTAAGACAGAGAAAGGGACTAGTGACACATGTTCCCCTGTCCCTTTCTCAGCAGCATCAGCTGCGCTGAAAATGAATGGAGTGAAGACAGTGTCTTCTCTTCATTCATAAACTAAAACATTTGTAATCACAGATTACAATGTTTCAGTTATGTGAATGGACAGTCAGTGATCAGTGTCCATTAGGAGCAGTAAGGAGCCGGATTTACCGGCTTTTACCCTGCTCTCCATCCTGACAATTCCAGGGGGTGGAGGAGGAGCACGGAAGGGGAGAGAAACACGGCGAGATTCACGGCGGGATGCACGGCGGCATACACGGGATACACGGCGGCATACACGGGATACACGGCGGCATACACGGGATACACGGCGGCATACACGAGATACACGCGGCTTTCAGCTGCTTTAAAATCAGCAGTGATTGGTGCTTGGAACGTCCCCATGCACTGATCACCGCCGACTGTACCGGGTGAAGTATCGGGTGAAGCATCGGGAGCATTTGCCCGAGTACAAGTACTCGGGTAAATGCTTGGTATTGGTCCCGATACTGATACTAGTATCGGTATCGGGACAACCCTAGCGGGCATGCTCCAGTGATACAGCTGGCGGCTATAGGTGCTCACTGTATCACTCGGCCCCACCTCCCAGCGTGCCGCGTTAAGTCATTGGATGCGATTGACAGCAGCGCGAGTCAATGGCTGCACTGCTTTCAATCAACCAATGAATGAGCCGAGAAGCCGGCCGAGAAGCTGTGCGTTCACGGCGCAGGACTTTCGAGCGGTCAGGTAAGTAAACGGGGGGCTCGGGAGGTCGCTGTTTCTTCACCTTAATGCATAGAATGCATTCAAGTGAAAAAACTTTTACCTTTACAACCCCTTTAATACAGCAACAAAAGTAAGTTATGTGGAAGATGGTGGATCTTTAAGGGGGGGGGTGGAATATGGATGAAGTGAGGGGGGAGTTGCATGCAGAGGTCAGAGCTGAAGAGGGGTGAAAGTGAGATGCGGATGGGGGATGCATAGGTAAGCAGCTGTGGATGAAGCCTGAACTCTGCACTCTGTACATAGCACCCCCCCCCCCCCCCGAACTCTGCATGTAGTGCATCTATAAACTCTGTATTATGTACCAAGTGCACCCCGGAACTCTGCACCTAACGCACCCCTGGAGTGAGGGGGTTGTGATTGAGTTCCTGCACCTATTTTCTGAGAAAGCTCTGAATATATGCAATATTATAAAAAAACAATAGAGAACGTATTTAAAAGGTTTGCACATCAAGGTAATTGCACAGAACATTGCTGAAGCCTAGGATTCAAATGTCAAACAGGTAAATAAGAACACGATAGACATACCTTGAGCTTCACATCACAGTGTATTGGGGTCCAGATAATATTATAACACTCAGTACCAGCTGAGTAATTGTGTTCTAAACTAATCTTCAGGTCCGTAATGGAATCCCAGGTATAACAAAATTCTGTCTTATTGAGCCAACACAAATTCTTAACAAAATTTTGCTCCATATCAGGAAAGTTGCCTACGTCAATCTCCACAAACGTTTTTTCTTCGTTCAAAGTCTGCAGTATCAAAGTGTGAGTATTTCTCTCCCAAATGAGTCCACTGACCCGTCCTTTCAAGATCCAGTTTTTGTTAGGTTGGTCCATCACCTGCCAGTAGATAATTCCAATTGTCATAATGAAGAAGATTGCGACCCCGACACAGGCAATGGCTCCCTTCCAGGTCTCATTCATTTCCTTCAGTCCTGTATCCCAGTTGACCTCGGGAATATTGGTTGGGCTCCTTGGACGGGAGTGAGGCATTGCCAAAAAAAAAAAAAAAAAAAATCAGTCGAATATAAAATTGCTTTTGCAAAATAAATGTGTTTCTTCTTCATAAAAAAAAAAACACAAAAAAACTCAGACATTAAGTTGGGTAAAGCATTTTCAGATGTGAACTTTTAAAAGCCATCTTCAACCTAGCACATGTTGCGAGAAGTATGGGGAAGTTATTCTTGTCTAGTTGTACTCTGTATGCTCAGCGGAAGACGAGAGCCTTGAAATAGCTACAACTGGCACTAGAAGAAATCAGCGAAAGGGCCGTCCCACTGCCAGATTTGTCCCAGGTGCTTGAGCAGTGACGTAGGCAGAACGTGAACTGTACCTAATCAATTGCACTTCTTCTACAAACCAACTCTCTGTACATTCCAATAAGGATTAACAATACGAGTCTACAGCAAATAGCGAACGTTAAGTGTCTGTCACTTTGCACATCCAAAAAAAAAAAAAAAAAGATTTGTAATGTTTTATTTTATTAGTTCCAGTAAAGAAAACCAATATTGAAAATTGCTGATTGAAAGATTTGAATGCGTTCAATGACCCCAGAACAAGTTGTGATTATTTTTATTACTATTAATATTATATGTCAGGATTTATATGGAACCAACAGTTTGCAGTGCACTTACCTTAAAATATTAATGGAAACAGTACAGTTACAATGCAATGCAAGAGAGTTAAGAGGGCCCCCGGCTCATAAAATCATACAATCTAATTAGTATGTAGGTCAAAAGTTTTGACTTCTTCTGATTTTAACCCGTGCCTAATGCCGCGCACACACGATCATTTTTCGGCTTGTATAAAACAACGATTTTCAGCCTCTAGAAAAAACAAAGTTTTTCCAACTTCATCATACCTGGCGGTATTCCCGATTCTGACTTGGGGTTAGATTTCTGTGCTGCGATCGGTAACCCCAAGTCAGACTCGGGCTCGCCTCGCACCTTTCACAGGCAAGGTTTACTTACCTTGTTCCTGGATCCAGCGATGCATCCGCGCTGTGTGAGCGAGCAGGTGCTCGCTCGATTCACACAGTGTCCCCGTGTGCCGCCGAGCTCCATTCCCTGCGACGTTACAACGCACGGGGGCGGAGAACGGCGCCATATTCAAAAATGTAAACAAACACATTACATACAGTATACTGTAATCTTATAGAGTATGTAAAAAATACACAGCCCCTTGTCCCTAGTGGTCTGCCCAGTGTCCTGCATGCTCTTTTACATAATAAAAAATGTTCTTTTCCCCTGCAAACTGTAGATTGTCCATAGTAACCAAAAGTGTCCCTTTATGTCAAAAATTGTTTTAGAGCAGCTAAAAAACAGCGATAATAAATTATAATCACTTGCAGAATTGAGCGATAGCGATTTGTGGGGAAATTCGTCATAAGAAAAAAAATAATGACAGCGACAATTCTGCAACTGAGCAAATTTCTGTGATTTTGATTTGATTACATTATTGAATAATTTTTATTATAATTATATAATTTATATTATTATTTGTTATAATTATTTATTTTATTATAATTTATAATTTTGTTTTTTAAAAAATGTCATACCCGGGATGCCTATTAGACTCTTGTTTGGTCAGATTTAAGTGAGTTATTCCTAAGAATTACAGGCCTACAATGTAAAATGCCAAATTTCCTTGCAAATAATGGTACCGCTTTCAGCACCTAAAATCTGAAAGAATCATACCGCCAGGGAGGTTAAAACGACGTTGGCCACACACGATCTTTAAAAAAAAAAGCTCTATCAAAGCGCGGTGACGTACGACACGTACGACAGCACTATAAAGGGGAAGTTCCATTAGGTTGGCGCCACCCTTTGGGCTGCTTTAGCTGATTCCGTGTTAGTAAAAAACAATTTGCAACTTTCAGTCTGTTACAGCGTGATGAATGTGCTTACTCCATTCCGAATTGTAGTTTTACCAGAACGAGCGCTCCCGTCTCATAACTTGCTTCTGAGCATGCACAGGTTTTTCACGTCGTTTTAGCCCACACACGATCATTTTTTACAGCCAGAAAAACGACATAGTTTAAAATGTTGTTAAAAAATAGAGCATGTTCAAATAGAAGCATGTTTGTCGTTTTTCAGAACCCGAAAAATTATGTGTCGCCCACACACGATCATTTTAAATGACATTTTTATAAAACGTTGTTTTTTACAAGCCAAAAAATGATCATGTGTACGCGGCATTAGAAAGTATTGAGGGCAGAGAGAGACAGGAAGGATTTTGGAATTGGTCACCGTATTTTATTCAGCAGAATATTATTTTAAACTGAGGAGCTGGTAAAATCACAAAATTTAGACAATCATACTTTGATGTAACCAAAGAGCACGGCATGGTTCAGGTCCTGGACCTGACACCCTCAAAACGTGTGTTGCTGGCTAACCTCTATGTAATACGGTTTTAACTAATTGGATAGCTTACAGTACAGTGGAACCTTGGATTATGAGCATAATCCGTTCCAGGAGAATGCTTGTAATCCAAAGCACTCGCATATCAAAGTGAATTTCCACATAGAAGTCAATGGAAATGAAAATAATTTGTTCTGCATTGACTTCTAAAGCATGCAATACCACATGTGACTAGAGGTGGCGGGTGAGCCTCGGAAATACTCGGTAAGGCTCGGGGACAGCTCGGCTGAACTTGGAACACCTTGGAAATGCTCGGGAACAGAGTATTTCCGAGTTTTCTGAGTTACATAGTTCGTCAGGCTGAAAAAAAACACAAGTCCATCCAGTTTAACCATTAAAAAAAAATAATAATAATAATAACATACAATCCCATGTACCCAACTCCACACCCACAGTTGATCCAGAGGAAGGCAAAAAAAAAAACAGCAAAGCATCAACCAGTTTGCTACAGCAGGAGAAAAAATTCCTTCCTGATCCCCCGAGAGGCAATCGGATATTCCCCGGATCAACTTTACCTATTATTATTATTATTATTATACAGGATTTATATAGCGCCAACAGTTTGCGCAGCTCTTTACATCAGGGAAGACAGTACAGTCACAATACAAATCAATACAGGAGGGATCAGAGGGCCCTGCTCGTTAGAGCTTACAATCTAGAAGAGAGGATCAAGTGGAACAAAGGGTAGTTAGCTGTGGGGGATGATCAGATGGACTCAAATGAAAGTACAGTTGTTAGGTATGGGTAGGTGAAGTAAATAAAACCATTATGCAACAACCAACAATACGTATCTATCCTTCACTGTAACTTGTAATACCTATATATCAGCTATTGCATCTGTATTAACATGCATGAGTCCCGTATCTGCTAATGTATATCAGGCCAAAGCGTGCTCTAGGCCTGAGGCTAAGCGTTAGTTAATGAGACAGACACCTTTGAAATCAAACAGTTATATTTATTCTAACAAAAAGTGTCTATTGTATAACAAACAATGATGTAACATAGAATGCCTATTGCACAATATACAAGCACTAACAAAAAATCTATGGCCTACTACAGTAGTAAGATACAGGCATACTTAGCGCTTTAAAAGTCCGTTCCTGGCCGGCTCCTGATGGATTAAGAGATATGTTTGCCTCTGCTATTCAGTTTTGTTCATTCACATTTCAATCACACACACCCCTTACCGCCCCTTCTTCCGATCCATCCAATCACCGCACTTCGTGACTAATTCCTTCTTCCTGGTTGTTATGCCATACCTAGCCTCTGGGGGGCGATCTTGACCATACCACAATCAATTCCTTTGATGCTTGTAATCATGTTGTCCTAATCAATGTCTTTTGTTTATTTGTTTGCGGAGACTGCCCAACAGCTGTCTGGTTTCCTGGACCCATTGAAATCTAGTGTAAGGAGTGTGAGATTGCCTTCCTGTGAGGGGGGGGGGGGGGGAGGGCATCCTGTATCACCAAAGAGCAAGCTGTTCTTGACTGGAATCCGAGAATGGTCAAAATTCAGACATTTATGTTATTTGCAACAGTAGGGTAGGCTTCTCTGAAGAGGAGGGTTTTCAGGGATCCTCTAAAAGCTAATGGAGAAGGAGATAGACGTCAAGATGCGCCGTAGTATCTATGCGGCCGTACCCACCAAACTAGATGCGACAGAAAACAGGCTTTTTCCGATCGGCTTCACTTTCCCTCGCCAGAGTATCGTAAGCGCATATTTTCGCTTATTGCATCCGTCGCGCCTATTGATTTCCCATGCAAATATGCAAATGAGGGAGATTTCCCGATTCGCGAACGGATTAGCACCAGACGCTAGCTACATGCGCTGCGCGTATGTCGTCCATCTGTCGCAAAGGTATTCCTACAAATAGCTGCTTTATCTTTACTCCAGACGGCCACAGGTCAGCGGGAGAGCAGCTACAGCAGCAGCTTTACCGACGAAACTAGCAAGCTGAACAACCACACTTGCAAGGACAACACCTCTGTGTGCCAACATGCCAGGGGCAGCCGCGGTCCTAGCACTAGTACTGGGTCCCCCGGAACGGAGGAGGCGGGCACGTGAGAGGATATACCGCACGCGCATGAGCCTCCTTGGCATGGGTGATGAGGAGGTGTATCGCATCTTCAGATTCAGCCCAGATGCAATCTTTGAACTAACCACAACCCTGCAGGATGACATCACCAGCCCAACACACCGCTCACAAGCAGTGCAGCCACTGGTGAAGGTACTGGCAACACTCCATTTCCTTGCAAGTGGATCATTCCAGCGTACAAGTGGAGTGGTGGCTGGGATGTCACAGTCCTCCATGAGCAAATGTGTGCACCAGGTTATCCCTGCAATCCTCAGACGCATGTCCCACCACTTCATCAGACCCACCACTGTGGAGCTGCGGCTGAAGGCAATGCAGGATTTCTACAGCATTGCCAGATTCCCACGCACCATCGGGGCCATTGATTGCACACATGTGGCCCTACAGCCCCCCAGTGCCACAGAGCACATATACCGCAATCGGAAGCATTGGCATTCCATCAACTTACAGGTGATAGCCGATGCCCAACGCCTCATATGGCACGTCCGTGCCAAACACCCCGGATCCAGCCATGACAGCTTCATATACAATCAGAGCCCCATCCCAATGGAATTCGAACAGAACATGTATGGGGACAGCTGGCTGGTTGGTGAGTGAGTGACATGGGTGGCAGGCATGACTGTCCCCCCCCATGATGCTGACATCACAAGGGGCACATGCATGACTAACATCCTCCTGTCTTTTCCCTTACAGGTGACTCTGCATATGCACTGGGACCCCATCTAATGACTCCTTTCCGGAACCCCCAAACCAGAGGAGAGAGAAGATACAATGAAGCACATATCAAAACTCGTGCAGTGGTGGAGCAAACATTTGGGCTCCTGAAGTCCCGTTTCCGAAGCCTGGATAAGTCTGGGGGGGCCCTATTGTATTCCCCTACCTTCGTGTGTCAGATCATTGGTGCATGTTGCATTCTGCACAACTTTGCCATGAGAAAAGGCCTGCAGATTGACATACGTGATGACCTGACCCCCCAACCAGACAGCCCCCCCCTGCCAGAGGAGACCCATTCAGCTGATGGAAGAGCAGTCAGGAGGGTCCTCGCCGTAGGCATCTTTGGACACTAAACAAAAACATTGATCACACGGACAATGCACGCATGCACACCACTGATGTCCCTAGATCACACACACCACATCCACATCGCATTGGATTAGCCCAAGTCCAACATGCAGGACTTGGGAGCAGCAATGCCGGCGTCAAGGCCCCAATGATGTCGCTGTCCATTCATACACCATTCTCACGTCATTCACACAGCCGTGGGGATAACTTCTCACCAACTGGCAGGAGTGCCACCCCCTCACATTCACACACCATTCACACTGTCCCCTGCACTCCTGACCGTGTGCAGTTAAACTGAAAGAAAAAACTCATAACCTGAGCATAAAGAAAAAAAAAACTCATAACCTGAGCCAAAAATAAAAGAAAAAACTCATAACCTGAGCCAAAAATATAACAAAAAAAAACCCTCATCTGAGTTGACGGGGGCTCTTTCTTGTGGGCCCTCTCTGGCTCCTCAGATGCCTGGAGGGAGTGGGTGGGGGGGCATCCGGAGGTGGCTGATCCCCGGATGGGCCACTCCTGGCAGGTGTTGGCTGCATGCCCTCCAAGGCCACGGCAATCCGGTTCAGATAATGATTGGTCTGGGCCTGCATCCTCGGCTGGCGGGTGATATTATGCCGCTGGTCACGCTGCCTCTGCCTCCCCTGTTCCCGGATGGCAGCAGTGTTGGCATGGATGGCTGCAGTGAGGTGCCGAACATCAGCCTGCACCTCCCCCAGGCTGGTCACCACTGCAGCGCAGTTGCAGCTGACGTCCTGCACAGCGTTCGTCAGATGGGATACGGAGCCCAGGCTGTCAACTAGCCGGCCAAGATGCCCAGCAATCTCCCCCATCTGCTGGGTCTGCCTGGCCTGGTCCCGGGCCATTTGGTCATGGACCACGTCAGACACCCCCCTGGTCTTCCGGGTCGCCTTCCTGGGGCCAGGAGATGGTTGTCCCCGGGGGGATGGAGTCGCCCTTGAGGAGCTTCCTAGAATGGGGGAGGGGATTACAGAGGGCCCTGCAGAAGGGGAGGACTCCTCCAAAATTAAAAGAAAGTCCTGCTCTGGAAAGGCAGGCTCCTCCTCAACCACCTCAGCAGGTGAGGTGTGGGCACTCCCCTCCATCTCTGTTTCTTCACCACCCAGGGGGTCGGGCTCAAGATGCTGTTGGGGGGTTGGGGTGGACTGGCCGCCGACAGATGATGGCCCAGCTCCGTCATCTGTGGATGACACAAAGCAGACACATGTTGGTGGTCCCATACACTTGGCACATGTACCCTCCCACCCCCACATGCAACACACCAAATAGGGGATAAAAAACACTTACCTGTCCTGGAGCCTTCCTCCACAGAATCATAGCCTGGTACCCCCTCCAACTGCTCCCTCTCCAGGCAGCGGGCGACCACCTCCTCCTCCGTGGTCAGGCTGACCGCACATGGGGGTCCACCACCCATGCCCCTCTCATGCCTCCTAATGGTGGCCACCTTGCCCCGGACTTTGCGCCTCAGATCATTAATTTTCTTGCCGATATCGGCAGCAGTCCGGGTGGAGTAGCCCAAGGCATTGACCCTGCCAGCAATGGACTCCAGGATGCCCTGCTTCCTATCCCGGCTGGTCTTCCGACTTTTCCTGCCGTGGAGAAAGTCGTTAAACGGCTCCATAGCAGAGATCACTAGGGTGAGCTCCTGGGCATTAAAATTGAGGTTTCTCCTCTCTTTGGGGGGAACGGGAGCAGCCATCATAAAGCAAAAGTAACTTCCCTGGGGTGGGGGAAACCGGATATACTTTTGCGCCGGAAAGGCGCATCTACGGCCGCTTTTATACGCGCAATGGAAGACATTGCGCTGGCGTTTCCCATGAAGTGGAGCCGACGGAAGTTGTGAACATGCGCACAGGGGAGCGAGGGGAGCCCTCCCTCACTGCGCATGCTCCGTGGATGATGCGATGAACGTAAGTCACTGCGCTGGGCTCCGCCCATCATTTACATATGATCACACCCACTTCCACTTGCGTCGGGTTGCGCCAGTGCTTTTTCGTTACTCCGCCGCAAAGTAACGAACATGCGCTTGGTGAATACTGGACTTTACTCACTAGTTCGCGTCAGCGCAACGTATATGCGTTGCGCTACGCCGGATAAAATATGCGCGCATCTACCTGAATCCAGGGCCGATTCTAGGGTCACAGGCGCCTGGGTGCAGAAATATTTCTGGCGCCCCCACAAAGGGGCGTGGTCATCTTACCAACTCCTCCCCTTTACAAATGTTTCTGTGGCAATGACTCAAACACAAAGATGCTCCTCTAAGAAGTTTTTGTTGCCCTGGGATCCTCCCATGATCTTTTAACAATAAAGAAAATACTGGAAGAGCGTACACTAATGAGACCTGGAGGGGAACCTCTCTGATACTGTTAGAAAGTGCCCCAAAACATAGTACAGGAGATGGTCAGTGACTGGAGATATAATACAAGAGATAGTCATAGACTGCAATCATAGTACAGGAGATGGTCAGAGAGTGTAGACATATTAATGGAGACAGTCAGTGACTGGAGATATAATACAAGAGATGGTCATAGACTGCAATCATAGTACAGGAGATGGTCAGAGAATGCAGACATGATACAAGAGATGGTCAGAGACTGCAATCATAGTACAGGAGCTGGTCAGAGAGTGTAGACCTATTACAGGAGACAGTCGGTGACTGGAGATATAATACAGGAGATGGTCAGGGACTGCAGACATACTACAGGAGACGGTCAGGGACTGCAGACATACTACAGGAGATGGTCAGAGACTGCAGACATACAACAGGAGATGGTCAGGGACTGGAGAAATAATACAGGAGACGGTCAGGGACTGGAAGAATAATACAGGAGATGGTCAGAGACTGCAGTTCCTATTGACATAAGTAGATAATGGCCGATCGGCTCTCACCTGACCAACAACAGTTCCTCTGATCAGGAGTCAGCTCAATCTGAATTGCTCATGGATACTCCACTGGGTAGAGCCCAGATCTGTATTCTGGCAATGACTCCAATCCTTTCTCCGCCAGGGATGGCACTAGGCTGTGTGGCTTTCCCTCTGGTGGCACACGGCAGCGGGGTTCTTTCTCTGATGGTGTTCTCTCAGCACTGTCCTCTCCCTCTGGAGTCCTGGGTGCACTTCCCTAAAAGCTTTCCTGGGGTCCTGGCTCTCTCTCTCTCCCCCATTCAGCTGAACATGCCGTGTGGGCTGCAGTCTCTTTTTTACAGTGGGGCTGCCAGTCCTCGAACTACAAGTCCCACAATCCTCTTCTCTGCTGCTTTTTCTATTCTATTTCTTCCCTGCAAGCATCGCTAGTACAGCATTGCGCGTGAAGAGAAGGAGGAGAGAGAGTGGGAGGAGGAATGAAGAGCCCGCAGCTGCAGTGGCGTCACTAGGGTTGTTGTCACCAGTTGAGGTAAAACATGGTGTTGCCCCCCTTCCTCCACCTATAGTCGCCCCTACAGACCCCCTCCACTAAGTATAGACCCCCTCCGTCAGTGCAGACTCCTAACTAAGTATAAACCCCCTCCCTCAGAACAGACCCCCCAGGACAAACCACCCCCCATGAGTACAGACACCCCCAGGACAAACCCCCCATTAGTACAGACTCCCCCAGGATAACCCCCCATTAGTACATACTCCCCTAGGACAACCCCCCATTAGTACAGACCCCCCCAGGACAACCCCCCATTAGTACAGACCCCCCAGGACAAACCCCCATTAGTACATACTCCCCTAGGACAACCCCCCATTAGTACAGACTCCCCCAGGACAACCCCCCATTAGTACATACCCACCCAGGACAACCCCCCATTAGTACAGACCCACCCAGGACAACCCCCCATTAGTACAGACCCCCCCCAGGACAAACCCCCCATTAGTACATACTCCCCCAGAACAACCCCCCATTAGTACAGACCCACCCAGGACAACCCCCCATTAGTACAGACCCACCCAGGACAACCCCCCATTAGTACAGACCCCCCCCCCAGGACAAACCCCCCATTAGTACATACTCCCCCAGAACAACCCCCCATTAGTACAGACCCACCCAGGACAACCCCCCATTAGTACAGACCCCCCATTAGTACATACTCCCCTAGGACAACCCCCATTAGTACAGACTCCCCCAGGACAACCCCCCATTAGTACAGACCCACCTAGGACAACCCCCCATTAGTACATACCCCCCCCAGGACAAACCAATCATTAGTACATACTCCCCTAGGACAACCCCCCATTAGTACAGACCCACCCAGGACAACCCCCCATTAGTACATACCCCCCCAGGACAAACCAATCATTAGTACATACTCCCCTAGGACAACCCCCCATTAGTACAGACCCACCCAGGACAAACCCCCCATTAGTACATACTCCCCTAGGATAACCCCCCATTAGTACAGACCCACCCAGGACAACCCCCTATTAGTACAGACCCCCCCCCCAGGACAAACTCCCCCATTAGTACATACTCCCCTAGGACAACCCCCCATTAGTACAGACTCCCCCAGGACAACCCCCCATTAGTACAGACCCACCCAGGACAACCCCCCATTAGTACAGACTCCCCTAGGATAACCCCCCATTAGTACAGACCCACCCAGGACATGGCAGGCTGAGGCGCTCAATCTCAGCTGAATCAGGCGGCAGCTCCGCTCGGCGCTCGCTCCCGCACGCTGTCTGAAGTTGGCTGTGGCAGAGGTCACGGTGGGTGGAGCCGAGCGGCCGTGTGACGTCACGTCGTCGCATCCCGCTCGGGTCTCGGATTGCTTCGGCGGCTCGGCGGCTCGGCGGCTCGGAAATACAAAAAAAAAAACAACCTCCTCGGCGGCTCGGCGGCTCATTTAAAAAAAAAAAAAAAAGAACCTCCTCGGCGGCTCGCTCGGCGCCTCGCGCATGACAGCGCTGGGTGCGGGGCACCCACTGCACCCCGGGTAGGATCGGCCCTGCCTGAATCTGGCCCTAGGTCATTGATATAGCTGGGGGCAGAGTTGTGGATGGCTTTGTAGGTAATTGTTAGTAGTCTGAATTTAATTTGTTGGCTAAGCGAAAGCCAGTGGAGGGATTGACAAAGAGGAGTAGCAGAGACAGAGCGGTTGGTAAGGTGGATGAGTCTGGCAGCAGCATTCATGATGGACTGAAGGGGGGATAGAGTATGCAGAGGTAAGCCAATGAGGAGGGAGTTGCAGTAATCGAGGCGAGAGATGACCAGGGAGTGAATTAATAGTTTTGTTGTGTCATTGGTTAGAAAGGGGCGTATTTTGGAAATGTTGCGAAGGTTGAGGCGGCAAGATTTGGACAGTGATTGAACGTGAGGCTTAAAGAACACTACTCCTAGGACCTTGGCATGTGGGGATGGGCTGATAGTTGTGCCATCAATTTTGACAGAGAGATCAGGGTTAGAGGCACGTGGGGAGGGAAAATGATAAGTTCAATTTTGTATAGATTGAGTTTGAGGAAGTGGGGCGACATCCAAACTGATATAGCTGATAGTAAAATAGTGATACGTGAGGATAATGAAGGAGTGGGTTGAGGGGTAGAGAAATAGATTTGAGTGTCATCAGCGTAAAGGTGGTATTGGAAGCTGTGGAAGGAGGCAGCTGACCCAGGGAGGAGATGTAGATTGAAAATAGGAGAGGTCCAAGAACAAAACCTTGGGGGACCCCAACAGAGAATGGAAGAGGAGATGAGGAAGTAGAGTTGTAAGTAATGCTGAAGGTGCGGTTGGATAAGTAGGTAGAGAACCAGAGAATAAGTACAGTCACAGAGACCAGAGGTGTAGAGTTTTTTGACGAGGAGGGGGTGGTCAACCGTATCGAAGGCAGCAGAGAGGTCCAGGACTAGAAGTACAGAATAGTGTCCCTTAGTTTTGGCTGTTAGTATATCGTTAGTTAGGAGAGCAGTTTCTGTGGAATGTTGGACGAAATCCAGACTGAAGGGGATCAAGAACGTTATTATCAGCAAGGTGAATGCTCAGTTGTAGACAAGACGTTCAAGGAGTTTGGATAAAAAGGGGAGCAAGGCTATAAAAGTTAGTACCCAGTATTTCCGAACTGCTCCGATCGGCTCCGCTCCGCACCGGAGCCCCAGCACCTCAGGCTAAATGCGATACTGTGGCCTGAATCCTGCTTGTTTTGCGAGACAACACTCGCAAACCGAGTCAGGATTTTCCCCAAAAAAGTACTTGTATTGCGTAACGCTCGTTAACTGCGTTACTCGCAATCCAAGGTTTCACTGTATAAGTAAACTCAAGCACTAAAAACTCATATAATATAAGCTTAACGTGATTGTATGCATTATGATAAAAAGCCTTCTGTGTGCAGCAGCCCCCCTTAGCCCCCCTAAGACTTACCTGAGGACCCTCTCTGTCCAGTGATGTCCACGAGCAGGGTTGCTGTTAGGAATCACGGGGGCTCGTATAGCCTATCTGAGAGGGTCCCCCCCTTTCTATCCTAGCACAAATCTTCTCCCCCCCAAATCCTCCCTGCCAGCACAAATCCCCCCTAATTCCTCCAATTACCCCCAATTTCCCCCACCCGCTCCTGGCACAAAATCCCCCCATCTCCCCTCCCAGCACAAATCATCTTATTTCAATCCCCCTCCTTTCGACAAATTCCCACGAATCCCTCGTCCTAGCGCAACCCCCCTCTAAGTTACTCTTCATCATGCCCCATCATCCATCATGCCCACAGTGGTGCCGTCATAAGGGTTGGGGCCTCCGGATGACTTAACACAGTGACCCTAACCCATGCCAATATAAGTAGTGGCACACCTCGCACCGGGCATTAGAGCGGGAGAGTGTTGTGTCAACATCGGAAGAAGAAAAGAGGGAAGAAGACAATGGAGAAGACCGGGCAAGAGCTAGCAAAAGCTGCCTAATAAATGATTTAAAAAAGCTGTGTAGTATGTGTTTTATTTTTTACACTTTTTTGCAGGTGAATTGGTTGGGGTACAATGTACCCCATACTCATTCACATAGGGTGGGGAGCCAGGATCTGAGGGCCCCCTTTTTAAAGGGGGCTCCTGGATTCCGATAAGCCCCCAGCTCGCAGACTCCGACAACCAACGGTCAGAGTTGTCGGGAAGAGGCCCTTGTCCGCATCAACATGGGGACAGGGTGCTTTGGGGTGGGGGGCGCTGGGCCCCCCTCTGCCCCAAAGCACCCACCCCCCATGTTAAGGGCATGCGAAGTATAGACTTTGGGGGGATCCCCACGCCATTTTTCTGGCATAGGGGGTTCCCCTTAAAATCCATACCAGACCGAAGGGCCATGTATGCTCTTAGAGGGGGAACCAATGCCATTTATAATTTTTCTAATTTGCCGTGGAGTTCCCCCTCAAGATCATCAGAGCACAAGCCGCATGCCAAAGTCGGATCAGGTAAGGCGACGATCCGATTTCAGTGATATTCAATGAGCTGAAGTAGGATCAAAGTCAGACAAAAGTAGTACAGGGAGCATTTTCAAAATCAGACTGAATCCGGTGTCCTGTCGAGAAGTGCCCCCTATTGAGAAATGCCCTGGTGGAACTACGCATGCAGCTCAACAGCTGAGTTTCCGATCAGCTGTTGTCTTGCGTTGCCGAGGCAGGTTTTTGTAGGTGAGGGGCGGATATTTACATGAAGGGGTGGATTTTTAACTACTTCCTTCCTGCCGTACGTCTATAAAGGTTCTCTCTTTGAAGAGGAATATTGTTGTTATGGTTGCAGCTAGCTACCATAACCCCGGTATCCTCTTCAAGAGCCGGCGGTTCTCTTTCAGATAAAAGTGGTTTCTGCGGCGGATTCGCAGCAAGATCACTTTTATCGATGGAGGGGAAAGAGGGGCTGTGCTCCGGTGCCCTCTGCCGCTTACCGTGAATGAATGAATGAATGAATGAAAACTTATATAGCACTGCACATGCGAATTGAATCGCCTCTGGGCGCTTGTTGTTCCTGTCTCCTTTGATATCAAAAGAGATGAGTCTTGACCTTTCTCCTGAATGCTAGGTAATTCTCCTCCAACCGAATATTGGTTGGTAAAGCGTTCCATAGTCTAGGACCCTGGACCGCGAATCTTCTATCTCCTTTGGACTTGTAATTGGCTTTCGGTATCTGGAGTAAATTTTGGTTGGTGGATCGCAAGATGCGATTGGGGTTATGGACTTTTATTTTTTCGCACAGATATATGGGAGCTTTCCCATAGATACATCTATGCGTTAGACAGAGTGCTTTAAAAGCAATTCTGTCTTTCACTGGCAGCCAGTGAAGGGATCTCAGCGAAGGTGAGATGGATTCCCAGGGTTTTTTCCCTGTCACAAGTCTCGCAGCCGTGTTTTGCACGACTTGCAGACGAGCGATTTGGTACTTCGGGAGTCCGAGGTAAAGGGCATTTGCATAGTCCAGTCTGGAGTTGACAATTGTTCCTACCACGACTGCTACGTCTTCTTTAGGAATAAAAGGAGTAAGTCTGCGTAGTAGGCGCAGCAGATGGTGAGATCCGCTGACTACTGACCCTATTTGTGCGTCCATTGTCATGTAGGAGTCGAAGATGACCCCAAGACTTTTGACTTTGGCGCTAGGGGTGATGAATTTACCCAGAATGGGTGGGGGGGTCCACGTTGTTGCTGGTTGGTTCCTACGCTTAGCGTGAAACAGGAGAAGTTCTGTTTTCGCTCCGTTGAGTTTAAGATAACTCTTGGTCATCCAGTCATCTATCAAAGAGAGGCAATTCTGTAGATTGAGGTGGTGATCCTTTTTATTGCAAATGCGGAAATACAGTTGCGTGTCGTCTGCATATGAGTGATAGAGCAGTTTTTGACTGCTGATGATTTCAAAAAGAGGACGCAGATAGATGTTGAATAACACCGGCGACAGGGGAGATCCTTGAGGGACTCCGCATGATACTTTCCGTTTTTCCGAAGTAAAAAGTCCTAGCTTCACTATTTGCGATCGGTTTTCCAAGAAAGAGGAGAACCAGGATAGATCGCCTTCTGCGACTTTGGCTACTTCAGCTAGCCGAGTCAATAGGAGCTTGTGGTCAACTGTGTCGAAGGCTGCGCTTAGGTCCAACAAAACCAGAAGACAAGATTCTCCTTCGTCTGCGGCCTCGAGAGCGTCGTCCCATATCTTGATCAATGCGGTTTCTGTCCCGTGTCCGGGTCGGAATCCCGATTGATATGGATCAAGTAGTTTGTAGGTATCTAGATGCTGTTGCAGCTGTTATACCACTACTTTCTCCATGACCTTCGAAAGAGAGTTTAGGCCTGTTATGGGACGGCGGTGAAGTGGATCCTTGGGGTCCAGGGTGGGTTTTTTCAAGATAGGACGAATTATACCTTCCTTCCTCTCCCCACTGCCCCAAACCCCCCCCCTCCCCGGTGTAGTGGCGATCATGGTAAGTCGGCAATATTCTGCCGATACCATTTGGAGTTTGAGGCAATGCGCCGCAATACTTCCAGCCATCACCAAAAAGGCCCTAAGAACTGAGCGATTATTGAGAATCGATCATAGATCGACGGTCAGACATTTCAGCCATTTACCCCAACCCAAGCACATATCATGTGCTCTGATCAACACAAGATCGGCAGTAAAACACCGACTAGAAATCCGCGACTTTATTCAACAAAAGGATCTAGACTGCCTTTTTATTACAGAGAGCTGGCTCACAGCCGACTGTAACACCATTCTAAGTGAATTGGTGCCAGAAAATTACCGTATTATAACGGAAAACAGAATAGGGCAAAGAGGAGGCGGCCTGGCGGTGATCCACAAGACTCATCTTACGATCACCAAACCAGTCCGCCAAAACCCTCTTCCATTCATGGAAACCCTTACTCTGCAACTGCAAGCAAACACAAAGGAGACCATCCACATTCTGCTCTGCTATAGGCCGCCAGGCCCAAAATCGCAGCTGCTATCATCATGGACAGATTTCTTCTCCACTTATACCCTCAACAGCAAACATCTTTTGCTGCTCGGGGATTTCAATCTCTGGGCCAACTCCTCACTAGACCCCATTGCCGACGCCTGTATTGACCACCTGGAAGGATTAGGATTGCAGCAACTAGTATGTGGGCCCACACATACTTCAGGTCACACACTTGATCTTATTTTCAGACAAACTCTGGAAATAAAGATTTGGGAAAATGAAAAGTTGCCATGGACAGACCACCATGCAATTATATTCAGTATTTCCACCATCCCCCCCGCAACAAAAACATCAAATCCAGTGACAACACACTGGACTAGATGCCAGAAGAAGCTCCACTCGGAACTCTTCAAAACGACTTTAAGGAAAAAAATAGAAACAACTCAGCCGCATCAAACGGCCGTTGAAACTCTGGAAGCCATTAACTCGGCTATGCTACAGTCAGCTGACTTGGTAGCGCCGAAACGAAGTACCCGCATCCGGAAAAACAACCGCAGTTGGTTTAACAACCAGCTGTCGTTACTGAAGCAAGAACGCAGAAGGGCAGAATCTGCCTGGAAAAGATGTTCCTCAGAGCTAAACCTATCCATCTACAAGGCAGCGACTAGAAAATACCACAAAGGAATTTTCCAAGCCAAGAAAAATTATTTTTCGGAGGCTATCAACGGTGCCATTAACCGCCCCCCCGCGAACTCTTCAAGATGGTCACCCAGACCATGGATCCAGAATGCATCAAAGCCCCCAGTTCGGATACACAAGAATTTTGCAATGAACTATCGGATTACTTCATTAATAAAATCGAGGCAATCCGTGAAAGCATTCAGCAAAACAATTCCCCCCTCAGCCCCCCCTGCAGCCCTCTCACACAGCACCCATAGTAATTCTCCTATATCAGGTAAGTTTACCCTAGAACCCATCTCCATCGAGACCACTAAGAATGTCATTTGTACTCTGCGAAATAGCGCAGCGCCGAATGACATTATCCCCACAAAACTGCTGAAGGAATGCGCCGACATCCTGGCTCCTCCCATCACGCAGTTTATCAACCAGTCTTTTCTGGAGGGCAAAGTGCCCACACAGTTGAAAGAGGGTATAATCCAACCCATCCTGAAGAAACCCTCCCTGGACCCCAAGAACCCACTCCACCGCCGTCCCATAACAACCCTCAACGTACTTTCCAAGATAATGGAGAAAGTAGTGGTACAACAGCTGCAACAGCATCTAGATACCTACAAGCTACTTGACCCATTACAATCAGGCTTCCGCCCCGGACACGGGACGGAAACAGCATTGCTGAAAGTATGGGACGATGTTCTCAAGGCCGCAGACGAAGGAGAATCTTGTCTTCTAGTTCTGTTGGACCTAAGTGCAGCTTTTGACACTGTAGACCACAAACTGTTACTGACTCGGCTTGCTGAAGTAGCCAGAGTCGCAGAAGGCGATTTATCTTGGTTCTCCTCTTTTCTGGAAAAACCGATCGCAAACAGTAAAGTTAGGACCTTTTACGTCAGAAAAACGCACAGTAACATGCGGAGTCCCTCAAGGATCGCCTCTGTCACCAGTGCTGTTTAACATCTATCTTCGTCCTCTTTTTGAGATTATCAGCAGCAAAAAACTGCTCTATCACTCATACGCAGACGACACACAATTGTATTTCCGCATCTGCAATAGACAGGATCACCACCTCAATCTAGAGACTTGCCTCTCCTTGATAGAGGATTGGATGACAAAGAGTTATCTTAAACTCAATGGAGCGAAAACAGAACTTCTCCTGTTTCACGCCAAGCGTAGGAATCAACCTTCAACAGCGTGGACCCCCCCCGCCCATTCTGGGCAAGTTCATCACCCCTAGCGCCAAAGTCAAAAGCCTAGGGGTCATTTTTGACTCCTTTATGACAATGGACGCACAAATAGGGTCAGTAGTCAGTGGATCTCACCATCTACTGCGCCTACTACGCAGACTCACTCCGTTCATCCCTAAAGAAGATTTAGCGGTCGTGGTGGGAGCTATTGTTAACTCCAGACTGGATTATGCAAATGCCCTTTACCTCGGCCTCCCCAAGTACCAAATCGCTCGTCTGCAAGTCGTTCAGAATACGGCCGCCAGACTTGTGACTGGGAAAAAACCCTGGGAATCCATCTCACCTTCACTGAGAGCCCTTCATTGGCTGCCAGTTAAAGACAGAATTGCTTTCAAAGCTCTCTGTCTTACGCATAGATGTGTCCATGGGAATGCCCCCCTTTATTTATGCGAAATAATAAAAACGCATAATCCCAATCGCGCTCTGCGATCCACGAATCAGAACCTGCTCCAGGTTCCGAAAGCCAACTTCAAGTCCAAAGGAGAAAGAAGATTCGCGGTCCAAGGTCCAAGACTATGGAACGCTTTACCAACCAGCATTCGGTTGGAGGAGAGCCACCTAGCATTTAGGAAAAAGGTCAAGACTTTTCTCTTTTGATATCAAAGGAGACAGGAACAACAAGCGCCCAGAGGCGATTCAGTTCGCATGTGCCGCGCTATACAAGTTTTCATTCATTCATTCATTCATTCATTCAACTGGGCAGGCACTGTGCCCTCGCTAAAGGATTGGTTAATAAGCTGCGTGATAGAAGGCGCCAGAATGTCGGCGCATTCCTTCAGCAGTTTGGTGGGAATGATATCATTAGGCGCAGTGCTGTTACGCAGAGTACCAATGATATTTTTAATGACATGGGTAGAGACGGGTTCCAGCGTGAACTTACCTGGTTGTGGCGAGTTACTGCCGGTGCTATGTGAATAGTTCCTGGGGGGGCTACGGGGGGAGTTGTTCTGCTCAATGCTTTGCCGGATTCCTTCAATTTTATTAATGAAGTAATCCGATAGCTCATCGCAGAATTCTTGTGAGTCCGAATTGGGGGCTTCAAGACATCCTGGATTCATGGTCTGAGTGACCAGCTTAAAGAGCTCGCGGGGGCGGTTAAGTGCATTGTTGATGGCCTCAGAAAAATAATTTTTCTTGGCATCGAAGATTTCCTTGTGGTATTTTCTGGTTATTTCCTTGTAGATGGAGAGGTTCTCATCTGATGAACTTCTCTTCCAGGCGGCTTCTGCCCTCCTGCGCTCTTGCTTCCGTAACGCCAGCTGGTTGTTGAACCAGCCTGCGTTATTTTTCCGGATGTGGGTTTTGCGATTCGGTGCTATTAAGTCGGCTGACTGTAATAGTGCTGTGTTTATGCCCTTCAGGCCCCATACACACGATCGGATATATCCGATGAAAACGGTCCGCGGACCATTACCATCGGATATGTCCGATCGGGAGTTTGATCCGATGGCGTGTACACACCATCGGATCAAATTCCCCGCCGCCGGACGGCGCGGTGACGTGGCGATGACGCGGCGGTGACGTTGACGCCGCCGCGTCACCGCTACGTCACCGCACCAGGAAGTAAAACACTTCCGCGCATGCGCCGAATCCATTCGGCAGCGGCGCGGCGGCGGTGGGAGCCGACATGTCTGCTGGTAAGTGTACTAACCAGCAGACATGTCGGGCGGACAGATTCCCACCGGATAGATTTCAAAGCTTGCTTTGAAATCTGTCGGGTGGAGAAATCTGTCCGCTAGCCCATACACACGAGCGGAGATGTCTGCTGAAACGGTCCATCGGACCGTTTTCAGCGGACATATCCCCTCGTGTGTACGCGGCCTCAGAGTTTCCTCAGCCTTTTGATGCGGCTGAATTGATTTTATTTTTTCCCTTAATGTGACTTTGAAGAGCTCCGAGTGGAGCTTCTTCTGACATCTAGTCCAGTGTGTTGTCACTGGATTTGATGTTTTTATTAAGGGGGGGAATTGAGGAATAATGAATTTAATTGCATGGTGATCTGTCCATGGCAATGGTTCATTTTCCAAGATTTTTATTTCCAGATCATGTCTGAAAATAAGATCGAGTGTGTGACCTGACGTATGTGTGGGCCCACATACTAATTGCTGAAGCCCTAATCCTTCCAGGTGGTCAATGCAGGCATCGGCAACAGGGTCTTCAGGGGAGTTGGCCCAAAGGTTGAAATCCCCGAGCAGCAAAAGGTGTTTGCTGTTCAGGGTATAAGTGGAGATAAAGTCCGTCAATAAAGGGAGAAACTGCGATTTTGGGCCGGGTGGCCTATAGCAGAGTAGAATCCGGACTGTCTCCTGGGAGTTTGCTTGCAGTTGTAGAGTAAGGGTTTCCATGAATGGAAGAGGATTTTGAAGGACTGGTTTTGTGATCGCAAGACGTGTCTTATGGATCACCGCCAATCCTCCTCCTCTTTGCCCTATTCTATTTTCCGTTATAATACGGTAGTTTTCTGGCACCAATTCTGCTAGAATGGTGTTACAATCGGCTGTAAGCCAGCTCTCTGTGATAAAGAGACAGTCTAAATCGTGCTGTAGAATGAAATCACAGATTTCTACTCGGTGTTTTACTGCCGATCTGGTGTTGATCAAAGCACATGATATGTGCTTAGGTTGGGGCAAGCGGCAGAGACCTTTGATAATCGATCGTCGATCGATCCTCAATAGGCTCTCAGTTTGGAGGGCTTTTTTGGTGCAGGCAGGTAGTATTGAGGCAAATCGCCTCAAACCCCATATGGCCTCTGCCGTGTATTGCAGATTGACCATGGTCGCCAAACACCGGGAGGGGGGGGAGGGGTTGTCAAGGATTGATTGAATCCTTAAACCTGACTTGGTCCAGAGGAAGGCAAAAAAACCCTGACCGTGCTACGCCAATCTGCAATGACAGGGAAAAAAATTCCTTCCTGACCCCTTGACAGGCGATCGGGCGAACCCTGGATCAAGTTGTAATGGTGATTAAGATTTGGGGCTGGGTGTAGTAAAAAATGGCCTGCCGATCGGTAGCAGGCTCCAGGCTGGTAAAGCTTCCAGATTAGGTGGATCGGTGCTAATATTTGGGGCCAGGATTACTAGATCGGAGTGTGGGGTAACTTTCCTGGGGGTATGGGGTGGGGTTCAAGTCCGTTTTCGGACTTTGGTGGCGGTTGGAGGGGGAGAAGCGGCACGCCACTAGGCCGCGGGTGAAGCCGCGGCCTTTCCTAAATTACGGCTGCCGCGATTGCCTCCAGGCCGGCGCGGATGTATCGAAAATCGCCGGCCTGGAAGCCAGAAATGCCAGAAATGGCTGAAAATTGCCAAGGATTGCAGGGAAGGTGGCGGATGGGTAGTGTGGGGGTATAGGAGGGGAGATGTGGATAGGGGGATAGCAAGGGCTTTAAGTGGCAGCAGCTGCTGTCCTAAAAAGGACGGCCGTCTGCAGCCCCATTAAAAGGCTTACCTGCTGGAGAAGGGTGGCGGAGGGAAGCCAGGGGGGTCAGGTGAAGCAGGGGGAAGCCAAGCGGTGGATTACAGGAGGAATGGAGGGATAGTGCAGGCAGTGTCTGTCACCATCTGCCTGTCTGGTTTCTGGCAGGTGGGGGCTCCAGAGGGAGAGAGAAACCAGGGGATCCAGGGGCGGCTCGAGGTCAGAGCGGATCTGACAGTGGAGGCTGGTGCTAGGGGAGGAAAACCCTGCCTATCTGGCTCCAGGAGCCGTACGTCCTACTCTTAGGACGCACGCCGATTACTACTGGAGTCAGTTCAAGCCCTAGGGAGGAGTCACTCTTTCAGACTCAATCCTGGACGTCGGTAACGGCGTAGGTGATCAGGAACTGTCCCTAGCCTGACATGGAGACGAGTGAGGGGAAGATGGCCCGCACTGATCTCCAAGTCATTGCAGGGCGGAAGCGACGTCAAAATGTCACTTCCGCCCAAGGGACATTTTATTTAATTTATTTTTCAAATTACTGTATTTGCTGGCGTATAAAAATACCTTTTACACTTAAAAAAACTGGCCAAAAAGCAGGGGTCGTCTTATACACCAGGTCAGCTGCTCGGATACCTGCTGGATGTGTGGTAATACTGTATGTAGCTTTGGCTATATACAGTATATACCGCTTAGCCAATCCCGATGAGCAATGTATTTAAATGAATACAGAGCCTGATCAGATTGGGGTACCAACCTCTGCCAATCCGAGTGCCTACCTACAGTAGGCTGCTCAGATTGGCTTTGTGAGTCAGAAAGGCATGGGCTGATGATGTTACAGCCTCTGGCAATCCAAGCATGCTTTGTATTCATTAATAAAATACATGGCTCGCCGTGATTGGCTCCATCTCCAGCAAGAATGAAGAAGAATATGGCTCCAGAAGAAAGAAATATGAAGCATCACAATGGGGGTCATCTTATACGCTGAGTACAGGCAAAAAAATCTTTAAAAAAACTGTAAAATTAGGGGGGGTCGTCTTATACGCCTGGTCGCCTTATACACCGGCAAATACGGTACACATTTTTTATTTATTTTTATTGCATTTCAGTGTAAATATGAGATCTGAGGTCTTTTGGACCCCAGATCTCATATTTAAGAGGACCCATCATGCTTTTTTCTATTACAAGGGATGTTTATTTTTGGACAATGCGGTGGTGGTCACTAACATTTTTTTTATGTAGGGGGTGACTCACAATATAACCCGCAAATCTTGCCAAGTTGGTCAGAGCAATGTACACAGGCTTTCCAGTTCCAGTTAGGGAGAAATTGCCTGCATGTCTGGATTTCTTTTCACCCCCCTCCTTCTTCCTGTTTCACAGACTTGAGGGAGTGTAATATGAGCTGACACATACATACAACTCTGGATTCAATGACTTCTATTGTATTCCTATGGCTGGAGAGGAAAACCAATTAACAGTGGTTACAGAGTTAACAGAGTTACAACAGCCAATGAAGGAGATTGTACAGAACTGGGGAGAGCAGCAATGGATTCTGGGACATGAAGTTCTCACACCAAACAGCCCCATAGACTGGTACACAGGGAAGACTACAAAGCCATAATGCTGCTGTGCTACCAAAATGCAGTGCACCTCACACAGCCTGCTGGGTGACCTGAGATAAGGGTAAGGAAGGCCTCAGCTCTCTCTCTCGGGATGCAACCTTACAGCCAACAGGAGGCCTGCATTGAGGCCTGCTGTAAGTGCGCCTAGGCCTGAGAAGCCTGGGCCTACCCTTGGAGAGGACGGTTTGCCTAGCCTGAGAGGGATCCTTGCGGACATCTTCGCTGACAGGACTGAAGAGAGACCATCTGAAACTCACATCACATTGAAGTCACCTCTTCACCGGTATCCAGGGAGTGGCCGTGCGGAGGACCAGGGGCCCTACGTTACAGAAAGACTGATTGCTGAAGGAAGGTTCCAGACTGAGGAAAACCAGCGAAGCGAGGCCTCATGTGGTGAGCGGGCAATTGCCCATCAATATAGTTAACTGACTCGTAGGAGTGTGACTTCCATAGAATTAATTTGTACTTATTGATGTCTGCAGGACCGCAAGTAGGGACACACGGCCTTCTGAGAGCGAAACGCCTTCTCAGGGAACGGGCGTTCAGTTTACCTCTGCCCGTTGAATATAAAGTGTTTGCTTTATTCCACCCTGTTTTTTGGAATACAAATATATAAGTGCACCAACGGAGCTAGCCGAAGATTAACTGATTTTTAAAGGAACAGCTACCCGTTTCCTATTTTCACAGGGGGTTACTACAGAACACGCACCAGTTGAACTGTCCACTAGGGGGAACTATACAGTTGGGAGTCTTTGTGTCTTATTTGACTGTTTACTTCACATTGTGCTTTTTGCTGTTTTATTTTATTTTATATGAGACCTGGTGGTGAGGTGCCCCAGTGCTGGCGTTATTGCATTGGGAGATTCCTCCACCAAACTCTCATTCAGATAAAGTTATTTGGGTCTGATTACAGGGATATTGTATTTCATTGATTCTTTACAGAGAGCTGTATGTAATTAATGTTCTTTGCATAACCATTGTTTATTCTTTTGCCAAAAAAAACTCTACCACTGGTTTAGCCATATCTCGTGTGGAACTCTGTCTGTAGCAGCTGTGTGGCAGGTGAACAACACCGAGGGAACAATATTTGATTACATTCATTGCTGTGTGGTATCATTGTGGACTCCTATAGCCATTTGGGGTCCACAATCACATTATTGTCCATTTGTGCCAAGGGGGGATCGAGCCAAACTTCAGGGGTTGACAGGCAGAGTACAGGCCCAAATCTAAACCAGCAGCTCCTGTGGGGGTAGTGCTACCTAAAAAAATCGCAGATCATTTTAATTAGTGGTTCTAAAGTCAAAAAGTTTTACCTGCATGATGGTAAAAACCTTCCACTTGCTGTTCGTTTCCCTCCTCCCTAGATACTTACCTGAATCCTAATTTGATACAGCTCTGTGCCCGTCTACAGGAACTCTGGTCTCTCTTCCTGCTTTCACAGGGCGGCCTGAGAACAGCGGGAGACATTGGTTCCTGCTGCTGTCAGTCATATGTTTTAAAGAGAGAGCAAGGGCGTAGCTGAGAAACGTTGTGTCTATGAACACACACAGACTGGCTTGGGAGCACGCCCACATGGATGCCATCATAGCACGCGGCTTGCTATGGAGGCACTCAGAAGAGGTTGAGTGGACAGTGCTAGCAGGGGACTCCGGAAGAACAGGTAAGAGACCACTCTGTCCAATATCCTTGCACCGAGCAGGTATGTTTAAATCCCCTTTTTATCTTAGGAAAAAAAATATACAGGCCTTTAAAGGTTTATTTTTTTCCCTTTAAAACAAACACATCATATTTACCTAAACAAGAAAAAGCTGCGCAAATATAAACACTACAATATAGAACTCCAATATCAGTCCTGTGTAGAATAAGTGAAAGTCCCGTATTCCAAGTGATGAATAAAATAAATTAAATTAAAAAATCCATTAATCAAGTGAGGAAAATGTTATGCATCTGATTGGAAACTGATGGCAGAAACAATTATTCTTTCCTCCAGATGGTGACATCAAATGCAAAAAACCTCAGAAACAGTGCATGGATAGATAAACACCTCCACCTTTCAATCACACCGCCCCTTACCAGAGGGGAAGATCCCAACTAGAGATCTTCTGACAGCAGATGGCTTAATCCCCAGCCAGGGGTTAACGTGGCAGGATATCCAAAAGCCGAGACTTCTCCAACAGTGGACCGATGATCCGTGTTGTAATAAAACCAAAAAGGAGAAGAAAAAAAGAGGAAAGTAGATAAAATTCGCATGTGAAAATATAGCCGGCCGGCTAGCACACCAGTTCACTCCGGGACACAGTTTGCGGTTTAGAAGGACGTCAGCACGCACGCCTTTTTTCACATCATATTTACCTGTTCTGTGCCGTGCTTTTGATGGGGGCACTTGTGCATGCTCGCTCCTGAGCTGAACACATGGGATACACAGAGCGTGGCTCCATCCCGTCCCCTGCTCCCTCATTACCGTCTGTGATTGACCGCAGTGGGAGTCGATGACTCTGGCTGCTGTGTCTCAGCCAATAAGAAGGGAGAGACCTGGGAGAGACGCTGCTCTCGTGCACATCGCTGGACCGATATCGAGGTCAGGTATGGGGGGGGGGGGGGTTGCTGCGGAAGCTGCACACTGAAAGTTTTTTTACCGTGCATAGAATACATGAAGGTAAACTCCTTTACCCTTTACAGCCACATGTGTAAAGCCGGCTGTTGACTTTCACGTATAAGTGATACAAGCGGCTATGAAACGTCCCCATTGCTTCCACCCCCTCAAATGTATACTGAACTCCTCTGTTTCACCCCCCGTGGGCCCATTGGGATCATATCAGAGGTCGCTGTGTGGGGTGGAGGGACTGCAGCGAACATCTGTTGACCCAACCTCCTGTGAATGGATAGAGAAAGGTACAAAATACAAATGATGAACCTCTTCAACGGATCTGAAGCCACAGGTGCTGGCAATGCATATAGCAATGCAAATGAAAGGTGATGTCTGGACAGCCGCACGCCAAAAATATTGCTTTTTATTGTTAAAACGGGATCACAGGATACATTCCACAGCAAACAGGATACAAGTTGACGCGTTTCACACTATAACTAAGTGCTTAATCATAGCTGATGATTAAGCACTAAGTTATAATGTGAAACGCGTCAACTTGTATCCTTTTTGCTGTGGAATGTATCCTGTGATCCTGTTTTAACAATAACATTTTTTTTTAAAGTGCGGCTGTCCAGACATCACTTTTCATTTGCTCTCATGTGAATGGACCAGGAAACAAAAGTGTATAACATCACTCTGGTCTGACACTGTCATTCTTCCCAATCGATGCCTGGGGATGCAGATGATAGAACACAGACTGTGTTCCATTAGCTACAGTGAAGTACAAGGGAGACATCCCCAGATGTCTCCATAAAGAGAACCTGTCACCTACAGTACAGTATATGGCTGCTATTACATAGGGGTCTTTTGGTCCTGTAGAATATCTTCCCAAAAGTGAACTTATCCTCTCCAGTGTATCTAAATCCAAAAACAAAAAATTATACTGCAATTTACTACTCCATAGATGTGGTGGTTGTATTCAGTTTCATTATTAGCTTTTTCCCTTTTATATTTACCTAGTTATCTAGCCAGTAACACAAATCTTACCCAAGGGTGACAATAGTCACTGTACCCTATCTATGAAGAAGCTGTATTGTCACCTTAGGAAATGTGTTAGGGCTACAGAACACCCCCCTTTCCTCTCTTCCTAATATAAGGAGAGGTGTTCTGTAGGATACAGAAAAAGCTGGGAACATTGTTAACTGATAACAGTGCAATGGAGCAGTTTTTAGCCCATTGTATTTGTGGCAGGATCAACAGATATTTGTTTTTTACTTATCAAACAGCCATAACAAAACATGGGTGCGAATAAAATAATAATTTATTGTTAGGGTTTATATATACTTTAATGTGCACAAAATAACTCTGCTGATGATCCTGCAAAAACTACCCTACTACATATGAAATCTCATCATCCAGTATGGAAAAAACAGCTGGACACCTTAAACATTTTACAAACGGCAAAACAGACATAGAATATTTTATTAAAAGTTCTTGATGTACATGTAAAAGTCACCAATCAGGGGGAAAGCTGGTACTGTACACAATAATATTCAGTATGATTTGCATTTACATGAATACTGAGGATGCATAGCAAGGTTTACAGTGACAGGGGTTGGAACCAACTATCATTGTCAGTGCTTGAGCAGTTGCAGCAACATTTTATACAAAGGATAACTAAATCCACAAAAAAAAGTTAATACATTGCAGCTTACCACTTCTGAGATGTGGTGGCTGCCTTTGTTTTCTTTTTCCAGGCTAAGAATAATTTTTTCAAGTATAGAAAATACCCATTGTTTTGCTGGAAATAGAGTGTCCTTGTCACTTCTCAGGAGCAAAAGTGGAAATGTTAACTACTTAAGACCCGGACCAATATGCAGGTAAAGGACCAGGCCCCTTTTTGCGATTCAGGATTGCGTTGCTTTAACTGACAATTGCGCTGTTGTGCGACGTGGCTCCCAAAACAAAATTGGCGTCCTTTTTCCCCCACAAATAGAGCTTTCTTTTGGTGGTATTTGATCACCTCTACGCGCTATAAACAAAAATAGAGCGACAATTTTGAAAAAAATGCAATATTTTTTACTTTTTGATATAATAAATATCCCCAAAAATATATATATAAAAACATTTTTTTTCCTCACTTTAGGCCGATACGTATTCTTCTACCTATTTTTGGTAAAAAAAATCACAATAAGTGTTTATCGATTTGTTTGCGCAAAATGTATAGCGTTTACAAAATAGGGGATAGTTTTATTGGATTTTTATTAATATTTATTTTTCTACTACTAATGGCGGCGATCAGCGATTTTTTTCGTGACTGCGACATTATGGCGAACACTTTGGACAATTTTGACACATTTTTGGGACCATTGTCATTTTCACATCAAAAAGTGCTATAAAAATGCATTGTTTACTGTGAAAATGACAATTGCAGTTTGGGAGTTAACCACTAGGGGGCGCTGGAGGGGCTAAGTGTGACCTTATATGTGTTTCTAACTGTAGGGGCGCGGGGCTGGACGTGTGACGTCATTGATCGCCTTTAACCTATATCAGGGAACAGACGATCAATGACAACGCCACTGTGAAGAACCCCCTTCAGCCTTGTACACACAACCGTTTTTCCTGGCAGTAAAACTGCCATGAAAGCTTTTGGCCAGGTGTGTATGCTCCATCGCAGTTTTCCTGACAGGCGACAGGAAAACTGCCGGGAATCCCAGTGGGAAAAAAGAGAACATGTTCACTTTTTTCCCACCGGGATTCCCAACAGTTTTTAAGTTGGCAGTTTCTCTATGGGGAAAACCTGCGGTGGAGCATACACAAGGCCAGATTTCCCAGCCAAAGCTTTCATGGCAGTTTTCCTGTTGGGAAACCCGGCCGTGTGAAGGGGGAAAAAGCTACCGAGCAGGTTCTCGGTATTTCCCTCGGTTTTCCAGGCTGACTTTTTATCGCCGAAAAAATCGATGGTGTGTACAAGGCATTACACCAAAATCCCTGCATCTACAGAAATCCCTTAACTAACACTAACCTATCTAGCCCTATAAAGAAGAAATCCGTATACATACCTTTTTTTTAAGCCGATCCGATCCGGTCTCCAGCGGCAGAAGCTCTGCAGAGGAGAAGCCACAGCTGATAGCTCAGCATCGGAACGGCTTCAAAAAAAGGTATATATACTGATTTCTTCTCTACAGGGTTAGTGTTAGATCAAGACCGTTTGTACACTCCATCGGACAATTGTTGTCTGAATTTCCGACAACAAATGTTTTATAGCATGCTTTAAAACTGTCCGACAACAAATGTGTCTTGTCGGATAATCCGATCATGTGTACACAAGTCTGTCGGGAAAAAAATCCAAAGTACAAACATGCATGCTCCGAACCAATGCTAACCATAAGACGACATTAGTAGAATTTGCCCAAAGGGTGGCGCCAAAAAGGAGACAAACCACGTAGTTTTGTGTATTTTGGCTGAAAAAGTTCTACCGTCTGTATGCAGAACAAGTTCACGGCCAACGCCCTTTGGACAAAATTCCACGGCTTTGTCCAATTGAAATCCGATCATGTGTATGAGGCTTTAGGGTGGACTTCTACTTTAATACCCTTCTGTAAACTACTAATCTCCCCATCTTCCATGTGATGGAGATGAAAAAATCTGCTGACAGCCTAAAGATTTACTGCTGCTGGAAGACACAGCAACAATGCTGGATGCAATTTATAACACACCAGGGCCGATCCTAGGGTCACAGGCGTCTGGGTGCAGAAATATTTCTGGTGCCCCTACATGGGCGTCGTCATTTTACTAACTCCTCCCCTTTACAAATGTTTCTATGACAATGACTCGGCCACATTGATGCTCCCCCACAAAGTCTTCATTACCCTGGGATCCTTACATGATCTCCTAACAATAAACAAAATGCAGGAAGAGTACTTTATTGGGACCTGGAGGGGGAGCCTCTGTGATGGACACAGAGAGGGCTTCTGTTAGAGAGTGTTTTAGATGTTCGGCGCCCCCACCTTTGCAGGCGCCTGGGTGCAATGCACCCTGGGCACCCTGCCTAGGATCGGCCCTGTAACACACTAATTAGGTTAGCATAAATATTTTTGTGGAATGTATGTTCCTCGCGAAAGGAGGTCTTTTTTATGAAGTTGTTATAGCTAAAGTTCCCAAAAGCTGTAGTTACATCTCTTACCTGTAATGAAGGATGTTGCATGTTGTGCAAGCAGCTGCATCCTTGAAAAAGCTTCACTGCCGGAATGCCTGTCCTCTTCATGATCTGAACTTCGGGCACTACAATGATTACCAGCTTCGGGTCTTCAGGTAGAACAGCAGTACAGATGGTTAGACAAGGACACACCTCCTCCATTGACAACATTTATTTTACGCGGTTGACTAGTGCAGCGCCAGAAGATTAGAACCATTTGCCAGAAGTTCAGAACCAGGAGGAGGACAGGTATCTTTGCAGTTAACATTTCTCCAGGATCCAGCTGCCTGCATAACCTGAGCTATACTTACTGTATATAAGTGATGTCATTAATGCATACCTCCCAACATTTTGAGATGGGAATGAAGGACACCTACTAGCAAATGTATGTAGACATAGGACACACCCCCTGCCACACCCTCTTAAAGGACAATTACCAAAAAAAAGTTTATTAAATTCACAAGGACATTTTTTACCACTATTATTCCTTTATATTGGCTTTTAAATTTTACAAATGCAGCAATTTAGAAATTGGATGAAAGGTTTAGCACTAGGAAACACTTTTTGAAAGATAATTAGTGCATTTTATATACAACTATATAGATCAGACCAAAATGAGGGACAAATAAAGAGGGACAATTGGACATTGCTCCAAATCAGGGACAGTCCCTTAAAATCAGGGACAGTTGGGAGCTGTGTAACGTTGTAGGGAACTTTTTTATTTTTTTGTGAAACGATTACCTTAGTAGTGTTAGTTTGTCCCAACCCTTGTCACTGTCACTTTTGCTGGTCACCTTGCTATGCATGTAATTGTGGAGAAAAAAAATATATAAATAAGGGAATATGAAATGTTAAAAACTGAATATTTTGAGGATTATCATTTCACATATAAACCGCATGCAGTTATGGTATTGGAATTGTTCCCATCAGTTATCCTCTACATGCCAAATACAGTCTATCAGAAACATACACAAACAGATTGAAACAATTCTGTGTGAAATCTGTGAACTATTACAAGTAGGTAAAACATTTTGTGCTTGTTTCGTAACCTAAGTACAATATATATATATATATATATATATATATATATATATATATATATATATATATATATATATATATATATATATATAACATACCTCCCAACTTTTTGAGATGGGAATGGGGGACACCTATCAGCAAAAGTATGCAGGCATAGGACACACACTTTGCCACGCCCCCTTAAAGGAGACTTTAGACAAGATTGGGTAAACCCACAAGTGCTTTTTTTTACCACTACTATTCCTTTAAATTGGCATTTTAAATTTACAGATGCAGCAATTCAGAAATTAGATTGATAGCTAAAAAGTGCATTTTATATACATCTATATAGATCAGACCAAAATGAGGGACAAATGAGGAGGAATGAGGGACAGAGAGACATTTCTTCAAATCAGGGACAGTCCCTCGAAATCAGGGACAGTTGGGAGCTATGGCCCGGATTCACGTAGAGCGGCGTATATTTATGCCGGCCTAGCGTATCGTCTTTACGCTACGCTGGCACAACGTAGAGAAGCAAGCATGCTATTCACGAAGAATATGCGCTCCACGTTGCGCCTGTGTAGCGTATAGTTGTTGGCGTAAGCCAACGTAAGTCAAAGTAGGTGGAAGTGGGCTGGAAGTGGGCTGGTTATATTTAAATGAAGCTTACCCCATGCAAATGATGGCCACAGTGTCAAAAACGAACTGCGCATGCGTCGTCTCTTGTAAGCATCCCAGTGTGCATGCTCACAGTTACGTCGAAATAGCTGCCTAAGATACGTCAAACACTGCCTACAATGTGAACGTAACTTACGCACAACCCTATTCATGTAGCACTACCTAAACGGCCTACGTGACGTAAAATTAGACGGGGTCGTTCCCTGGCCCATACCTTTGCATTACCTGCACCTGCTAGGGGTCACTTTACGCCGGATGTAAGCCTAAGGCGGCGTACACACGACCGAGGTTCTCGCTGGAAACCAGCGAGAACCTCGCTGGAAGCTGCATTCCAGCGAGGACCTCGGCCGTGTGTACGCTCTCGGCGAGCTTCCCGTCGGGAAGCCCGTTGAGCAGAAATAGAGAGCACGCTCTCTATTTGCTCGACGGCCCGCCTGGAAGAATGGTTGGTTGCCATTCCCGACGAGCGGGTCGCCGATTTCGACGGCCGGCAGGGAACCTCGACGGGCGGAACGATGTGTTCTGCCCGTCGAGGTTCTCTGCCGTGTGTACGCGGCCTCACGCAAATCGCGTATATGAAGCGGCCGGGCGCATTTACGTTCGTGAATCGGCGTATCTTACTCATTTGCATATTTAAAATGAAAACACCAAATGTGTCCAGCGTAACTATGCGCCCACGATACGCCGGCATAGGCAAGTTACGTCCGTCAGGCGGCTGAAGCCTTGTTTTACGGCGGTTCTAGCTTCACGAATCTGCGCAACAATACGACGGCGCACATTTGTACTTACAACGGCGTATCTATAGTTACGCTGGCGTAAAACGTTTGTGAATCCGGGCCTATGAAGGTCTTTACCAGTCTGAAACCTATTTCACTTTATGGGACTGTGAAATTGTTAATCTGTATAAGATATGATGCACATTATAATCCCTGTACATCTAAATCCACTGGATAAAAGCATAGCTTTTATTATCCACTATTATGGTATATTGGAGATACACCAACGGGAGTTAATGCCACGCAGCTAGCACTATAGGATTAAAACCAGTGCAAATAAAGGCTGATATTTACAAAAAAGGAAAATAATCAAGAGCCTATTCACAGTGCCTGCATGCTAAATGCTCCGTTTTAGTATACAGGCAGGTTTCTATTTTACGCTTTTTGAGCCAGAGTGAGGGGGCAGTGCAATCGCCTGTAATGCTGTTTACTTTGTGTTTTTTTTTTTTCAAGTGAACTTCTTAATGTCTCTGCAAAGCAAAAAAAAAGCCTCGTACACATATGGGTTTCCCGACTTTTTACCGCCGGAAAACCCGAGGGCAAAACCGAGAACCTGCTCTGTAACTTTTTTGCCCTACACACAAGTTTCCTGACAGGAAAACTGCCATGAGAGCTTTGGTCATGAATCCCAGCCGTGCGTATGCTCCATCGCAGTGTTTCCTATGGAAAAACTGCTGGGTTAAGAAACGCAGGGAATCCCGAGAGGAAACAGAGAACCTGCTCGGTATCTTTTTAGTCCTACACACCACCGGGTTTCCCGACAGGAAAACTAACATGACAGCTTTGATTGGGAATCCCAGCCGTGCGTATGCTCCATCGCAGTGTTTCCTATAGGAAAACTGCCGGGTTAAAAAACGCCGGGAATCCAGAGGGGAAACAGAGACCCTGCTCAGTATCTTTTCCTCCTACACACAACCGTGTTTCCCAACAGGAAAACTGCCATGAGAGCTTTGATCAGGAATACAGGCTGTGCGTATGCTCCATCGCAGTGTTTTCTATAGGAATCCCATGGGAAAAAAGAGCTGTTCTCTTTTTTTCCCCCGGCAGTTTTCCTGTTGGGTAAACTGCGATGGAGCATACACACGGCCGGTTTTCCCAGCCAAAAGCTCTCATGGCAGCTTTCCCGACAGGAAAACCAGTCGTGTGCATGAGGATTCAGTCACCGTTGTCAGTTGTGTGAACAAGTCCTAATAATGAGTAATAAAAGCTATGTTTGGTATCTAGTGGGTTTAGATGTGCGGGGAGGAGATACGATTGGCATCATGCTCCAAAATTATTCTATAACTTGGTTTATTGAGCAAGGATGTTCATCAACTTATAAACCAACCAAAACTGTCTTCATTGGCCATCTCGTTCTCAGCAGTTCATTTTTGGTGTTCAGTCATCCTAAGGTCTAAAGCTTTTTGCCAAATTATTCAGCGAAAAGGTTTTAGTACGACCCGTGGCAAACTTAACGTCAACTGAAAGTTTGTAACCAAATTCTCTTCTAACCTATACACCACACTAGTGAGGACATCTTTCATCACTAAAGGCTGGCATACTGGTAAAGGAACACAGAACTGGCCCATGTTCTCTTTTTTTTTCACTCTGGAATAAATTCTCGAAATGAGTTAAAACTCAAACTTCTACCATTTGCAATTAAAGTAGAATTGGCGTAAATTTTTGGAATCTTCTCCATTAACTTTGATGCATTTCTTTTCTTGAAGGTTGCTGGGGAGAGACATCCTTGCCTCTGCATCTCACAATAGAGTGTATTGAAGACCATGGTGGTTTCTTCATAGCTGTCTCTGGTGGAAATTTCAAAATAAGGGTGCTTCAATGCCTTGGAGAGTTTTTCACCATCGTCCGTAGACACCATACGATCAAACTGGAGATCTTTCTTGTTGCCTACTATTACGATAGGTGGGTGCTCTGTTGCTCCTTTTTTATTGGCTGAGTGGGTGTGGTTGATGAGAAAACATAATCTCATGACTTCGTCAAAGCTGCAACGGTCTGTCACCGAGTACACAATGACAAAACTGTCCCCCCACTTAATCTTCTCTTCGAGCTGAAGTGAGTCCTCTTCCTTTTGAAAATTAAAAAAAAAAAACATTTTAGCTGTAGAAATCTATATTAGCATATTGCATCAAAGAAAACAAACAAGGTGTTTATTTATTACAGGCATTTACATGCAGTTTACAAAGCATTTTACTTATTGGATGGAGATTGCCACCAGCTTCTGCCCTCAAAGCGCTCATATTCTAAAGCCCCCTATCTCATTTGCATACATACACATACTGGAAACAATTAAGATATGAGCCCATACTTGTGCACAGCTTATAGCATTAGGGTGTGCACCCCAAAGCTGAAACACACATGCGTGTGTATATAACACACACATACTCACTCATGCTAAGGGCCCATTCACACTATGAACTGCATGTGAATTGTACAGGAATGCTGTGTGGTTCCTGTGCGATTCACATGCAGTTCTCTGCAGAGCGATTTCAGGCTCAATTATTTTGAATGAGCTGAATAAGCAAATGCACCTCAACTTCATCACATGGTAATTTTGTAACATGCGATCCAGTGCGGGCAAACGTACTGTATTAACTGACCCCCGCAGCAGATCGCAATTGCAGTGCGATTGGAATGCAGTATAGAAAGCCGCATTGGGAACGCATCTCTCCCACACTTCATTTCAGTGTGAACAGGCTCTTATGAATAAATATAAACAAACATTTTAAAATGTATTAAAACATGAAGATTGTTGGTGGATGGTGTCGGCGGAGCAATGGACAGTGTTGGTGAGGAAGTGGTTTGGTGTTAGTAGGACAGTGGAAGGTGTCGGTGGGGCAGTGGTTTAATGTTAGTAGAACAGTGGATGGTACGAGTCAGTAGGGCAGTGGACGTTGTCAGTAGGACAGTGATTGATGTTAGTAGGACAGTGGATGGTACGAGTCAGTAGGGCAGTGGACGTTGTCAGTAGGGCAGTGATTGATATTAGTAGGACAGTGGATGGTACGAGTCAGTAGGGCAGTGGACGTTGTCAGTAGGACAGTGATTGATGTTAGGACAGTGGATGGTACGAGTCAGTAGGGCAGTGGACGTTGTCAGTAGGACAGTGGATGGTACGAGTCAGTAGGGAAGTGGACGTTGTCAGTAGGGCAGTGATTGATGTTAGTAGTACAGTGGATGGTATGAGTCAGTAGGGCAGTGGACGGTGTCAGTAGGGCAGTGATTGATATTAGTAGGACAGTGGATGGTACGAGTCAGTAGGGCAATGGACGTTTGTCAGTAGGACAGTGATTGATGTTAGTAGGACAGTGGATGGTACGAGTCAGCAGGGCAGTGGACGTTGTCAGTAGGACAGTGATTGATGTTAGGACAGTGGATGGTATGAGTCAGTAGGGCAGTGGACGTTGTCAGTAGGACAGTGGATGGTACGAGTCAGTAGGGAAGTGGACGTTGTCAGTAGGGCAGTGATTGATGTTAGTAGTACAGTGGATGGTATGAGTCAGTAGGGCAGTGGACGGTGTCGGTGGCACAGTGGACGGTGTCAGTGGGGTAGTGGTTTGGTGTTAGTAGGACAGTGGATGGTATGAGTCAGGAGGGCAGAGGATGGTGTCGGTGGGACAGTGGACGGTGTTGGTGGGGCAGTGGTTTGGTGTTAGTAGGACAGTGGATGGTATGAGTCAGTAAAGAAGTGGATGATGTCGGTGGAGCAGTGGACGGTGTCCGTGGGACAGTGGACGGTGTCAGTGGGGCAGTGGTTTTGGTGTTGGTAGGACAGTGGATGGTATGAGTTAGGAGGGCAGTGGACGTTGTCAGTAGGACAGTGATTGATGTTCGTAGGACAGTGGATGGTATGAGTCAGTAGGGCAGTGGACATTGTCAGTAGAACAGTGATTGATGTTAGTAGGACAGTGGATGGTTTGAGTCAGTAGGGCAGTGGATGGTATCGGTGGGACAGTGGACGAGGTTGGTGGGGCAGTGGTTTGGTGTTAGTAGGACAGTGGATGGTATGAGTCAGTAAAGAAGTGGACGATGTCGGTGGAGCAGTGGACGGTGTCAGTGGGGCAGTGGTTTTGGTGTCGGTAGGACAGTGGATGGTATGAGTCAGTAGGGCAGTGGACGGTGTTGGTAGAAAGTAAAACAAAGGGGAGAGGCACCTCTAAGTGTAGGAGTAAAAGCAATTTATTTAAAACCATACAAATGGCAACTCATGTTAGTGAAATATAAAAGGCACATCTGTGTAATAGGATATCCCAAGGGATGTCATCATTAAGCTGACAGATTCCGCCGCTCATGGAGCAGCTTAGCATGTAATCATCGCTGGTCACTGCTAATGGAAAGGACGGCCGTAGGGTGAATGGTCCCAAAGCAAGGTTTGGTGTGCAGATGGCTTGGGCGGCGTGGAAAAAATGACGCCACCGGAGTGTGACGTGTATCTAAGCATGCGCGCTGCCAGTGTTGTAGCAGCCACGCTGCTTTATCAAACAATACTATCGGGATATGGGGCCAGTGATATAAAGCACATGAAGGGGAGGGGCCAGAGGATAAATGAGCTTCCGAAAACTTCCATTCAACAATGCCTATATGTTGAGTATATCCCAAAACCAACATTTTAGCTGGAAAATTAGGGGGTCGTCTTATACGACCAGTTGTCTTATACGGCAAATACGGTACTTCAGAGTTTTTTTCCGAAGGACTTCTGTACACCCGATCAGATAATCCAACAACACACATTTGTTGTCGGAAAATTTAAAGCATGCTATCCCATATTTGTTGGCGGAAAATCCGACAACAATTGTCAAATGGAGCATACAAACGGTATGGATTTTCCAACAGTCTGCCATCACACAATTCCCGTCAAAAAATTTAACCGTGTGTACGGGCCTTTTCCGATGAGAAAGTGTGATGGCAGGCTGTTGTCAGAAAATCCGACCGTTTGTATGCTCCATCGGACAATTGTTGTTGGATTTTTCGCCAACAAATGTGAGATAGCATCCTTTAAATTTTCCGACAACAAATGTGTGTTGTCGAATTATCCGAACGTGTGTACAGAAGTCCTTTGGAAAAAAATCCAAAGTACTGTATTTGCCGTATAAGACGACCCCCTAATTTTGCAGCTAAAATGTTGGTTACGCAGTGATACGCAGAACACTGAACAGAGGCTCTGCTGGGAAAATTAGTGTTTCGCCCATAACGGAACACTCTGAGGAGGAGGCGCGGCTTTTGAATAATGGATTGCCGCCGTCTGACACACAGGTACCCGTCGTATAAGCCGGAAAATACGGTACAAACACGCCTACTCAGAAGCAATGCTAACTATAACACAACATTAGCAGAAGTTGCCCAAAGGATGGCGCTAAAAAGCTGAAAAACCACATAGTTTTGTAGAGCAATTATATAGCATTCTATCAACTGGATTGGGCAGTGATTTTCATGACCATCAGTAGACTTGCACAGGCATCACTAGCAAACTGGTACTGGGAAAAATAATGGTCAACAGCATTATATTTTTGTGGTTGGTTGCTATAATTTTCCTGGAGATAGGGTTGGTGCCGGGCATCTCTTCATGCATAAATGTTTAACTACCTAAAAATCCGGCCTCTTTTGATACTTCTCACATACTGTATACTGTATGTAAAAGTCAGCATTTATTTATTTATTTTCAGAAAATTACTGGTGGGTGTTGCAATTTTTTATATCACGTGGTATTTGCACAATTGTTTTTTAAATAAACTTTTTTTGGGAAAAAAATACATTTTATTGAATTTTAGTAAACACAATGTAATACATATTTTTTGGTAAAATTTAAAAGATTGTTGTGTCGAGTAGACACCAAACATGTCACGCTTTAAAATTGGGCTTACTTGTTGAACGTGACAAACAAAGGTAAATTAAATTATTCATAGGCAGTGCCTTAAAAGCCTTTACAGGTTACCACTTTAATTTTAAACTGGAGGCTTGGTGTTAGAATTATTGCTCTTGATCTGACGTTCATGGTAATACCTCACATGTGTGGTGTGATCACTGTTTATGTATGTGTGCGGGACAGACGCGTGTGGGGGACTGCACGCAAGTTTGGGGGATAGGGGGGGGGGGGTTTAAAAATGTTGTTTTTATTTAAAATATATATTTACTCCTCACTTTTTATTTATTTTATTTAGATCAACATCCCTTTTGATAGCATGGGCAGTGACAGGTACTCTTTTCTGAGAGATCTGGGGTCTATTCGATCCCAGATCTCTCCTCTTGCCCTTAAAAGCATTGGGTCAAACCAATATCGGATCAATGGCTTGTTTACATCCAGCGAAACCAGAAGTGACAAAATACTTGTTGCTTCTGATTTCATAGACCATAGAGATGATCAGGGAAGTCCCAGTACTCCATCATCTCTAAAGTCAGTCGGCTGGAGAGGAAGGCCACCTGTAAAAGCGATCTAGCGTCTAATTAGCTGCTAACATCGCTTTTACATTTACAGTCCATTGATAGTAGAAAAAGAAAAACATACCAGGGTGGTGCCCTAGCTGCAGGTTTTCCGTCAGAATGTGTAACGGAAGTGACGCTCAGTCGCCGCCATATTGCTACACCCCGCACTCCTCCAAAGTAACGATACATCGAGAAGGGGGTAAGTGGACATCTTGTTACACACACCGGAGTTTTGCATTACACAGTTATTTTTAACAGAAAACTGAGCTTATAAGGTGAAATTCAGGGAGAGATTCCTAAATACTATATTTCACCATATATGCTCCGTTTTGTGTTAAAGATAACTGTGAAATGCAAAACTCCAGTGTATCGTTACATTGGGAGGAATGTGCGGAGTGTAGCAAGATGGTGGCGATGAAGCGTCGCTTCCGTTACACATTGTGACAGGTCGCCTAATCTGACGGAACACATGCATCATCCCGGTATAACCACTCAAATTCCCACGATGTACAAGTACGTCATGGGGGCTAAAGTGGTTAAGGAGACATCTCTCAGGAAATTACCTTGTTGCACATCCAGCTGCCCTGTTATATTTATTCAGATTGGAACTATGGGCAAAAATACATAATTGATGTATCAGTATCAGTTTTTGTTTTTCTGGGCCCTCCTACAAAGGTTTTATTGCCTGGTGATCCTGCCAGTTAATTGGTTATTTGTTCACTTCCTTTAAAGCTCCTTGAACAATCCATTTTTTAAACTTGCATTATGCCAGCTTGGTTCAATACAATTATCTTTGTGTTATTTCTGGAACACTGAAGATGCAGAAATGCACTGTAGTAGTCACTGTAAGCATTGTAGTAGTCTGTTACATACCATCAGGGTTGGCCGTTTCTGGGTGCTGCTGGATCAGTTTGCTATCTGTACACTGAGCTCAGGCAGGGCCGTCTTAATAGCATCATGGGCCCCTGGGCAAAGTAATGCTCTGGGGCCCCTACAATGATGACAGTGCAGGTAAACAGACATCAAGAAGGTAGGAGGCAGACTGCCTCCCCTGTGTATCACTCTCAGTACCATCATGGGGCCCCCAATTTCGGGGCAGCGTGGACTTAAGGTCCAGCTGCTTTGGGGAAAGTGCAGGGCCCCCCATGCAGATGGGGCCCCTGGGCAGTGCCCAGGTGTGCCGCCTCATTAAGACAGCCCTGAGCTCAGGTTGGTATACTCCCATACCTCCGTATTTTTTTTTTCAATCAATACAAGGCATTCTTTGATTGAACAAGGCAGAAAGGAGGGGTGGATGATGTCACATTTATTCACTGAAAACAATGCAAGAGCTTTACTGAATGGTGGTGGTATGGGAGCGAGCGACTCCCTGTGTTCTGTATTCAGGCGCTAAGTGGCTTCAGGATAGCACTGACTGTATGTAGCACAGACTATTACAGCATTGAATTTCAGCATCCCCAGCATTCTAGATGTGACACATGGAAATTGATGTGTCATCAAGCTAGTCCAGTGTAAGTTTTACAAATGGTTAAAGTGGTTGTAAACCCCACTTTTTCACTTTTACCTACAGGTAAGCCTATAATAAGGCTTACCTGTATGTATAAAGAATATCTCCTAAACCTGTACGGTTTAGGAGATATTCCCCCCGAAATGCGGCGCTGATTGCAGCGGCGCATGCGCAGCGGGTATCCTCGGCTAAAGGACTAGCAGTCGCCGGACCTTGCCAAATTGAAGTCTCCCACGCAAATGCGCGGGAGTGACGTCATCGCCGTTCCAGCCTATCACAGCGATGGAGCGGCGATACCTGGAAGACACGCCGGAGCAAGATGACATCTCGTTCGGCGCAGACCAGGTAAGTTCTCTTCACCTAGTTTTAAGGTAAGTATTTCATAATGAGCTAGTATGCACCGCATACTAGCTCATTATAGCTTTTACTTTACAGGTGTAAAAAAAACAAAAAAAAACAGGGTATACAACCGCTTTAAGTCCTGGAGTTCAACTTTAAAAGCTGAACTTTGAGGAAAATAAAATGCTCCTTTGATGTGCGCTGGAAAAAACAATAGAGCATGTTGCAATTTTTTGCAGTGTGTTCTGGCATGCTATTATGCATCGCTACGTACAGCATAGAATTAGATAAAGTGTAAAGTTATATGAAGTTTAGAGGAAGGAGGAATAAAACTAGCACTGCAGTGTGTTTTAGCAACACCTTAATGTGCATCTGCTGGTGCTGCCATTCTTATATCTTGTTTTTTTTTTTTTGTACTGTGGTGTTGATATATATAGGGCACATATGTGCCATTGACTACTGTAAAGGAAGCCAATAACAGTATTCCAGTAATTAAATATTTTAGACAATGCGACAAATTTCCACTAGATGGCAGTCATGACCATACTTGTTTTCAGTCCCTTTTCTTTGTGCACCAATCTGCTCTGCTTGACGTGATCAAACTTTGCTACTTCAGAGCAAAAGATCTCACAGCGGCTGAACCGTTGCCAGATTTGTAAAAATCCATGCTAAAATAACTCATCTAAGCTAAAACATAAAATTAATATTGGTGAGATAGATGGATTGGCTAAGGTGGCATTACATTGTTAGCAGGGCCGATCCTAGGGTCACAGGTGCCTGGGTGCAGAAATATTTCTGGCGCCCCCACATGGGCATGGGCATTTTACTAACTCCTCCCCTTTACAAATGTTTCTATGGCAACGACTCAACCACAGATATAATCCCCTATGAAGTATTCATTACTCTGGGATCCATACATGATCTCTTAACAATGAACAAAATACAGGAAGAAAAGCAGAGTACTTTATTGGGACCTGGAGGGCTATAACTAGCCGTGCTTTACTGCAGATGCCCCCGCACTGTCAGTGTAAAAGGGCTCTTGGTACATCTCATTATACATCACATCTGTAGACAGACTACCGAGGCGCAGGAAGGGACATGGGCTGTGTATCCATTGCAATCTATCATGCCATAAAACATCTAGAGCAGGGGCAGCCCAGAGCACGTATATTCCTGCACATCAGCACTCAGCAACCACTGAAAACTAGAACCCTTGTGTCAGGAAGGAGCGGCCCCTCCCCCGATCACTGCCAGGCATAGGCTGCCCTATGCTCACACACCAGTTCTTAAAGGACAAATGTCAAATCACATCTGCCCCTTTTTTGCTTAGCTAAAACAATCTATTTCAGTATTAATCCACAAGTCTTTACTAGGACAATTAAGCCCTGTACACACGGCCTAGAATTTTGTCAGGAAAAAAAATGTTGATTTTCCTGATGAGATTCTTGGCAAGATTATCTTGCCGGCCGAGTGTACAGACACTCCATTCAAAAGAACCGCCATTCTTTTGAATGGCACGAACACAGTGACGTCATCGACAGGCGCTCGTCATATTCGATGCCGTCGCCGCCATATTGCTTCACCCTACCTTTTCCTTGGAAGCTACGGCGCATGTGTCAAAGTCATTTCGAGCATGCACGGGTTTCCAATGAGAGGTAAGTATACACATGCTCGGGTTTCTCGGCAGGAAAACACTGCCGAGAATCACGTCAAGAAAATAGAGAGCAGGTTCTCTATTTTTCTTGTCGAGATTCTGGACAGTTTTCTTGATGAGAAACCCCAAAGCCTCATACACACACGGTTTACTCTGCAAGAAAGCTCTGCCAGCAGTTTTCTTGCCAAGAAAAACGTGCGTGTGTACGAGGCTTGTGGTACATTGACGTGTGCAATTAGAACAGCCTTAAATTTACACTGGCAAGAATCTATGTTCTGCTATGCGTCATGGAAGCCCTGAGAGTGAGCTGTCACCGATTTCTGCAGTCAGGGGGGACCACTGATCCACTTGTAGGGGGCCTGAGCACACAGGGGGGCCACACAGGGAGGGGGATTAGTGATGAATGACAATTACAGAACTCTTCCTCCAGCAACTAAAAGCTGGTCTCTCCCCTTCCCCCTGCTGCAAGCTTTTATCTGCTCACCAATACCCCTCCCTGTGCTAGCTGTGCATCTGAGTTTGTTCCTCTCCCTCCCTGTTTCTCTGATCCCAGAGCTTTCAACTGCCCAGCCTGTATATTTTTTTCAACCCATCTTCATATTTATTTATTAACTCAGTTTTTTTTTTTTTTTTTTTTTTTTTTAACAGAAAAGTTTTTATTAGCCTCCAAAAGGAGAATTATACAGACATACAACAAACAACAAAATCAACAGATTGCAGCTACATGTTACATACTACATCAAATCTAGAACAGGGTTATAAACGGTTTCGTTGAGTACCTGACAGTTACACCAAATAATCATAGCGTTTCAACATGTGTGATGACTAGGACCACCTAGTACACATCCATGGCGAGGACCCCAGTAGGGGCACCAAAGAGGAGGGAGGAATGGGACGGAGGGGGTGATGGCATGGGAGGGAAGAAAGGGGAGGGGGAGAGCAAGGAGAAGGAAGGGGAAGGGCGGGAGGCCACGCAGGGCAGGGGGAGAGGCAAAGGGTCATGGGCAGGCAACACCAAATGTAACACTGGGCCCTCATCCAATACCTGGGGGTCATTGCTTGGTCCAAGCGCCCCATATTTTCTCAAACTTTTTAGGACATTTACGGTTCATATATGTAAGCTTATATAGGGGTAGCGCGGCGTCCACAAGCGCTCTCCATTGGGAGACCGTCGGAGGCTCCGGCTGCTTCCACTTTAGCAGGATGGCCTTCCTAGCATAGAAGGAGGCATAAAACACAAACAACCTTTTATGTGTATTGGGAATAATATTGTCACAAACACCTAGCAGCAATATAATTGGGTCCAGGCTTATATGCAGATCCCCCACCAAGTTAATGACACCCACCACCTCCGCCCAGAAGTGTTGAAGGACGGGGCAAGCCCAGACAACATGTAGGAAGGTGCCAGGTCCGAGCCACATTTGGGACATCTATCGGATTGGGACGGGTAAATCCTAGAAAGTCTCACAGGTGTATAGTACGCCCTGTGCAGAAATTTAAGCTGGATGTACCTGTCCCTTGCCGAAACCACAAGAGGGATGAATTGCTGGATCCCCTCCTCCCAATCGTCAGCAGCAAGGGACGGCAAGTCCTCTCTCCATTTATTGTACAATTTGGACCCACCCTCTCTCTCCTCGCAGGACAACCTAAGGTACAAAGAGGAAAGGATATGATCCACCCACCTGGAAGTTAAGTACGTCTCTACACTATGTGCCCGCAGCTCCATCCCCCCCGGGAACTGGGCCTGTATTGCATGTCTGAGTTGCAGGTAGCGAAAAAACATCTTGGGGGGCAATTGGAAGTTGCTCCTTAGCGTATCATACGGTAAAATCCTACCCCCGGCCATAACCTGACGTATAGCCTTAATCTCATACCGAGCCCACAACGCCGGATCGGGAACTGTCTGAAGGTGAGGCAACCGAGGATTACCCCACAGCGGAGTGCGTGGGGAAATGGTACCGGGGCCACTGAGCTTAGCCGTGATCTGTTCCCAAACTCTGACCGTAGTGCGCATAGAGGTCGTCATCTGAGGGTGCGCCTTAGGTCCCCTAAACACCAGGTCACCTAGTGTCGAGTAGGAGACAAGTATAGCCGCCTCCAGATTAACCGCAGGGTTGGTCCGCGGCTGGGAGAACCACCAGCGCACCGTCACAACCACCTCAGCCCAGTAGTACAGTTTAAAACAGGGGAGCGCAAGGCCCCCTAACGATAAAGGGAGCTGTAAGGTGGTTCGGGCAACCCTGGGGGCCTGTCCCCCCCACACAAACGTGCTCACCACCTGATCCAATTTTGGGAAAAAGGAGTTAGGGATGGGAACAGGGGTATTACAAAATACATAGATGAATTTGGGGAGGAATGACATTTTAATAAGGTTGATCCTTCCCACTGGTGACAGGGGAAGGGACCTCCAGGCCCTAACCCTGGCAGTCAGCTGCTGAAGGATCGGATACACGTTGTCAACTAGATATTGGGAGGGGTCCCTCTGTACCTCAATGCCCAGATATCTGAACCTGGTGACCATGGCTAGCGGGATCCGCGGATCCAAAGAGGGCGCGGTTTGGGATAAGGAGAACAAGGTTGACTTGGACCAATTGATCCGAATGCCCGAGAAGGAACCAAACCGGTCAATAATTTCAAGAGCTGCCGCCAAAGAGACGGATGCATCCGGGAGGTAGAGCAACGCATCATCTGCGTATAGTGAAATCTTCTCGAGCACCGGGCCCATCTGAATCCCGCCAACCGTTGGGGACTCCCGAAGTAAGATAGCCAGAGGTTCCATGGCCAGGGCAAACAGCCCCGGGGACAGAGGACACCCCTGTCTAGTGCCTCTATTCAGAGCAAAGGGGGGGGAAAGCAGGCCATTTGTCCGGACTCTAGCCGAGGGGTTACTATAGAGCAACTTAATCCAGGAAATAAATTTAGGGCCAAAGTTAAAACGCTTAAGGACCTGCCACAAAAATTCCCACTCCACCGAGTCGAAGGCCTTCTCAGCATCGAGAAAGGCCACGACCCCCGGAGAGTCACCCCCTCCCACCCAGGACACATTTGTATATAGGCGGCGTAGGTTTATATCAGTGCCCTTGCCTGGCATGAAGCCGGTCTGGTCACCATGTATCAGGGATAAGATGATCGAGTTGAGTCTGGTTGAAAGGATTTTGGTGGTAATCTTGGCGTCAACATTTAGTAGCGAGATGGGACGATAGGAAGCACAGGACGTGGGGTCCTTATTGGGCTTTGGTATGACCACAATAACCGCCTCTGCCATAGAAGGAGGAAGACCGCCCTCCCCCAACATAGACAGAAGCAGCCCGTGGAACTTAGGGGCAAGGAGTTCACTATTGGCCTTGTAGAATTCGGACGGAAGGCCGTCAGGACCTGGGGTCTTGGACGACTGAAGTGCCGCCATTGCTACCTGCACTTCCTTGAGTGTGATAGGGGCATCAAGCATTTTGCGGGCGTCACCCGAGAGTTGGGGAAAAGCGATCTGATCCAAGAAGTGGCCTAAGCTATCCGGAGTGAAGCCCGCCCTAGAGGTATATAGACCCTCATAATACCGTGCAAATTGAGCATTGATGGTCAAAGGATCATGATGGAGCTCCCCCTTGTCGTCTTTAATACAGGCAATGTGTGGCGTGGAAGAACGCTCTCTGGCCAACCATGCCAGCAACCTACCCGTCTTCTCCCCCTGCTCAAAGATTCTCTGAGACTGAGAGAGCAACTGTTTCTTGGTGTTCGCGACCCGCATTAGGGATATCTCCCTGTGGAGGGCCCTCATCGCCTCGTACGTCTGAGCACTTTTATCCGTCACATACTTCCCTTCCAACAAAAGGGCTCTTCCCTCTGCCACCTCCAGCGCCAGCGTCGTGTCCCTTCTAACCCTTCCAATTGCATTTTTATACTGTCCCCTAGCGTAAGCTTTGAAGGCATCCCATAGCACCGGGGGGGAGACCGTGCCCTCATTGTGTGCCCAGTATTCCCCCATCTCTCCCTCAACCAGCGGGATCACACGCTCATCTGCGACCCAAAACCCAGAGAGCCTCCACATCGCAGACCCAGCCGGTGAATCAGTCTGTAAAGTAAGGAGGAGGGGCGCGTGGTCTGAAATCCCACACGACAGGATCTCCACCCCCCTGACCCAGGACAGCAGAGAGTCAGTCATGTAAATCAGGTCTATTCTGGAGAAGGAGGCATGCGTGGCCGAATGGCAGGTAAACTGCTTCTTGTCCGGATGCCTCATCCTCCAAACGTCAGTGAACCCATAGTTATCAGCCCACTGAAGGAGGGGAGAGTCCCCACCCAGGCCCGCATTAAGCCTATCTAGAGTCGGGTTAGGGGCCATGTTAAAGTCTCCAGCCAGCACAACCCCCGCCGACGGATAGAGCGCCAGGAGTGAAGTAAGCCCCTCGAGCACAGCCATCGTGGCCGGAGGGGGGACATAGATACCCACAACCAGAAGCTCCAGGCCGTCACACATTGCGTGGATCGCCACGTATCTCCCCTCCTGATCAAGATGGAGATCCAGAAGGGTGAAATCCAGAGATTTGTGGACCAGGACACTGACCCCCCTAGAATATGTGGAGTAGGTGGAGTGATAGTACGACCCCACCCACGGCTTCCGGAGTGCCAGCGTTCTGCTCCCCAACAGATGTGTTTCCTGAAGTATACAGATACGGGGACTATATTTCTTCAGATAATTGAAAACCAGGGATCTCTTGATCTTGGAGTTTAAACCCCTCACATTCCAAGATAAGATAGTCAATGGAGCCATAGGACCGGGAAATATTCTACAACAGGGCAGCAGAGCGTCCCAACCCACCCAAAGAACACAGACATATAAACCAGTGGCCTCCCAGTCATCAGACCCCCGAGACCACCACCGGGGGGGCCCACATATCATTTTCAGTGAGCATATTAACGTCAGGCATTGTCCCATAAGGGGTCTCACAAGGACAGAGTAGAGTAACAGTACAGCTGCAATAAAAACCCAACATGGAGTAAAAACATACACTCCAACAAACTTCCCCACCCCCCCACCCCGCACCACCCCCCGAACTTCGGTGTGCTTTTCTCCCAAAAACAACCATGGCTAGTGCCTATGGGGGATATGAACAGAAGGACACCCGAGTGTCACAGTACATGCAGCAAGTTCTCCATTGTAAAAGAAGGATACACGGTCCCTGCAGAGTAAAAGTGTGGATCAATCACCCGGAGCGACATGGAGCTCCGGGGGCACTTTAACTTTAAGGAAAAAAAAAAAGGGGGGGGGGTTGCAAAACAGGGCCCGAGTCCTGTGAGCCAGGGTGAGTCCCGGGGCAGAAAAACAAAAAACAGTAGGCAAAGTCTGAAGTGCATGGGGCAAAACAGCCCCTCCCTTTCCAGCCGATCACCGCTCGGGTGAGTTGGGGAACAACATGTGGCCAGGCCCACGAGTACGAGTTCCCTGTACTTAGGCACGAACCGGGGGTCAGGCCTGACACGTCCCAGCACGTGTCAGGGTGTCCACCGAGTAGTCTGGGAAGATCATCAACTTAGCTCCCTCGTGGCGCAGTTGGTCTAGCTTCCTGGCCTCTCGCAGCACTAAGTCCCGATCCCTGAAATTTAACAGTTTCAGGATGAAGGTGCGTGGGGGAGCTCCCGGGGGCCCCCGGGCAGCAGGCATCCTATGAGCCCTTTCCACCACAAAGAACGGGGAGAAGGGCGCGCAGTAGGCGTTCTGTAAATGTCGTGGGGTCCACTCCTTCTGACCCCTCAGGCAGGCCGACTATGCAGAGATTATTTCTCCTGTTCCTGTTTTCGGCATCTTCCGCGCGTGTCTCAAGGGCCCTGACCCTGGTGTGCAGCGTGCGGAGTGAGGCCGCGTGATCTCGGACCGTGTCCTCGGCATCCCCCACGCGGCGCTCCACTTCAGTCAGGCGGGAGCGAAATGTGTCCATGTCCCTGCGAATAAGACCGATATCCAGTTGGACATGCTCAATCTTGCCTGTGAGAGTTGCCTGGCAGTCACCAATGGCCCGCATCAGGGCTTCAAAGTTGGATTGCTCCTTGTCTGCAGGGTCGGACTCGGTCTCCTCCGTCTGAGACGCCATGTTGGTTGTCAGGCGGGAACTCTGCACTGCCGGAGCGGGGGTGACTTTCTGAGTCTTACGGGAGGACAGGGAGCCTCTCCCCTTAGTCATACCGCGTACCACCGACTACCTCACCACCACAGGCGGATCAGGGCCATCTCTCTGCAGGGAATCAGGGTCAGTTGCCGGAGATTAAGCAGGAGCTCTCTCACTGCACGTCTGCTCCGGTGGCCATCTTGGACACGCCCCCCTATTAACTCAGTTTTATCTGTTAGATTTAGCATGAATGCTGTGAGTTATGTTGTATGTGTGTCTGCTAATAATGATTTTATTGTGTATTTTTTTGCGAAAAAAAAATTGCTTTAATATCTTCAAGTAGTCTGTATGGGGCCCCGCAATTTCTACCGTATCAGCAGCCCTGGCTGCAGTCTCTACTAAATCAAAGTTGTTCTAAAATATTATAGGGTTAACTACTTGCTGCCTGGCGTATAGTCATATGACATCTGCAGGAACCTTTCGTCCCTCCGGTCAAACGTCATATGATGTCCTGGGTTTCCCGGCCGTCTAGGGGGCACGTGCCCGCCACATTGCGATGTCCGCCGGGCACCCGCGATTGCACAGATCCATGTCCTGTCAGAGGTGAGGAGACCGATGTGTGTTCCCAGTACAGAGGAACACAAACCAGTCTCCTCCCCTTGTGAGTCCCCTCCCCTACAGTTAGAATCACTCCCAGGGAACATATTTAACCCCTTTCAGTGCCCCCTAATGTTAACCCCTTCCCTGCCAGTCACGTTTGCACAGTAATCAGTGTAGTTTTATAGCTCTAATCGCTGTATAAATGTGAATGGTCCCAAAAACGTGTCAAAAGTGTCTGATATGTCCGTCGCAATGTCACAGTCACAATAAAAATCGCGGATCGCCGCCATTACTAGTAAAAAGATTAAATTAATAAAAAATTTCATAAATCTATCCCCTATTTTGTAGATGCTATAGCTTTTGCGTAAACCAATTAAATGAATGAATGAAAACTTATATAGCGCAGCAAATGCGAAGTAAATCGCCTCTGGGCGCTTGTTGTTCCTGTCTCCTTTGAGATCAAAAGAGATGAGTCTTAATCTTTCTCCTGAAGACCAAGTAGTTCTCCTCCAGCCGAATGCTGGCTGGTAAGGCGTTCCATAGTCTGGGACCTTGGACAGCGAATCTTCTGTCCCCTTTGGACTTGTATCTGGCTTTCGGTATCTGAAGCCGATTTTGATTGGTGGATCGTAAAATACGATTGGGATTCTGGATTTTTAATTTTTCGCATAGATAATGGGGAGCATTCCCATGGATACATCTATGCGTTAGACAGAGAGCTTTAAAGGTGATTCTGTCTTTAACTGGTAGCCAGTGAAGGGATCTCAGTGAAGGCGAGATTGATTCCCAGGGTTTTTTCCCAGTCACAAGTCTGGCGGCCGTATTTTGAACGACTTGAAGACGAGCGATTTGGTACTTGGGGAGTCCGAGGTAAAGGGCATTTGCATAGTCCAGTCTGGAGTTTACAATTGCTCCCACCACGACCGCTACGTCTTTCTTGGGAATGAAAGGAATGAGTCTGCATCGCTTTAACTGACAATTGCGCAGTCGTGCGACGTGACTCCCAAACAAAATTGCCGTCCTTTTTTTCCCACAAATAGAGCTTTCTTTTAGTGGTATTTGATCATCTCTGTGGTTTCTATTTTTTGCGCTATAAACAAAAATAGAGCGACTATTTTGAAAAAAATGCAAAGTTTTTTACTTTTTTCTGTAATAAATATCCCCCAAAAATATATAAAAAAACATTTTTTTCCTCAGTTTAGGCCGATACGTATTCTTCTACATATTTTTCGTTAATTTTTTTTAGCATTTATTGGTTGGTTTGCGCAAAAGTTATAGCTATACAAAATAGGGGGTAGTTTTATGGCATTTTTATTCTTTTTATTTTTTTTACTAGTAATGGCGGCGATCAGCGTTTTTTTTTTCAGTACTGCGACCTTATGGCGGACACTTCGGACACTTTTGACACATTTTTGGGACCATTGGAATTTTTTAGCGATCAATGCTATAAAAATGCATTGTATTACTATAAAAATACCATTGGCAGTGAAGGGGTTAACACTAGGGGGCAGGGAAGGGGTTAAGTGTGTTCCTGGGTGTGTTCTAACTGTATAACAGAAAATCAGCATTTCCCCCGCTGACAGGAATGAGAGCTTTGTGTTTACACACATAGCTCTCGTTCCCCGCTCTGTAACGAGCAATCGCGGGTGCCCATCGGCGATCGTACCCGCCGGGCAGGCGCGCGGGCCTCGGGGGCGAGCGGGGGACGCGCGCGGGCCGCCGGCGTCGCGTACGCGCCCCCTAGTGGCCGTCGAAAGTGCCGGCGTAGAATGATGGGCTCTCGCCCAGGAGAGCCGACCTGCTGCCGTAGAATGACGGCGGCTGGTCGGCAAGTGGTTAAATGTGATATATTTATTAAATCAAAAAGTAAAAGATATTGTGTTTTTCTTTCAAAATTGACGCTCTACTTTTGTTTATAGCGCAAAATATAAAAACCGCAGAGGTGGTCAAATACCACTAAAAGAAAGCTCTATTTGTGGGGAAAAAAAACATATTTCATTTGGGTACAGTGTTGCATGACCGCGCAATTGGTCTGGGCAGGAAGGGGGTGAAAATGCCCTGTATGGAAGTGGTTAACCGCTTAAGGACCGCCTCCTGCACATTTACAACTGCAGAATAGCACGGCTGGGCACATGCACGTACAGGTACGTCCTCTGTTAGTGCCCAGCATGTCACACTGTCAGTGTGAGGCGAGGAGAGCCATTTCACGACATTTCCTTCTTTACATGTCACCGGTTGTGATTGGACACAGCCGATAACATGGTAAAAGAGCCAAGACTGTTAACAGAGGTTGGGGTTGCGCCGTGTCCTAGCAGCACGTTCGCGGCCATGATCACCACACGCCCCCCGGCAGGCATGCGATAGCAGCCATTCTGGGGTGCAGTCATATGATGTCCTCCCAGACTAAGAGCAGCACCGTCTCTCGATCATTTGACGGTGGGTGGGCGACAAGCCGCTAAAGTGGTTGTAAACTTCAGTCATGAAATCTGAACAAAGCACATATATCTGTAGTGTTTACATGTCTGTCTCCAAAGCTCTAAGTGTTGTTTCTCTCTGGTGCTTCGTTTCTCTGTTATCAGCATGAGTCACTTCTGAGAAGTTTTCCTGACACATAAGATACATTTGTGACAGGGAAGAGAGCTGAGCACACATAGTCACTCTATTAACAACCCATCTCTGTATCCTTACTTGGTTCCTGTGCTGTATTTTAAGGGGGGATGTCCCTTTCCTCCAATCAGCGCTCACACAATGTATAAGAGCTCTAAAGCCCTGTACACACGGCCCGGATTCTCGTCACGAAAAAAACGTTGTTTTTCCTGACGAGATTCCTGGCAAGATTTTCTTGCCGGCCAAGTCGGACGAGCCAGACGTTCTTTTGAATGGCACAAACGCGGTGATGTCATTGAATACGACGAGCATGCGCTCGCCACATTCGATGCCGTTGCCGCCATCTTGCTTCACACTACCTATGCCTTGGAAGCTATCGCGCATTGCATCAAAGCCATTTCCAGCATGAGCGGGTTTCCATGGAGGCAGGTAAGTATACACACGCTCGGGTTTCTCGGAAGGTTCTCCATTTTTCTCGTCTAGATTCTGGGCAGTTTTCTTGAGGAGAAACCTGAAAGCCTCGTACACACGCTCGGTATACCCGGCAAGAAAGCTCTGCCAGCAGTTTTCTTGCTGTTTCTGGCCAAGAAAACCGTGCATGTGTAGGAGGCTTTGCTGCAGTTCTCTGCTCTCTCCTCTGTAATACTGACAAATGCAGAAGGATTTTATTACAATTCATTACATTTGAAGGGATGTAAAAAAAAAAAAAAAAAAAGAGACGATTGCAGATAAGAAAGTGAAACTAATGCAGGAGGATTTGTTTAATCTCTGTGTATCACCTTGGGCCAGTCACTTTACTAGGTATATGAGAGGGTTTACAACCACTTTAAAGGGTGAGTTCACCTTTACAGAAAAATCTGTAAGTGAACTTACCCTGGACCCCCTCACCATCTCAACCAGTCCCACAGTACCTAAACCCGGCAATCTCCCGCACTGACACATCGCAAAGCCGCTTTACCAGTCTGGGAATCATAAATCTCATACGGCTTCTCCTGAACATACCTTATAAAGGTATGGATAGGAGGCATTTTAATTGGTCAGCGCCCTCACATGGGCGGCACAGACCAATCAGAACCCACGTAGCCTGTCAGTGCTGGAGAAGAGAGAAAGCAGCGGGGATTTTAAATTCCCAGACCGTTAAATCCGTTTTTACGATGTTTTAGTGCGGGAGATTGCTGGCCTCAGGGACCAGGTGTGATTAGGAGGGGGTCCAGTGTAAGTTCACCTTACAGATTTTCTGTAAAGGTGAACTTACACTTAGGCTGCTTTCACATTGCAGCGTTACCCGCGGTGGCGGTATAGCAGTGCGATTTTTAGCGCTGCTATACCGGCATATTTACCGCGGTATTCGGCCGCTAGCGGTGCAGTTTTAACCCCCGCTAGCGGCCGAAAAAGGGTTAATACCGCCCGCAATGCGCCTCTATAGAGGTGCATTGCGGGCATTATTACCGCGGTTTCCCATTGATTTCAATTGGAAGGAGCGGTATAGGAGCAGTGAACACACCGCTCCTATACCGCTGTAAAGATGCGGCTAGCAGGACTTTTGGAGCGGTCCTGCTAGCGCACCACTTCAGTGTGAAAGCCTTCGGGCCTGAAGCCTGCAGGGCAGGTTTTTTCACGCGGTATAGCAGCGCTGTTTTTAGCGCTGTACCGCGTAAAAAACGCCCCAGTGTGAAAGGGCTCTTAAGGTAGGAATATTATTTATAGAGATATGATCAAATTAACTGACACACTGGAACTGCTAAATGTGGTTTGGACATCTATACCTAAATGACCTCTGGTGATGGAAAGGTCAAATTACCTTTTACTCTTTGGATAAATACACTTTCTGCCCTCCCACTGCAGTGCTCTATGCTGTCAGAGCTGAGTAACAACCACACCCATTCTTGCATAGACCTGCAATACTGAAAAATAATGGGGCATGTTTGGCCAGGTCTTTTGTGTTCTGTAGTACTCTGTTGCCTGCTGGATGACAGTCATATTTTGGCCACACAGTATAACTGCATTACCAGAAACATAGAGAGAAGACTATGAAAATGAAAGTTCTTAGTGCAAAGTCTATCTGACTTAATATATATTTCTATAAATTAATTAGGCTTTAAAACTTTTATTTCCCTGTGTCTAAGGCTTCATAAAACAAATGATAAAAACAGACAGTGCCCCAATCCCCCTCCCCTTTCCCACCACCCTCCAGGCTATAAAAATGTGAGTTGAGTCGAATGGCTCAGAATACAAAAAAGCCTAATAAAGCATTTGATTTGTGTTGCCCCTCATCTTATAGCAGTGAATGTTGCATGCCTTGTCCAGGCCCCTCCATACACTCCATTCACTTCATTGCCTCCCCAGAAGGCATCCCTAGCAGATAAGAAGGATATACAATAATTTGATGAGCCCCTTGTGATTTATTTGCTTTGCTAAGCTCAAATTTGTCACATGATTCACCAGAAAATCTAAAGATCTATGGATGACCGTAGGTGTATGGGCTACTACTTTGTGAAGATCTTATTATATAAGAAAACAAAATGAAATTTAAAAAAAAATGTAGGGAATGAGAATGAATATTCTACATAAAACAGCAGTTATCGAGAAACCAGTTTGCAATACAGTGTCATACACAGTGGAAATACCTATGCATGAACTGTTTTAGCTGCCATAGGTCGATAACCCTTTCCCTAATCATGTGAAATAAGTTGGCAGGTCATACGGTTCATGTATAGGTATTTCAAGCTTTTTCCTGGAGCTGCCAAGGGGTCCAAGTTAAAGCCGGTTCACACAGGGGTGGCACGACTTTGGGGCGACTTGGCAAGGCGATCTCAAGACGACTTCAGAGGCGACTTGCAAAATGACTTCTGTATTGAAGTCAATGCAAGTTGCACTGAGTCGCCCCCAAAGTTGTACAAGAACCTTTTTCTAAGTCAGAGCGACTTGAGTCGCTCCTATTAGAAGGGTTCCATTGAATAGAGCGGAACACGACTTGTCAGGCGGCTGAGTTGCCTGACGAGTCGCCCCTGTGTGAACCGGCTCTTAAGCAGTGTGAATTACAGCAGAAACGGTTCTACTTTGCTCTTATATCACTGCTGCAGAATAACGCACTTGACATTGTCCCCTTAGCTGTTCAGTTGTAAATCCAATGCTCACAATTATGCAAAAATATGTGAGAATAAAAAATAGATCCATACCTGACCTGCAGTATCTAGGATCTCAAAATGGACAAATTCCCCATCTATAACCCCGGTGTGTCTGTAAATTGTTTCTGCCAAGACAGGATACCAACAATGAATACAGTGTACATATTTCTTGGCATCACTAAAACATTAAAAATTAATATATCTGAAGCAGGTATGCATATTTCCAAAATCGGCAGTTAAAGGATCAGCCTTCCCAGAAGTGATTTTTTTACGTTAGAGATGGAGCCTTTTGCAGTGAGTCTGCCTCTAGCTCCTAAAATGTCTTAAATATGCCAACAGCCAGATCTCCCTGCCATAAATGCCAACTCCTTCCTGTTCTCCTGGTAACTGTGGGTTTTCCTGCCCACCAATGTTCCAGTTCCCCCTGCTGTTTTCTATACAACATAAATCAATTAAAAAACTCAATGGTAACCCGTGGTATTGGCCACAGCAAGTATGCAGACCAAGAACGTCCCCAGGGATAGAATAAACTATCAGGTGGTTTACCATCTACTAAAAACTGAGATATCATAATTGGGTGGACTGAACCTTTAAAGCATTGTTTGCAATTGCAAAAAAAAAAAAAAGTTACAATATAAAATAAAAGAACAAAAACCCCTTTAACTAGTCACATATTACATTTCTTAGGTTTTAGGGCATATCTCTGTTGGGAACAAATACAATTAAATGGCTACCATTCACAACAGGAACTAAAAATATTTGTGTTCAATTATATAGCAACAGGGATTATTAGAGTAGCTACTAGGCCTTCAGTGCAACCTTTTAAAGCAGAACTATATGTTAAAATTAATCAAATATACATATAGACAGACACACACATATACAGTATATATATATATATATATATATATATAGATATAGATATATATATCTATATATATATTACTACAATATTGACCCACTGTCAAGAAAGTGTTCTCTACAGAGTCACCACTCCTGGTCACCACTCCTCTTCCAGATTGAATGAAGCTCAACGTCATTCAATATGCTTCTTGTGCCAAAATGCAAAGTGCTGGAGCTGTCATCTTCACACTTCTCTATTTAATATTAATTATAAGTCACTGATCTTAAACCAGTATACAGGTTGGGAGCCTTGGCTTCAATAGCTGTATTCTTGTTTTTGATCAAAGATAAAGCTGAAATCTGGGGTATTGTAAAATTCAACCTGTACCCAAATATTTTTTTAGCTTTTTCTTCACACAAATAGAGCTTTCTTTCGGTGATATTTAATCACTGCTGGGATTAAATTTTTTTACAACAACAACAAAAAATACCTTTTTTTTTCTAGTTGTTTTTCTTATTTGAGGTGGCACTTATGGGCACTGATGAGGCAGCACTTATGGCACTAATATGCTGCACTTATGGGCACTCATATGTGGCACTGATAGGTGGCACAGATGGGCGACACTGTTAGGCATTGATGGATGGCATTGATGGGCAACACTGATGGGCGGCACTGAAAGCCAGCATAGATTAGTGGCACTGATTGCTGGCACTGGTGGGCACAGATTGCTAGCGCTTTATTGTAATCAGGGCACAGATTACATCTCCTGCTGTCCCCTGCGAGGAGATGCTCGCTGATCAGCTCTCCTCGCTACACACTCTGTGAGTGTGAGATGATGAGAGACGATTATAGGCACTTCCGTGTTTACATGTGACCGGCTGTGATTAGACACAGCCGATCACATGGATAAAGAGCTGCGTGAGCTCTTTACAGAGATGGGGGTCGCAGTATGTCCTAGCAACATGGCGCAGCCGCGCTGCGTGCCCACGCGGGCCACGTAGGGGCGGCCATTTAGGTGCGCCGTCATCTGACATCCACCCAAAATGTGCGCCGCACTGCCCCTCCGTCATTTGATGGTGAGCTGTTAGCAAGTGTTTAAAGAACAAGTTAACCTTGTTTAAAAAAATTATAAATGCACATCAACTTTTTTTGCAAACATTCAGCAAGTCTGCTGCAATTTTTAGTTTAGTTATGTTGTGCAATGGTCATCCCACCACAGAGGTCACTGTGGCTGAATTTTCATGCTGTAGACTTGCGGAGCTCTTGCTGTAGACTCACTGCATGGATGTGAAGTTGGGAACAGTTGCTGTGTCCATGCTGCCACTGTGTCCCTATTGATATGGATGGGGCTGCCTGCACAGGAATGCACGGAACAACTGTGCATCCCTGTGAAGCTAAACACAGCCTCGCTGTAGTATGCCTTACGTGAGGAAGCTGCCATCTTTGCCTCTGTTTAATCTACAACTGACAGTTTGGTTGAGAGCACAACCGATGGGAGTGTTACGTTTCCAGAATGTGACGGAAATTAAACTGTTTTATTTATTACACACTGTTAGAAGTTTTTCTTACTCGAATATCTAATATTTGCTAACATACATTACTATGCATGAATGTGTTGGATCATAATAGTATAATTGAGTTACAGTATATATTACTACCGTATTTGCCGGTGTATAAGACGACCGGGCGTATAAGACGACCCCCTAATTTTAATTTTTTTTAAATATTTTTTGTCTATACTCACTGTATAAGACGACCCCCCTTCCGAGGCTTCCGACACTTCATATTTCTTCCTTCTGGAGACATATTCTTCTTCCTTCTTGCTGGAGCTGGAGCCAATCACGGCGAGTGATGTATTCTATTAATGAATACAAAGCCTGCTTGGATTGGCAGAGGCTGTAACATCATCAGCCCACACCTCTCTGACTCTCAAAGCCAATCTGAGCAGGCTTCTCTATGTAGCTTGCTCGGATTGGCAGAGGTTGTTACTCCAACCCGAGCAGGCTCTGTATTTGAATACATCACTCACCGGGATTGGCTAAGTGGTATATAATGTATATAGCCAAAGCTACATCTAGTATTACCACACATCCAGCAGGCATCCGAGCAGTTGACCCGGCATATAAGACTACCCCTGCCTTTTGGCCATTTTTTTTAAGTGTAAAAGGTAGTCTTATACGCCAGCAAATACAGTATATTATATTTATTTCTTCTAGATTGTGAAAAGTAATATACACAGACTTTTATACTTTTGTGAGAATATACATTTTTTCAGCTCACTCCTTCAGTCTCCTTCACTAATTTACTAACAGACATATCAGCCTGGATGTCGCACCACTTCCTCAAACTCAATCTATCCAAAACCTAGCTCATATTTTTCCTTCTCTTGCCACCTCAACCTTTGCAACATTCCCAAAACATGCAACTTTCTAACCAACGACACCACTAAGCTCCTAATTCACTCTGGTCATGTCCTGCCTTGATTAATGCAAATCCCTCCTCATTGGCTTACCTTTACATATGCTATTCCCCCCTTCAGTCTGTTATGAATGCTGCTGCCAGACTCATCCACCTTACCAACTGTTCAGTGTCTGCTACTCTTCTGTGTCAATTCGTCCATTGGCTTCTGCTCACCCAACAAATTAAAGTTAAAATACTATCACCAACTTACAAAGCCAACCACAACTCTGCTCCCATCTACATCACTAGCCTAGTCTCAAAATACCAACCTAAGTGTTCTCTTCGTTCTCCCCAAGACCTCCTGCTCCCGTGTCCTCATTTTAAATCAGTTTGAGTATTTTACACGTGTTGCTGTTATTTGCGTGTATCAATAAATACTATTTTACACTATGAGGAGGTGTACCCCCTTTCTCCTATTTTTCCTGTGACCGGAAAATTTGCTGGAGGACCCTACCAATTATCCTGTGGCCATCCCTACCAGCTTGGATCCGCATGGAACGCCAGGAGTGAGAGCCATATCCACGTCCAATCCTGAGGAGGGCAGCCGGTCCATACAAGCCTTTAGGACCCACTCGCCGTATGGTGGTAGTGGGTCAACTACAGCTGGTAAGCGTACCCATTTCATCTATATGCCACGGATTATGTATGTGGAAATGTGGAGGTCTTAAACATAAGGAAAACTGTGAAGTCTGATGATACTTACAAGCATCCAAAGAATACTCACTTACCTTACGTTTATTTTTATGGGACTATAATCTTATCACGTTGTTTGCTGGACTCATTATCCAGCCCAATTACACATTTAAGTGTTTTTTTTTTCATTAATTATCACCTTAGTTGAATAGACGTCCAGACTATTCCCTAATTTTATTTATTATTCTACCCACTTGCTCTATATGGTTGTTTTTTATGTAATTTTGGCGCTGCACTAATTTTTTCTTTTTTTTTTCTTGAGCAGAGAGTGTGTCCCCCGTGCTGTGTGTCCCCCGTGTGCTCCCTGCTCCGTGTCCTCCGTGCTGTGTGTCCTCCGTGCTGTGTGTCCCCCGTGTGTCCCCCGTGCTGTGTGCCCTCCGTGAGCTCCGTGCTCCGTGTGGTCCGTGCTGTGTGTGCTCCGTGTCCTCCGTGTGTCCCCCGTGCTGTGTGTCCTCCGTTAGCTCCATGCTACGTGTGCCCCGTGCTCTGCGTCCCCCGTGCTGTGTGTCCCCCGCGCTCCGTGTCCTCCGAGTGATGTGCTGTCAGCGCTCCATGCCGCTTATCCCGTGTCCCCCCTCCTGCTGCTGTCCCACTCTGAGCTCTGTTTCCCCCTCCATGTCACCCTCCACTCCCTCTGTCCTTGTCAGGATGGAGAGCGGACGTACCTGTTCTGAATAAATGATGATCACTGACTCTGTTCATTCATATAACTGAAACATCGTAACCTGTGTTTACGATGCTTCAGTTTATGAATGGAGAGGAGAGCCGCTGTCTCCTGTCCATTCATTTTAGCTGAGACTGCAGAGAAAGGTACTTGGGAATCTGTGTCCCTAGTCCCTTTCTCTGTCTTAAAGGTGAGATGTCAGAGGTCTGTTTAGACCCCTGATATTTCTCCAAAGACCTCCAACAGGGCTGATTAAAAAAATAATGTAAATAATAATTTAAAAAAAACCACACACTGATATTCTGCGCTGTGCTGTGCTGCCCCCCCTAAAAAAAAAATCATTGTATTCCACACACATTAGTTGCAGCAAGACTCACTATAACCAGCCTGTGGAAATCAAAGGACGCACCCAACTTATCGACAGTTATAGCTAGAATCAATATACAGGCCCAATACGAATTAATGCTGGCTTATAAAAACTATTCCATTACTACATTCAGAAAGAAATGGTTAGCTTGGATCACCCATTCCAGAGCATCCAAATACTTAAAAGGGTGTAATATTTAATCTATTGTCAAGTTTGAAATACGTCAAAGTCAGATATATACTTATTGATCTGTGTAGCAAGTTTTGTTAAGTTCATTTAATTTCTGTATGTATGTGTGTATATATATATATATATATGTTTATGTATATATGGGTATACATTTTCTGTTTCTTTATGATTTTCTATATACAAATAGTTAACTCAATTGGAGGCCTAGCCATGCCTACAGATTGAACCCGATAGGGGTGGGCTGGTACAGGCTACCAAGTACTGTATTGTTATAAGAACAATCTTATGAACCAAGGTAACTCGTTCTGTTACTAAGGATTAATGTGACAATTTTAATCTGTACTGTTAAGTAAATACTTTCAATAAAAATCTATTGTTAAAAAAAAAAATTCCACTTTCACATGACATTAAAAAAAAAAGTATCGATATTCGGTATCGGCGAGTACTTGAAAAAAAGTATCGGTACTTGTATTCGGTCTCAAAAAAGTGGTTTCGGGACAACCCTAATAATAATTTTAATATAGCTTAGTCCGTGCATCTTTTTGGAGAAGCTTACATATGGTAGTAATTAGCTTTCCTTCCCCCATCTCAAATAGTATAACTTTTCACGTATGAGTTAAGAATATAAGTTCTTTATACTGTAACATTTCTTGATTAAGATATTAAATAAGAAAAAGGACGTTTTGTATTGGTATATGAATTATTTGATTTAGATGATAAATAGTTACAGAGTGCACTATTTACATTTGACAGGTTGAGGAACAAATTTACACTGCCTAATGCGTTCTTTTTCAGATTTCTGCAACTCCGACACGTATATGCATCCCAATTTGAATCCTTTCCGTTTTGATTGGAGCGGGATGATTTGGAGGTTCTCCTTCGGGATGACACTCTCGAGAAAAACACTATCAGTGATTTACAAGTCACTACTGCCCCTACACAATACAATTTAAAATAGTGCACAGAATTTATTTTACACCGCAAAGACTACATCGTATCTACCCTAGTTCCTCTTCTTGCTGTTGGCGGTGTTCTAGCTACCCTGCAGGATTTGCCCATATCTTTTAAGAGTGCCCTCAGAAAAGTAGCTATTGCCGGCATGTGACCCAGTTCATTTATACTTTGACTACTATGCATGTCCCTGTAAAGGTTGGAATTTGTCTCCTGGGGTTAATTGACTCTTTGGCCATTAATAGGGCTATGCGTACTTTATTGGGTCTCTTCATATTTTATGCCAGGTAGGTGATTGTGCTCAAGTGGAAATCAGCCACGGCCCCTCTTTTGTCCTTCTGGAAGCGTCTAATCAATAGGGTTGTACCCCTATACAAAGCTACCTATTTGTCTCAGGGTTGCCCTAAAAAATTGAGAAGGTTTGGCTCTTGTGGACAGACTCAGACTATACAGCAGACGATCAGGAGTCCACGGAATGAATCTATTCACCCCTGATATGGTTTAGCCTAAGATATATATATATACTGTTTTACTCCTTTGCAGTGACTCATGCTTCATTAGATTGCGTATAAAGTTAATCTTGTATAGACTTAGTTGTTTAGGTGAGAGGTACCCCTCCTCCAACTTAGCAGAGACATTCCTGAGTATAGAATTTTAGTAGCTAGACCTCTACTAAGGTAACCCCTACTGTTACATAAAAGTGGTGGTGGCCGAATTGAAGCCTGCGTTTATTGAAACGTTAAGTTAGGAGAGGGGAGACATTTTAAGGAGACACATTTGAATGCAGACATGAGGAAACACACACATCTGATGAGACACACAATATTTATCTCAAGAATATAACTACATTATTGATATTGTTTTTACATTCTGTATTTTAATATTTTTCTTGTAATCGTATGCAATTTTATTATTAAATCCATTAAAAAAAATGTTTTACACAAGAACTGGAAGGACTTTCTATTTTGGAACTTTTATCATCAATATAAGTTTAAGGAATATTGGGAGAATATTCTTATACAGGGGCAGACTGACAACTCATGGGGACCCTTTGATCCTTGGGTGACCCCCAGACCTTAGCAGTTCTTTGTGAAAGCATTGAACGTTAAAAGGGCTGTAATAGCAGTACCCTCTAATAGTCTCCTGTAACCCGTCCCTAACTACGCTTGTAGCATGTCCATAGACTCTTAACCTTTTCTTGTGAGATATTTGAAGTCTTCTGTAGCATTACATATGCTAAATAGTATGTTTGGCCTCTTAGTGGCATCAGTGGTCACAGTTGAGCCCCCTATACCTCTTACAATTAACATGAATGGTCTAGATTGCCCACAGCATCAAGTCAGCGTATTTAATTAATTTATACAAACGCTTTAGTCCTAATTCAGTGTGTTTCTGTAGGCATCCCAAATTCAGACATTTTTCACATTTATTATACTGTTATTTTCTAATACCGGGGAGTTTGTTACTCAGGGGAAGGATTTCGTTATTGGCGCTATCACTGTTTTCAACAGCACATAATACTAATCCCAGGATTTACATTCCTGTCTAAGGGCATTCTAAATTGCTTACAGCACTAAAAGGAACTAATTGGCTTTATAGTGAAGAGCAAGTTATCCTTTGCAGTAAAAATCACATGCAATTAGTACATCTTGCAGTGTTCTCTGAGAAAAGGTGATTATTGTACGAATAGGATAAACCCATTGTTTTGTGCTTGTACAGTTTGTGTGTAATAAGCTTAAAGCAAGGTAGAGGTTTAAATTAATCATAGTCAGTTTATTCTTGACAGTGAACAAAAGAACCTGAAATCAAATGATGAGATAATAGTATATAATTATGAAACCATTAATTTTAGTGTAGTATACCCCAGAATGTGGGACACATTTAACAGTTGTTAGAAATCCTCACTTTAAGAGGTTATGTAAGGCCATATTTAAGATTTCTGTAAAGGAAATCTCTATGGACAATATGTACTGGTGTCAACAACCATACCTCTCAACTGCCCCAGATTTGCCAGGATTGCCCCAGGATTTGATGTAAATCCAGACAAATCAAGATTTCGTCCCAGAGTGGAGCCCAGTGGCAGAACTTCAATGGCTTTCCTGGCAGCATACACTAGTGCGAGCACAAGTTACGCCTTCCCTGTGGCTTGTGTGGGTTGTCTGGGGTCCCACATGCATTTTTGTGTTTATGTGAGAGGCAGACGGCGGTAAGAGATGCCAGCTGCCTCACACATACAGGGCGGCAAAACCATTGCCTTCTCCTTGGCTGTAATGCTTTCCTGCACAGAGACAGGAGGGGGAGGCGCTGAGAATTCATGGCCGGATTTAGGCCATGATTTCTCCTGTTTCCCCCTCCCAGACCGGATATTGTGCCTGAGCTCCTCTCCCCAACCCTGCACTTAGGACAAGGGGAAGGCAGCCTAGAGCGGGGAAGTGATGAGTCCAGAGAGGTGACAGTGGTCATGCCCTCTCGCTCTTTTTATTCCAGTGATCCTTTATACGGCAGGTGACATTGGATCTATAGCTTGGACTGTACATGGTAGGATTAGCACTCCCTATGGCAAGGACTGTTCATCTTCCAGCAGCAGAACAGTTTGATCTATGGATCTGGTATAATGTACTATATGGGGGATTGCTGGTATAACAGGAGGGAGAGAGCACAGCCCGCAACCGCAAAAATCATAGTTCTTGGGTTGGGATGAGAGGTTTGTAGGTGGGGGGGGCTCCATTCTGCTGACTCCTGTACACTGCCCTACTGGGTCTGTTTACTCGATCCTGCTGATCCCTGTATACTGCTCTACTGACCCCCTGTCCTCCATCCTGCTGACTCCTGTACACTGTCCTACTCGCCCCTTGTCCTCCATACTACTGACCCCCTGTCCTCCATCCTGCTGACTCTTGTACACTGCCCTACTCACCCCTTGTTCTCCATATTACTAACCCCCGTCTTCCATTCTGCTGACCCCTGTACCCTGTCCTACTGACTTTGGGGAGTCTGGAGCGCTTGCGCTGCCCACGACCCACTCCCTCTGCTGTGATTGGACACATCGGGAACCAAACGTCAGGTCTGGTGGACGCGATGTAACTATGTAAACAAGGCAGACCACCATTCTGCCAGAGGGGAAAATTAAGATCTTGTGTTCTGCTAAGCAGAAACCTGGACCTCTGTTTCCTTTAGTCAAAGCACATCCCCCACAGTTAAAAAGCACCCCCTAGGGACACATTTAACCCTTAGATTGCCCCGATGTTAACCCATTCCCTGCCAGTGTCATTTATACAGTGACAGTGCATTTTTTTAGCACTGATCACTGTATTGGTGTCACTGGTCCCCAAAAAGTGTCACTTGGTGTCAGATTTGTCCGCTGCAATGTCGCAGTCACGCTAAAAATCGCTGACTGCTGCCATTACTAGTAGAAAACTTGTTTTAAAAAAAAAACTTGGATGAAGTGGTTAAGCAGCCGATAAATATGCAAATGTATTTCCTGCCATCATAGTGAAGGCAATGGGGTTTCAACAATACCAGTCTACTTCTACTTGTAGGGAGTTTGTGCTCTTTTTTTTATCTGTAAGTAAATAGATTAAATACATTTTGAAAAATGGAAAAACAGAAACTTAAATATCAAAAATTGTTTAAATTAAAAAAAATCTTAGAAAGATAAATGAAGAAGAAAAATGTATTAAATGTATTTAAATATACGTGCATGGGAGGGGTTCAAACACATATTCCATTTAAGGATCAATAAAGAATTATTAACACAATTGGATACATTTACTTCAGATTTTTACATGATTTTGATCAGTAATATTATGAGTGTTTGGTGACATAAGGTTAATCCAAGGTTTCTATAACAGCTACTTGCATTTGGCTTTGATGTACCTCATTAAAGAATTACGAAGGAAATGAAAAATAGTGGACAGTAACCCATAATTAATTTGGTCTTTCTAGCTGTCAGAATTGACAATGGAAAGGAAATGACATGCTTCTGATCAAACAGAAATCTGAGAAGTTATTTTTTACCCAGGCCAGGATACAATAACATCGTACAAACTGGTTAAAGTGGAATAAAAATAAACACATGAATGGAATGCACATCATTACACTACATAGAATAATATAATAAATTAGATAAAAGTTATCAACAGAATTATCTAACCACTACTCAAAGGTGTGCGACGCTGGGCTACTGCAGAATATTAGTGTGATTCAGCAACTTGAGTATGTTCGGTAAAACAAACAGTACTACTATGCTATAGGTGCCAGGAGTTTCATGAATTTTTTATTTTTTTTAAAGCATAGTACAGCTTTAAAAACATATATAAAGCCCAAAAACAAAACCTTAATACTGTATATTGCAGCTTACCAGATCTTGTATGGGGTAGCTGCACTTTTTTTTTCCAGCTTTCTCTCCCTTATTCTATTAGATGCCCTAGTAGAAGTCCTAGTCGGATGAAACGCGTAGGGCTTGGTACGCCACTCCCCATATTGTTTTTCCTCTTTTTACTATTTACTTGTGATCACTTTTAATGTCAATGTTTTGTTTGGATTTATTATATTAAAACCCAAATATATATTTTTGACCTGCACTATTGGAGCACCGTTTTTTCTTTCTCCTTGCATGTTTTGTTGGAGTACGTTTTTGGAGCTGTTCCATCGTGCCTGCATTGACCCCCCTTAGGGTCTTTTCCATCCCAAGCCATCTCAACATTTGTTGGAAACAGGGGCGATACCCTGTGAGCTCTGGTTCGTTCCACCCATCCAGGATCCTCAGCCGAGGACTGTCGGGTCCTACGGCCAAGTTTTGTGGTTCCAACCATCCAGAGTCGCCAGACAAGTTGAACTGATTATTTTTGGGATCCCCTATGCCTGCATGATCTGCTGTCGCTGACAGGTAGATCCATTCATTCTGGTAAGCATATTCCAACGTACTCAGTTGGAAGAAATTTCCCCATGTTTACTGTCTTCACCGTTACTTCACATTTTACATTGATGGACATTATTTTTATTTATTTTTTATGTGGACTTATTAGCACATTCACTCCTCAACCACCAGCGCTACATTTATATTTTATCACTTTTATCTCTTATTTCCACCTGGTAATCTTGCAAAAAACACAATTCCTGTACTTGATTGGCTATGTTCATCCTAAACCAAAAATAACTACTGCGCCAACTCATCAAAAGCAGTGAAACCAACAAACAAATAGTTGCTGCTAAGTGCGGGTTCACACAGGGGCAACCCGACTTACAGCACGACTTTGCAAGGCAACCTCAGCACGACTTGGAGCAACTTACAACGCAACTTAAAGTTGCCTCCAGGACAGGCGACTTTGGCTGTGGCCAATCACAGAATAATCAGCTCTGTGGGAGGGAGGGGTTTGCCTGAGTAAACTATTTTCTTTTCCTGTAAGTTGCTTCAGTTAAGATGCTTCCTGTAAGTTGCTTCAGTTAAGATGGAGATCAGACTTTGGAGGCAACTTCCATTGAAATCTATGGGTACAAGTTGCCTAGAGTCGCCTTGAAGTAGTACAGGAACCTTTTCTGAAGTTGTGGCGACTTCAGTAATGTACATTAAGATGGCTCTCATTGACTAACATGGGATTTCTGATGTCAAGTGACTTGGGGCGACATGAGGTCTGACAAGTCGGATCCCAAGTCACTGTAGTGTGAACCGACACTGACACCCAACGTGTTCCTACATATACGAGCAAACGTATAGTAGTAAATGGCGCCGTGCTTCCAAAAATATATAATAATTAATATATTTGTGCCAATAAGGTAAATAAAAAAATACATTTTACAGTATTATTATTATTTGCCCTGATGTAGTCACACGACCATGTAGGGCGGAGCTTGGATGACAGGGATCGGAAGTGCCATTAGTGCAGCACCATTTACTACTATATGTACATTCAGAGCTATGACAGGAGCAATGATTGCCACCCAGTCTGTACTTCAAACATGTATCATCTAAATTACTTTAGAGATGATGGTATTAGTAGTTTACAGAAGAAAGGTAACATTGTTCAACTTGTTCATCTCACAGTGTGTAGTGTGTACCAAGCTTAACAGGTATTTTCTGAACTTACCTTGCAATATTTAAAATATTTGTTATTTAGTTTTAGGGTTTAGTTTTGACACATATGGAAACACAGACATCGCATGTGACTCACACTGCTGTGCAGATCACATGTGATGTCTGTGCTATGCAAGTTCAGACATACAGTTTGGCTAAACTCACATTGGATTCGCACAAAAAAGGTGCAGGAACTTTTTTTTCCTCGCACTGGAATCAGATCACATGGGTGTACACATGTGATCTGATTCCTGTCCGAGTCCACAGTTTGCAATGCGATCTGTGAACCGATCTAGGGATGTCGTTAACACTGTATTGACACCCGCAGCGGTTCGCAGAGAGTAGTGTAAACTGCCTGCAGGAGAGATTCAATTGGGGAACCGGTGCTGGAATCACGCTGGTTCCCACATCGCTATAGTGTGAGCCCAGTTTAAAGCTAAACGCCAGGAAGTCCTGGCAAAAGTACTGTATTTTTTTCTAGCACATGGCTAAAACCTATGTTTTTATTCAATTTTTTTTAATTCTACACAATTTTTTGATTTACATCTTTCTCCCCGTTTGAGATTCGCCTCTATGATTAAGCCCCTACTGGGCGAAACATGTTAGATGAGCCCCTCTGTCAGAGCACTCCGATCAGGACTCCATGCCATTCGCTGAGTCAGTCGGCTGCTGGTTTTCCAGCATGCACGTTCAACAGAAGCCAGCCGAATGTCTTCTGTCAGACAGACCGACATGCATACGGTCAGAGTGTCAGCCAGTATTTTTTGTATTGGCAAATGTCTCCCGACATTCAGCCTATGTGTACCCGGCTTTAGAGCTACCATTTCCAGTTATTCTAGTGAACGTATTTGGCTACTATGAAGAAATTATTTGCCAGTGATTCCAAATGCTAGTGTGCAAAAATTCCTTTTATAATCCACTAATGTGTCATTGTAAATTAATGTTTTGAACGTATTCTTTATGACCAATACATTCTATATGTTATGTGCAGGTCTAACGATGAGCTTCTCTTATTAAAATTTGTTACGGCATCTCTTATATCGGTTGATGTGATGCCAACCCTTAACCTCTTCGTGCCGGCTGCACGTAAATATTTGGTTTCTTGGCAGGTGGGCCTTGGCGCAGAACAGCCGCATATTTGTCTGCATTAGTGCAAATAGAGCTGTACCAAGAGCGCACTCCTGGGACAGATACCGGCAGCTAATGGAAAGCTCTCGATCGCTGACTTACTATAAATGAGAATGGTCCCTTGTGCTGCTGGCTGCTGTTTGTTAAAATCTGAAGACCTCTTTATTTCTATACCCCAGAAGCTATAATCATCTGTTGCTGCTAAGGGACACAGGCATTCCTCAAGAGTTTTGACTGTACCCTCCCTTTCTAACCCCCCCCCCCCCCAATCCAATACAGTACAGTATAATATAGCTTCTATGAATGAAAAGTGCTGTATGAATGGGGGACAGGAGGGTGAATAAAAGGCATAGCCTCCGCCATTCTTAGATTGCTTTTCAACCTCTTGATTAGTCTTTGACTAGGCCCTCGGCTCCATTAACATCTGTACCTTCAGAAGATAACTTCTGTGGGGGTTCAGAGGACTTCAAGTAAAACAGTAGCACTCATCACTGATGTTAGACAGTACCTCATTCATAGTAAGTACTGCCCCTTGTGCTGATTAAAAAAGAAATTGTATAAACTTAGGCTTTGGTTTAATTAAAGGAAATGTCGACTCTCTGCAGTCACTGCAACCCATACAAGCTCATTATGCCTTTCGGCAAGACTTGTGCTTCAGTCTTCTTAAAGGGGTTGTAAAGGTACAATTTATTTTTTTCCTAAATAGTTTCTTTTACCTTAGTGCAGTCCTCCTTCACTTACCTCATCCTTCCATTTTGCTTTTAAATGTCCTAATTTCTTCTGAGAAATCCTCACTTCCTGTTCTTCTGTCTGTAACTCCACACAGTAATGCAAGGCTTTCTCCCTGGTGTGGAGTGTCGTGCTCGCCCCTCCCTTGTACTACAGGAGAGTCAGGACGCTCTCTACATTGCAGATAGAGAAAGAGCTGTGTGTTAGTGGGCGTTCTGACGCTCCTGTAGTCCAAGGGAGGGGGTGAGCATGACACTCCAGACCAGGGAGAAAGCCTCGCATTACTGTGTGGAGTTACAGACAGAAGAACAGGAAGTGAGGATTTCTCAGAAGAAATAAGGACATTTAGAAGCAAAATGGAAGGATGAGGTAAGTGAAGGAGGACTGCACTAAGGTAAAGGAAGCTATTTAGGAAAAAAAATTGTACCTTTACAACCCCTTTAAGTTACTTGCAAACACTGCGGCATCTGCAGTGAACTGGGTATAGGGTGTACAATGAATGTTGGCACTGCCTTATGTCGTACATAAAACATTATCTTCAGCCTTGGCAATTCAAAGCATTTCATTAATAGAAGTAATCTAGCAGTCCCTGTGTCTACTTTAATAAATGATTAGTAATTGGAGGGGATGTAGATTATAGTACCCATGCTTCCTTTAAAGCGGAGGTTCACCCTAAATATAAGATCTCTCATGTGATCCAGCATACTGGCGTCAGCGCCAGTATGCTGGGTTTTTTTTTTTTTAATCGCACACTTACTGTATTATAGTGGAATTCCTTTTTTGTCCCCCGCGGTGGACGGCTGTAGTATTGCTCGTCACATCTTCCTAAAATACCCGATATGGACTCGGGTAATCTCGGCGAAAATGCGGCGCCTGCGCACAGACCTAGGAGCTGACTGCGCAGGCGCCGTATTTCTCCGAGTCCTATTTCGGAGGGCGTGACGCGCCATAGCCGTAGGACTCGGAGAAATACGGCGCCTGCGCAGTCAGCTCCTAGGTCTGTGCGCAGGCGCCGCATTTTCGCCGAGATTACCCGAGTCCATATCGGGTATTTTAGGAAGATGTGACGCGCTATACTGGCGCCATCCACCACGGGGGACAAAAAAGGAATTCCACTATAATACAGTAAGTGTGCGATTAAAAAAAAAAAAAAACAGCATACTGGCGCTGACGCCAGTATGCTGGATCGCATGGGAGATCTTATATTTAGGGTGAAATACCGCTTTAAATCAATTCTCTTATTTTCCTTTCTTTTCTTTTTTTTTTTTATATAAAAATACTGGACGTTTTGGAGGAAAATACACAAATGTCTGTTTGTTTGGTAAGACAAATGACTCATAGGATGGAGACTACTTGCCATCTGCCATTTGGAGTGATTCATCGAATGTTGTCTCTTAAACTGTACCCAGGAGATCGGCTATTCTTTACTGAGTGGCTCAATGCCTGCAGACACCCACAGGCCTATACTCAAAAGGTCAGACATGGTACGTGAAGGAATCTCATAACTAACATTGATTTTGATAGTTGTTTATAGTATACAAAGGGGATTGACACAATTTCATTAAATGTATTTTTAAATACTTAAAGGGGTTGTAAAGGTAAAAAAAGTTTTCCCTAAATAGCTTTCCTTACCTTAGTGCAGTCCTCCTTCACTTACCTCATCCTTTCATTTTGCTTTTAAATGTCCTTATTTCTTCTGAGAAATCCTCACTTTCTGTTCTTCTGTCTGTAACTCCACACAGTAATGCAACACTTTCTCCCTGGTGTGGAGAAAGCCTCTTGAGGGAGGAGGGGGCATTGAAGCATTTATATTTATATTTTGGACTCTGCTTATTATATCAACTATTGGAGTTGTATTTCCAGGGATGGACTGGCCATTGGGACTACAGGGAGTTTCCCGGCGGGCCGATAGACCAGTGGGCCGGCTTTAGTGACAGTGGACCGCCGCCCCCCCTCCACTCCTCTGTCTCTACCTTCCTGCAGCGCTTACCTCCTCTCCCTCCCTGCAGCTCTCACCTGGGGGGAACAAAGAAGCAGGAGGAGGACCAGAGGAAGAGGGGGGGCGACAGAGGAGCATGGGGGAGGGGACAGACAGCTGACTCAACAGCTATGGCCTGGGAGTTTCTCACTTCTGCCTAATCTTGTCCCATAAGGGGGGGCACCAAACTGATTCTTTGCCCCGGGTGAAATAATGTCTAGCTTCCCCACTGGTACTGCCTATAAGAGTATCAGTACCAGCCGTTCTACTCCAATAAAGTAGAACAGCTAGTGGCTAGTGAAGGGGGAGAGGGGGCTTGGGTGGCCGGGGGGGGGGGGGGGGGTTTGGGAGTTGTCCGACCACCATGGGAGAGACCTGCCAAAGTGGGCCAGTCTGGATGAAGTCCAGGGGCAAATTTTTGGCCCAGTCCACTCCAGCCCTGTGTATTTCTGTTTATTATTTTACTAATATAGTTATAGTGTATATGTAATTGCGCTGCACTTACAATTTGCACTTAATTGGCTATGAGGAGTGCCTGGTGGACACGCTCTACAAAGGGTTAGCAGCAATCTTCGTCTCACTATTAGACAAACAATAATTATTGTTAGATATTTGCGCTTATTATATTTAATTTACAGGTTAAAAACAGTGGCATATGCTAACTTAGTTCCCTCAGGGCACATGACAAGATCTTATTTTTCAAATAATTCTTGTTCTGGGAAAAAAATAATGTTTCTGATTGAGTCAATAATATTAAATCTACTAAATTCCTAACTGTACTCTATAAACTCCCACACACGGCACAGAATACAAATTATTCTTTAACCCATTTCCCATGAACAATGGTGCAGAGAATGCTGTGATTTTCCACCTAAATAACTTTCTTGCCAGATTCTGCTAGGATGATTAAATTATCATACAATCAGTCATTGTCTCTGGTAATAAAAAAAAATTACAATGCTGTCTACTGTAACAAAGCACCTGTCTTATAGTGTCAAACATGAGTAGAACGTTGGGCACTATGACGTGTCATTTTTCACTTAAGTCTCATCCTAGGGACTCACCACAGCCCTTATCCCTGGCGTAATCCTTACTTTTTTTTAAATGTAGCTCTATTAACCACTTAAGACCCGGACCAAAATGCTGCTAAATGACCTTGCCCCTTTCTGCAATTCGGCACTGCGTCGCTTCAACTGACAATTGCGTGGTCGTGCGACGTGGCTCCCAAACAAAATTTGCGTCCTTTTCTTCCCACAAATAGAGCTTTCTTTTGGTGGTATTTGATCGCCTCTGCGATTTTTATTTTTTGCGCTATATACAAAAATAGAGCGTCATTTTTGAAAAAAACCCAATATTTTTTACTTTTTGTTATAAGAACAATCAAATAAACTAAATTTTAGTCAATCATTTAGGCCAAAATTTATTAAGCCATATGTATTAAGTGAAAAAAAAAAATCGCAATAAAAAAAATTAGCTACCTAGCGGGAACAGCGACACTTATACAGCGATCAGAAAAATGATCGCTTAGTGACACTGGCAATAGGGAGTGAAAGGGTTAACTAGGGTGGTGATCAAGGGGTTAAAACTTTATTAGGGGGGGGTACGGGGGCTACCCTGAACCTAACACTAACTGACTGTCACACTGCCTGTCACACTGACACTAAATACAGTAATCATACATGTATGATTACTGCATTCAGTGACACTCTGACAGGGGGAGGGGGGGGCGATCGGGGGGGTTAATGTGACTATGTGTAGTGTTAGTGCAGTGTAGTGTTAGTGCAGACTTACTGTGCGATGTGATCTCTCCTCAGCGGTGGTTGAAAAAAACGCTGAAGGAGAAATCACATCGCTTCCTCCTTCCTGTGTTTACACAGGAGGAGGAAGTGACAGGGCGGGGGAGTGCGCGGATTGGCTGAGAGCGATCCCTCATTCCGGATCACTCGGCCAGCTACGGGGACCGCCGCATGTACAGGGGGGGGGGGGGGTCCGATCGCCCCCGAACCCCCTCAAGGCACCAACGTATATATACGTTGATGTGCCTATCGGTGCCATTCTGCCGATGTAAATGTACATGCGGCGGTCCTTAACTGGTTAACCACTTAAGCCCCGGACCAATATGCTGCTAAATGCCCAAAGGCGTTTTTACAATTCGGCACTGCGTCGCTTTAACAGACAACTGCGTGGTCGTGCGACGTGTCTCCCAAACAAAATTGGCGTCCTTTTTTCCCCACAAATAGAGCTTTCTTTTGGTGGTATTTGATCACCTCTGCGGTTTTTATTTGTTGCGCTATAAACAGAAATAGAGTGACAATTTTGAAAAAAATTCAATATTTTTTACTTTTTGCTATAATAAATATCCCCCAAAAACATATACAATTATTTTTTTCCTCAGTTTAGGCCGATACGTATTCTTCTACCTATTTTTGGTAAAGAAAATCGGAATAAGCGTTTATCGATTGGTTTGCACAAAATTTATAGGGTTTACAAAATAGGGGATAGTTTTATTGCATTATTTTTTTTTTTACTACTAATGGCGCCGATCAGCGATTTTTTTCGTGACTGCGACATTATGGTGGACACTTCGGACAATTTTGACACATTTTTGGGACCATTGTCATTTTCACAGCAAAAAATGCATTTAAATTGCATTGTTTATTGTGAAAATGACAGCTGCAGTTTGGGAGTTAACCACAGGGGGTGCTGTAGGATTTGTGTGTTCCCTGTGTGTGTTTACAACTGTAGGGGGGTGTGGCTGTAGGTGTGACGTCATCGATCGACTCTCCCTATAAAAGGGATCACTCGATCGATGCAGCCGCCACAGTGAAGCACGGGGAAGCCGTGTTTACATACGGCCTCTCCCCGTTCTTCAGCTCCGGGAAGCGAGCGGGCGGCTAGAAACGAATAGCCGCGCCCTCGTCCCATATCCCCCCCAAGCGGGTTTCCGACCACCGCATGTAGCGGGGGGGGGGTCCCGATCGGACCCCTGACCCACGCAAAGGCCGGGACGTATATATACGCCCATCTGCCTTAACGTTCCCTTCTGTAGATGTATATCTACATGCGGCGGTCGGGAAGTGGTTAACTATACAACACACACATAGGTGTGTGCAGCCTATTGCATTAGGGTGTGCACCCCAAAGCCCAAACACACACTACTGATCACTCACAGTGTTCATTCAGAAAGCGAAGGGGCTGGTAAATTGTATATTTACTGGCCCCTTTCCCACTCCTAAAACATCCCAGCAGCAACAGCCGATAGGAGAGGGGGGAAGCTGGCAGAGCTGCAGGGGAAAAGATGGGAGCCAGAGCAGTAGAGGGAATCTGTGCTGCACAGAGTGATTAGGGTGTGCCTGGGCACACCTGACGCACCCTATGCGCACGCCTATGAACACACTCTAACAACCAATAAGGCTAGAAGGCTTAGAACAAAAAGTAAAATTGTTTTCACTATTGTTGGATTCTTCAGGGAAAACCCAACAACAGAAAAAAAAAAAAGTTGTCACAAGTCTCTCCGCAGCTGTTGAAACATGAAACATGCATATCCTCTTTTTTTCTCTGTTGCAGTTAATTAACAGTCAGAGCTTTTTTTCTCAGAAAATAGGTGCAGGAACTCAAATAAGACCCGTTCAGATTTCACAAACAGTAGAAGGGTCTTAAAGGGGCATTAAACACCAGGATTGCATTACATACAGAGTGCAGAGTTCAGGGGGTTACATACAGAGTTCAGAGCTGTCACTTGTAAAAACAGAAACTAGACTTCTGTGCTTACAAGTGATTGTGGTGAGCAGGCACCAAAGGGTCTGAGCCAAAGGTGGTGGAACTGAGTTCCCCCAAGTTCCCCCTGAAAAAAAGCCCTGTTAACAGCTATAGGTTTTGTTCTTCTTCCAGCCAAAGACTTCATTGTATTAGCGGTGAGGCAGCATACTGATAAGCTCACCTATCTGTAAAGCCGCGTACACACGATCAGTTAAACCGATGAGAAGGGTCTGATGGACCGTTTTCATCGGTCCAAACCGATCGTGTGTGGGCGCCATTGGTTATTTAGCCATCGGTTAAAAAAAAGGGAACTTGTTTTAAATTTAACCGATGGATTCCTAACCGATAGAAAAAAAAACGATCGTTAGTGGGCACGACCATCGGTTAAAAATCCACGCATGCTCAGAATCAAGTCGACGCATGCTTGGAAGCATTGAACTTTTTTTCAGCACGTCGTTGTGTTTTACGTCACCACGTTCTGACACAACTTTGTCTTGCATACAAATGTACACACGATCGGCTTTTCCATTGGAAAACCTTAGATGTTTTTTCCGATGGAATTCTGCTGGCTTGCATACACACGGTCACACAAAAGTTCTCTGACCTTTCGACCGTCAAGAACGCGGTGACATACAACACTACGATGAGCCGAGAAAAATAAGTTCAATGCTTCCAAGCATGCGTCAAATTGTTTCCAAGCATGCGTCTGAATTTTGCATGTCGGAATTGCTACAGACGATAGGAATTTTTTACGTCTGAGAATTTGAGAACCAGCTCTCAATCTTTTGCTGGCGGAAAGTTCAATGGTGTGTACGGGGCATTAGTGAACTCCTTTCAGGATGGTACTGGAACACTCCTGTGAGAATCATCCCTGAAACATGCTACTCTACTTCTTAAATCTCGATCAACCATGTGACATACCATAGAATAGAAATGGAGAATGGAGAAACCATATTGCTCTCTGCTTCAAATTATTTATTAAAACTGAATAAAGGGATAAAAAACAAACACTCACATAGATATTTGTAAAACAAGCATTAATTCAGCTCACCACGCTGATGCAAAAGTAAGTAATGATGTAATGGACAACAGCTTCTCCCACCCGTACGCATTACGCCCTCCTAATGGGCTTCTTCAGCAGGTCAGGCCTTGAGAAAAGGGACCCTGCATTGTCCCAAAATGTCAGCTATATTGTATTCAAAACCACTTCCCGCCCACAGTACGTCATATGACGTCCTTAACTTTCAGGGGGGATATTTGAATGATGCCTGCAGCTACAGGCATCATTCAGATATCATTAGTTTCTGCCGGCGATTCTGTGCACGATAAGAACGATCATAGTGGCAGTTCCACCGCTTGATCATTCTTACAGACGACGGGAGGGGATGTACCCCCCTCCCGCCGCCATCCAGTGCTTCTATTTGCTCTCCCGGAGAAAGAATCGGCCGCTGCTGGATGACTACCATAGAGATTTCCAGTCATCTCTATGACCGTTGGAGGCCGAGCGTGACATTATGACGTCACGTCTGGGCCACAGATGTAAATAAAGCGATTGCGGCTTTCAGCATGAGATCAGTGATTTTTTTTTTCAATCTCATGCTTTCCATCCTAGGGGAGGGATGTGGGATCTTATTGACCCGGAATCTCTCCATAAAGAGGACCTGTCACAATAGATTCCTATTACAAGAGTTGTTTACATCCTTTGTAATAGGAATATTACTGTTAAAAACATGTTAAATGTAATAATAAAAAAATAAAGTAAACAAAAAAATGAAATAAAAAATAAAATAAACAAAATAAAAGCGTCCCTGTCCCCGGTAGCTTGCGCTCAGAAGCGAACACACACGTAAGTCCCGCCCACATATGTAAACACCGTTCAAACCACACATGTGAGGTATCACCGTGTGCATTAGAGCGCGTACAACATTTGTAGCCCTATACCTCCTCTGTAACTCGAAACTGATAACCTGTAAAAAAAAAAACGTTGCCTATGGAGATTTTTAAGTACCGATGTTTGGCGCCATTCCAAGTGTGCACAATTTTAAAGCGTGACATGTTGGTTATCTATTTACTCTGCATATCGTCTTTAACATTATACAAAAAAGATTGGGCTAACTTTACTGTTTTGTTATTTTTTTTTTCCTAGGATGTCTGCTAAAAAAAAAAAACATTTTATGTTTATATATATATATAATGTTTGGGGTTTCTGAGTAATTTTCAAGCAAAAAAAATGATTTTTACATGTAGGAGTGCCAGACTTGGTCCGGTATGAAAGTGGTTAAGTGGCCTTTTACGAATAAATCCATTAAAGAAATGTAATCATTAATTAAGCGTTGCTGACTATTCATCCCTTCATTAACCTCGCTGAGGAAATGGATACCAATAAATGAACTGTGTGTGCTGGAGTACAGATTTAAAGCGGAGTTCCACTCTAAAAATGTACTTTCTATTAACAGCTTGACTTTAATGTAAAAAAAACAAACAAAAAAAATAAAATAATTTTTTTACTCACTTCTATCTGGCTGTTACTAGGCAGATTTTGTAAGATGCCTAGTTCCTGGTCATAGGTGGTTCAACTTCCTGTTGTAAGACCCCATTGCCTCCTGGGAAATTATGACACTCATATGTCATATCCCAGGAGTCTCTGGGCATTACTGTGCCTAAAAAGTGCCCAGCATGCACCTTTCCCTGAAAACCAGGAAGAAAAAGGAACTGGGCTTCACATGCCCACACATATAATGGGTACAGCCACAACATGAGCTGGAGGATATAAAACAATGATTTCTGGAATGATTGGGGAGCTATTAATATGTTTTAGGGACTATTTAATGTGATTCATTTTAGCTTGCAAAAAAAAAATATATTATACCGGGAACCCCGCTTTAACTGGTGGGATGAATATTGGGGAGTGGGTCGTGTGCAGATCAGTAAAATCTACTTTTTTTATTTTAGCTTTATTCAGTTGTATTCTTTACGGCAAGTGATTATTTAGAGACAGGTAAAAGTTTTCTACAAATCCTCTTGTAAAAATACAATTCCAGTCCTTATAAATTTGGAAAATCTCCCTTTCACATTATAAATAGATCTAAAATTGAAAAACAAGGAAATAGAGAATTCATGGCTACTGTAGATAAATTGAATATATTTTAACCAGTCAATATTTGGCAAGCAATAGGCAAAATAAGAATAAACATTAATTGATCCTAAGTAAACATGAATTATCTCCCAAATATATAGGACAATAAATCAATAGTATTGACCCTTCGAGAATAAATTGAGGCTAAATTGATATTCTATACAACTAATAATTCTGTTATCTTTACAACTTCTACTTACCGAGTGTGGGATCGTATTCTCCAATAAACCGTTTAGTGATAAATCTGACAGTCATTGCTGTGTCAGGAAAGAAAATGATATTGTGTTATTATTATTGCGTTGCAGTGCTGTCAATTCCTAAAAATACAATTCAATTCACACCTTTATTAAAGTTGTAAAGGTTCATTTTTTTCTAAATATGTGTCTTTAAGCTAGTGCATTGTTGGTCCACTTACCTTTTCCTTTGATTTCCCTTCTAAATGTTTGTTTTCTTTGTCTGAATTTCTCACTGCCTGTTCCTCCTCAGTAAGCTGTTCTGACTGACTAACCCCCAGCCAGAACGGTTCGGATGATGAAGGCAAGTTTACTGAGGAGGAACAGGAAGTGAGAAATTCATACAAAGAAAAAAAACATTTAGAATGGAAATAGAAGGAAAAGGTAAGTGAACCAACAACGCACTAGCTTAAAGGAACCAATTTAGAAAATAAAAAACAAACCTTTACAACCCCTTTAAAGGGGTTGTAAAGACAAAAACATTTTCCTCTTAAATTAAAGTCTGGCAGTAGCTGATAAAGTAAAAAATAATGTTTTGCATTATAACTAGCTTGATACCTGTTGAAATCGAGCTGTTTTATTCACCTCCAGCACTCCTGAATTGTTATTCTCACTGACTTCCTGGTTTGCGGTGCGCATTCATTCTTGCTACATCACGGCCTAATGGGAACTACAGTTCCCATTAGGCTTAGCCTCTATGCCTGTGAGGGATAAGAGAGCATCTTCATGCAGAGCTGTAGTCATAGGGAGGGGGTGAGCACATTCTGCTTTCCACCATGCAAAACGGCTCAGATGCTGGTAGAAAGCAAGAAGAGGAAAGACAGGAAATGGCATTTTCAAACCTGGATTACTGTGTTTTGGAGGTCAAAAAGAAAAACGAGGTAAGTGATATTTTAATGCTCTAGCTTACAGAAATGGAAGCTATAAACGAAGTCCTATTACAGTCAGCTGACTTAATAGCGCCGAAACATAAAACCTGCATCTGGAAAAATACCTCCAGCTGGTTCAACAACCAACTGGGGTTACTGAAGCAAGAGCGCAGAAGAGCGGAAGCCGCCTGGAAAAGAAGCTCTTCCGATGAGAATCTCTCCATCTACAAAGCAACAACAAGAAAATACCACAAATAAATTTTCAAAGCCAAGAAAAATTATTTTTCTGAGGCTATCAACAGCGCCCTTAATCGCCCACGCAAACTCTTCAAACTGGTCACTCAGACCATGAATCGAGGATGTCTTGAAGCCCCCAATTTGGATACACAAGAATTTTGCGATGAATTATCGGATTACTTCATTAATAAAATCGAAAGAATCCGGCAAAGCATTCAGCAAAACGATACCCCCCGCAGCCCCCCCATAATTATTTATACAACACCTGCAGTAATTCACCAGAATCAGGTAAGTTCACATTGGAACCCATCTCCATCCAGGCCACAAATAATATCATTGGTACTTTGCGTAATAGCACAGCGCCGAATGATATCATCCCCACTAAACTGATGAAGGAATGTGCCGACATCCTGGCACCTCCTATCACGCAGCTTATCAACCAATCTTTCAAGGAAGGCATAGTGCCCTCCCAATTGAAAGAGGGCATAATTTGACCCATCCTGAAGAAACCCACCCTGGACCCCAAAGGACCCACTCCATAGCCATCCCATAACTGGCCTAAATGTACTCTCAAAGATAATGGAGAAAGTAGTGGTACAACAGCTGCAACAGCATCTAGATACCCACAACCTACTTGATCCATTTCAGTCAGGCTTCCGCCCCGGACATGGGACCGAAACAGCGTTGCTCAAAATATGGGACGACGCTCTCGAGGTCGCAGACGAAGGAGAATCTTGTCTTCTGGTTCTGTTGGACCTAAGCGCAGCCTTCGACACTGTAGACCACAAGCTGTTATTGACTCGGCTAGCTGAAGTAGCCAGAGTCGCAGAAGGCGATTTATCTTGGTTCTCCTCTTTCTTGGAAAACCGTTCGCAAATAGTTAAGTTAGGACCTTTCACTTCTGAGAAACGCACATTATCATGCGGAGTCCCTCAAGGATCCCCCCTGTCGCCGGTGTTATTCAACATCTATCTTCGCCCTCTTTTTGAAATCATTAGCAGTCAAAAACTGATTTATCACTCATATGCAGACGACACGCAACTGTATTTCCGCATTTGCAATAAAAAGGATCACCACCTCAAGCTAGAGACATGCCTCTCTATGTTAGAGAACTGGATGACAAAGAGTTATCTTAAACTCAACGGAGCGAAAACAGAACTTCTCCTGTTTCACGCCAAGCGTAAGAATCAACCTGCAACAACATGGACACCCCCGCCCATTCTGGGCAAAATCATCACCCCTAGTGCCAAAGTCAAAAGTCTCAGGGTCATCTTTGACTCCTACATGACAATGGACGCACAAATAGGGTCAGTAGTCAGCGGATCTCATCATCTGCTGTGCCTACTACGCAGACTTGCTCCTTTTAATCCCAAAGAAGACATAGCAGTCGTGATGGGAACAATTGTAAATTGTAAGACTGGACTATGCAAATGCCCTTTACCTCGGACTCCCCAAGTACCAAATCTCTCGTCTGCAAGTCGTTCAGAAAACGGCCGCCAGACTTGTGACTGGGAAAAAACCCTGGGAATCAATCTCACCTTCTCTGAGAGCCCTTCATTGGTTGCCAGTAAAAGACAGAATTACTTTTAAAGCACTCTGTCTAACACATAGATGTATTCATGGAAATGCCCCCCAGTATCTATGCGAAAAAATAAAAGCTCATAATCCCAATCGCATTCTGCGATCCACCAATCAAAATCTACTCCAGATACCGAAAGCCGACTATAAGTCCAAAGGAGATAGAAGATTCGCTGTCCAAGGTCCCAGACTATGGAACGCTTTACCAACCAGCATTCGTTCGGAAGAGGATCACTTGGCATTCAGGAGAAAGATCAAGACTCATCTCTTTTGATATCAAAGGAGACAGGAACAACAAGCGCCCAAAGGCGATTAAGTTTGCATGTGCTGCGCTATACAAGTTTTCATTCATTCATTCCGAAATCAATTGATCTAATAAAAAACGAACCTTTAGTGTTCCTTTAAGTATTATATACTTTTATTAGTTAAAAAAAATAATTGCATTTCTACATTCGAAAGAGTACACAGCCCCAAAGTTTGCAGTGGACCTCATGTCAACATGTTTAAAGGAAGAACAACTTAATAAGTATTTGATAGAAATGGCTGAATAGTTGATTTGGGCATCTGTTGATGGGGCAATACAGCTGCTTTTAACATCACAAACAAGTGGCCACTGCCCCCGCAGCCTATGCAGCAAGGAGCACTGTTAAGCCTCATACACACGATCGGACTTCCATCTGACTTTTCTGTGGATTTTGGTCCGAAGGGAGTTTGTCGTGAACTTGTTCTGAATACACACGGCACAACATTTTCAGCCAACATTCACCAAACCACGCACATGGTTTTTCAGCTCTTTACTTTGCAGTGAGTTTTTCAACATTTTTTCAGCTTTTTTCAATGTTTTTTCAATAAAGTTTTTTTTAGCTTTTATTAGCGTTTTTCGGCGTTAACGTTTTTTGGTTGAAGGAATCGTAATTTTTTTTTCAATGGATCAAAAGCTTTAAACGCTGGTGAGTGAAGTTTTTAAGCGTTTATCAGCGTTTATTGACGTTTATCAGCGTTTATCAGCGTTAGAGCGTTTTTACAGCTATAAAACGTCTCTCAGAACCCACTAGTTTTGGGGTTTTTTTACTGCTCAAAAACGCCACTGCCCAAAACTGCTGATAACAGCCTATATGTGCATGGACACATAGGATAACATGGTGAGTTTATTGACTGTAGAAAAAAACGTCTACTGCCAAAAACAGCTGTAAAAACGTCCAAAAACGTCCAGGGGTGCATGAGGCCTAACTTTTAAGAGTCTCCACAGTAAAAGCACATTTTGATGGATAGGTAGAGGGTAAGTGAGCCAAAGGCTATTGGTCAGGCAACACACGGACGCCTTTGCTGCCATTATGCTATGTGCTGGGTGTTCAGTGTGTCCCTGTGCCTTTAAGGCCTCATGCACACTGGACATTAAAATAACGTTATAAAAATGGCAGTAGCTTGGCAGTGAGTTTTTCAACTTTTTTCAGCTTTTTTCAACGTTTTTTTAATATCGTTTTTTAGCGTTTATAAGCGTTTTTTAGCATTTTTCCGCGTTAACGTTTTTTAGCGATTTTTGGTTGAAGAAAATATATATTTTTTCTTTTTTCAATGGATCAAAAACGTTAAAAAACACTGATGAGTGACATGTTTGAACGTTTATCAGTGTTTAGAGCATGAGAGCGTTTTTACTGCTGAAAAACTTCTCAACCCACAATTTTTTTTTTTTTTACTGCTCAAAAACGCAACTGCCCAAAACTGCTGATAACAGCCTAAGTGTGCATGGACATATAGGATAACATGATGGAGAGTTTATTGACTGTAGAAAAAAACGTCTACTGCCAAAAACAGCTGCTGTAAAAACGTCCAAAAACGTCCAGTGTGCATGAGGCCTGATAAACGCTGATAAACGCCAATAAACGCTGATAAACGCTCAAAAACATCACTCACCAGCGTTTTTTTTTATTTTTTGATCCAAAAAAAACACTAATGCGGAAAAACACTATTAAATGAAAAAAAAACAATATTAAATGCTAAAAAACGCTATTGAAAAAAGTTGAAAAACTCACTGCAAAACTACTGCTGTTTTTATAACGTTATTTTAATGTCCAGTGTGCATGAGGCCTTAGGAGGGGACTGGTCACTGGAAGCACATGCATTTTGATGGATAGGTAGAGGCATGGGCGTCCGCTGAACTTTTTCCAGGGGGGGGCATAATTTTACGGTCACCTATGCTCCGCTTCTTTGACAATGTCATGAAGGGGAGGGGCTTAGTCATTATCCCATAAAGCCTTCTCCCTTAACTTGTTCTCACAGTCCCCACTTGTAAGGTCACTGTGGTCTTCCTTCTCCCAAGTCCTGTTTCCACATGTCCCTTTGAAAATACATTACAGGCAGCAAAGCAAACAGGAGTGTGCACATACAGGAAGCAGCCAGAGGTGGCAGTAAAGAGCTCTGTAACTCAGTGACACTGATCTTGCAACAGCTGTGGAGCCGACTCGCACAAACACAGAGAGAGTCAGCACAGCTACAGATGCAAGCATGGCAGGCAGACCCTTGCCGATTCCAGGGGGGGTCACTGGCCCCCCCTTACTCCTATGAGTGGACGCCCATGGGTAAAGGGCAGCTGAGCCGGAGGGAGCCCAACCCCTTCTTAAATGCCAAGACCACCTCTCAAAAGTGGGTGGAACTCAGCTTTATATCCAAACTTTTCTCTCCTGGTGGTCACTGGTATTGGGTGTCAAAACCCCTTATCACTACCCCAGGGATCAAATTCAATTTACCATGCAGGGACAATTTTTCACACCTTTTTGAAAGCACTTGTGGTGTTTTGATAAAAGTCAGTAAAATGGCATGGGGGGGGGGGGGGGTTCAGCAGAGGGAGAGAAGCCATTTCCAGACAACCTGTTCTCCACCATATAAACCTGCAAGTCTTTTTTTTCCTTGTCCATCCTGTACATGGATGGTAGAGTAAATGACTATTAAGAGGGTCCTGCCAATACTTAAATAATAAAAATATATTAGTGTACAAAAGTCATATGGATAAAAATTAAAATTTAGAAGAGGCCAACGGATTTCTGAACTTTTCTTTCCAAAAAAATGATTTTTAAATATGATCAAAAGCAATGACTATAAACTCTGACAAGGAACGCTGTGATGCGAATGATTAATAAAGAATTAGCTGAATCCTCTGTTTAATATTAGATTAAGGCCAGTTAATCTGCCAGCATGCGCTACTATACCGCCCAAGTGTTTGAGAACCAGCAATGTTCATGTATACATGTAAATATATGTTCTTAGGGACCCCTGAGGCTTTCTGAGTCCCCCCTGCTTTGACAACATCCTTTTAGAAATTACGTACTGTATATGGTTTCTCTCCAGCAGTCTTGGTTTCGTTTTAGAAGAGTGGGGTGTAAAACACTCCTAGGATTTTTTTTTTTTTAAATGGTGCATTAAAGGGGGTATATTTTGGTTATTTTATTTTTTATTATGTGTTATTCTTATGTGTTTTTCACCCTTTTTGTGTGTATTTAGTTAATTGTGCACTGTCAATTTTATTTTATTTTTTTCTTTCTGTGTAAAGAAGTATAAAACACTACGGCTGATGTGATAAAAACATTTTCTTTTCTTTTTTTTTTGCCACTGCAGGCACAGCAGACACTTTGGAACCCTCCTATCATAGCAGGACACAGACTATAGTACCCACATCCAAAATATTAGGCCTCGTACACACGACCAAGAAACTCAGCAGAATCCATCAAGAAACTTGGTGGGAGAGCTTTTTTGCAGAGGAAACCGGTCATGTGTATGCGTTTCATCGAGAAAACTGTCGAGGAACTTGACGAGGAAAAAAGAGAGCAAGTTCTCTTTTTCCTCGACGGGAGTCTCAATTTCCTCGTCGTGTTCCTCGTCTGGCTGGTTTTCAACGAGAAACACGTTGGTGTGTATGTTTAGACACCCGCGCACCTTCGATAAAAGTAGCGTTTGTAATGGAGATACCACATTTGTCACGCTGTAACAGACTGAAAAGTGCTAAATGTCTCTTACGAAACTTTTACCTAACACGCAGTAACATGAGATTAGCAAAGGCAGCCCCAAGGGTTGTGCCAGTGGAATCAAACTTCCCCTGCTGTCATATGTGTTGAAGTCATCGCGTTTGAGAACAATGAGATTTGGTCTTGACTGTGTGTACGCAAAGCAAGCTTGTCAAGTTTCTTGACAAGCCTAACAAGGAACTCGTCGAGGAAAACTATGTGTCTTTTCCAACGAGTGTCTCGGTCGTGTGTATGAGGCCTTAGTGTTGCCAAAACCCTGCAGCAAAAGGGAACCCCAATCCACCTGATGTTTTATATCATACAGTATGCTAATCAAATTTTCTCTTCCTGGTTAACACAGGGTGTGATGTCTGGGCATACAGCCAAGATAGCTAACATTGCTTATTGGAGGAAAGGCACATACCCCCTCTCATCATAGGCAGAGACTCTCAGAGCTGTTTTGTAATAGGAGCTGCTCTCTGCTACTCTATTTTAGCAACCTGACAAAAGATTCAGGCTGCCTTTGTCTAAAAAGTCAAAAAATATGTCAGGAGTTCTTAGGCTAATAACAGATGAACCGTTCAGAAGAGAGCTATAAGACTTGGCTCATTGAATAGAGATAACAAAATGCTGCAGATATATGTGCCCAGCTCAAATTTCATGAATCAGGTATATCCACTTTAATGTAGCATCAGCTGTATATCCACTTAACCTCCAGAAGATTTATCCCCCCTCATAAACAGACCACGATAAAGCACTGCCTTTTTTTAACTGACAATTGCCCAGTCATGCAAGGCTGTACCCAGTTTGTAATTTCTTTCCCACAAATATTTCTTTTGGTGGCATTTGGTGGTATTTTTTTTTTTTGCGCTATAAACAAAAAAAAAGAAAATTTAGAAAAAAATAAATAATAATATTTTTTACTTTCTGCTGTGAAACATTTTGGTAAGCAAAAATCCCTATAAGCGAAATAGTGAATATTGAGTGGTTTGCGCAAAAGTTATAGCATCTACAAACTATGGAATTTATCTTGAAATTTTTATTTTATTTTTTATACCAGTAATGCGGGCGATCAGTGTGAAATTGCGGCGGACATTTAGAAAACTAGCTGACACTTTGTGGGAACCAGTGACACTAATACAGTGATCAGTGCTGAAAGAATGCACTGTCCCTCTATTAATGACACCGGCTAGGAAAGTTGTTAAACATCTAGGGCGATCAAAAGGCTAAACATGTACCTAGCCAGTATTTTTATGTACTGTGTGAGGTGCTTATACTAAGGGAAGTGATGGATTGTATTCCCTGCTTTGCGGGGAAAGAATATCCATCACATCCCCCCTGTCAGAACGGAGCTCTGCCTTGTTTACCCAGTAAGAGCTCTGTCCTGTGTTTCTTCCTGACGATCGTCCGTTGCCAGTGGACATCCATTGGCAGCCTCTGATCGGCTTCTGCTGTGACAAATCACAGCAGAAGCAGCGTGCCAGCGTCACGCATATGCCTCCTACCTGGAAGTGCAGTATCACGTACATTATATACACCGATCAGCCATAACTTTATGACCACCACTAATATTGAGTCTGGCCCCCTTTTGCTAAAACAGACCTGACCCATTGCAGAATACTAAAGCAGACACTAAAGTAACATCCACATAAATGACAGGACCCAAGGTTTCCCAGCAGAACATTGCCCAAAGCATCTCACTGCCTCTGCCAACTTGCCTTCTTATACCACATCCTGGTGCCATCTCTTCCCCAGATAAGTGACGCACACGCACCCAGCCATCCACATTATGTGTAAGAAAACAATTCATTAGATTAGGCAACCTTCTTCTATTGCTCCGTAGTCCAGTTCTGGTGTTCATGTGACCTTTGTAGAAGCTTTTGGCTGTGGAAATGGGCCATTGGCTTCACAGCCCCAAACACAACAAACTGTTGTGTTTCAGATGCCATTGTAACAAGATATTCTCTTTATCGGTCAGTGTTCATAATGGTATGGCTGATCGGTGTATATATGTTATTTTGCTATGGGGTGGTCGCAGGGGCGGACTGACAACTCATGGGGCCCCTGGGCAATAGAAGATTATGGGCAGGGCCGGCCTTAGGCCTTTAGGCGCCCTGTGCGAGAAAGATTTACAGCGCCCCATAGTAACCACACCCCTCCGTAACCACACCCCTTCAGTGTCCACCCCTTTCTCCAATACCGGCTCCATTTAAAGCCTTCCATTCCCAAAAAACAGATTACAAGCTATGATAAAAATACAACTTTTATTCACATAATAACGCCACCTATACTGTATATCACACGCTATAATAACACCGCCTATACTTTAAATCACACGCTATAATAACGCCACCTATACTGCAAATCACATGCTATAATAACGCCACATATAAAGTAAAAAACATGGTATCATACCACTACCTGTAAATTTACTATCAAATATCAAACATAATTACAATAAAGTATTTTTTAACTTTTGTATTTACTGTTCCTTTAAGAAACACCCTATTTAAATAATAAAATACAAAACAGACATTAAGCATTACACTGCACTTATAAAAAAATTATTTACTTACAGAAAAAAGTTTTTACATCCGCTGCCTGCTTCTGTGGATTCTTGCTCTCCTTTGTCTTCTCAGTGCACATGGCATATGAGCTCCTCATTCCTGCTCCTCATAGCAAGGCAAGGACAGCCGCCCACCCCGTCTTTCCAGCAGAATCCGCCTGTGGCCTGCCAGTACTTTGTCCAGTTTTAAAGATGGCCGCCGCACTGTCGCCGAGCGGCGGCAATCTTAATGAGTAACCCACAGACTGCCAGTAACAGTGATCTCCGACTCCTAACAAGGCAGGGACAGCCGCCCACGCTGTCATTCCTGCAGAATCCGCCTGTGGCCTGGCCTGCCAGCAGGGACATACCTAGAGCATTTGTCACCCGGGACGGATCCTATATCTACACCCCCCCCCCCCCCCACGGTAAAATTGAAAATCCCACTGTGCCCCCTGCATCTTTCAATATCTCTGTCACGACTGTGTACCCCTCTCCACAACTGCACCTCTGGACCCCGTTACATTATACAACACCCTGCATCACTTTACATTACACAGCCCCCCACAGCTCTAGACACCTATATGTTACACAGACAGCCCCCCTAACAGTTCTGGACTCCCTGCATGTCACGCAGACCTCCCTACAGTCTCCCCCTACAGTGCAGACCCATCCCCCTATAGTACAAACCTCCCTTACAATACAGAACCCCCTCTACAATACAGATTCACCTCTACAGAGCAGACCCCCTCCTATTAAACAGAACCCCCCTCTCCTATAATACAGAACCCCCCTACAATACAGATCCACCCCTACAGTGCAGACCCCCCCACAATACAGACCCCTCCACAATACAGACCCCCCCACAATACAGACCCCCCCACAATACAAACCCCCCTACAATACAAACCCCCCCTACAATGCAGAACCCCCTCCCACCTACAATATAGATCCACCCCTACAGTGCAGACCCCTCCAATACAGAACCACCTCCCCCCACAATACAGAACCCCCCTACAATACAGAACCCCCTACAATACAAAACCCCCCTACAATGCAGAACCCCCCTTCTATAATACAGATCCACCCCTACAGTGCAGACCCCTACAATACAGAAACCCCCCCTCCACACAATATAGAACCCCCCTCCCCCCTACAGTACAGAAACCCCCCACACAATACAGATCCCCCCTACAATACAGAACCCCCCCACAATACAGAACCCCCTCCCCCCTACAATATAGATCCACCCCTACAGTGAAGACCCCTCCAATACAGAACCCCCTCCCCCTACAATACAAAACCCCCCTACAATACAGATACCCCCCACAATGTAGAACCCCCCCTTCTATAATACAGATCCACACCTACAGTGCAGACCCCCTACAATACAGAACCCCCCCTCCAAACAATATAGAACCCCCTCCCCCCTACAATACAGAACCCCCCACAATACAGAACCCCCCACAATACAGACCCCCCCAATACAGAACCCCCCTACAATACAAAACCCCCCACAATGCAGAACCCCCTCCCCCCTACAATACAGATCCACCCGAACAGTGCAGACCCCCTACAACACAGAACCCCCTCCCCCCACAATACAGAAGCCCCTCCCCCCCACAATACAGAACCCCCCCACAATACAGACCCCTTCAATACAGAGCCCCCACAATACAGAGCCCCCCCCCACAATGAAGAACCCCCCTCCTATAATACTGATCCACCCCTACATTGCAGCCCCCGTACAATACAGAACCCCCCTCCACGCAATACAGAACCCCCTCCCCTCTACATTACAGAACCCCCCCACAATACAGAACCCCCTCCCCCTACAATACAGAACACCCCCCACAATGTAGAACCCCCTACAATACAGACCCCCCCCCCCCCTGCCACCTTTTCTTCAAGCCAAACTCGAACATTTTTGCAATGCACGGCAATTTTTTTTGTAGTATAGTCACTATTAGGGCACTTTCACACGGACGTGTCCGTGTGTGGGCTCCACGTGCTCCGCTGAGCAGGCAGATGACAGGTCTGTCTCTTCACACTGTGTAGGGACTGACCTGTCAGAGCGCCGCTCTCCTCTATGAGGGAAAAAAAATCGGATGAAGATGGACCGAAGAGTCCATTGTCATCCAATCCGCCAGATGGAAAAATAGGGTTTTCCTCGGTCACACTTTGGTGAATCGCAGCAGGTCGGATGTTAGCGGGCATGTCACCGCTGACATCCATGGCTCCATAGAGATGCAGAGTGTGCGTTCCGCCAAAAAATATGACAAGTGGACCTGAACGGTCCTCCTGTGTGAAAGGGGCCTAAGATTGTAAAAGACATGGGGCAGACAGTAGCAACACGGCGTGTTACACGCGCCATGGCGAACAGTAGGTGTGTCTAAATTGCATTAACAGTATGAGGGGCTTATAGTGGCACGATAAAATTTAAAAAAAAAGCATTTTTGCATCCATAAAATATTCTTAGATTTAAAAAAAATGTCACTGTAAATATATGAAGTTAACCTACTTTAAAAGTGGACAGTGTCAGTGAGCAAAACAGTGGATGGTAGAAGTAGAGTAGTGGATGGCACCTGTATGCGTGTGAGACACAATTGAGAACCTGGACTGTCCAGGTATATCTTGGACAGGTGGCAACGTTAACTACTGCTTGCTTAACCTATTCTATTTAATCAAATATAATGAGGAAGCAATATAACACCTCCTCCCTGCCTGTCAAATGCCTTCTGAAGAGCAATCCAAATATGGATTGCTCTTCGGAGGGAACCACATGTGTAAATGAGCCCCAAGTCTGTTCAGCCGTTCCAGTATTTTCTGTCAATTCAGTAGATAACTGGGCACAGGAACAGGACTGCTGAGTAACCTCGTGGTCTGCAGCAATTCCAAAAATAAAATAAAAAAAAATCATGGCCCTTTTACACTACTCTGCAGAAAAATCTGCAAGCAGCAAGATTTTTCAGTGTTTTAAATGTGTTTCCTGCGCGTTTCTGGGTTGCCTGCACCTGTGAAAAATGGATACGTGACTCAAAAACCCACCAAAACTTTCAACGGAAAGCTGCATTTTTGGTGTGGCTTTTCAACACTGCACCAAAGATGCAGCATGTAGGACTTATGAAACCGCACTTCACCCACAGCGCAGTGGTGTGAAACATCCCATTGCAGAGTAAAAACGCAGGAAAAACACATTGGTGTGAAAGGGGCCTTAGGCTACTTTCACACTGGTGATTAGCACTGGTGCGAATTGTAACAGTTCCTGATGTGGCTCTCAGCGGCTAGGTTTGGCTCCTGGCCCCATTCACTTTGACATTTTTGGGTGGAACTCCGCTTTAAGTGAGCCGGACATTCCCTCAAAGTTTCTATGGTAACAAAAGATGCATAAGTTGTTCAGACACCTTAGGACTAGTTAAAGCTTATCAGGGAGCTGCAGAGTAATCCTTATTGCGGTGGTTCAGACAAAATAAATCAGAGTCCCGAAATTTAAAAGGCAAAGGTCAGTAGTATAGCAGAGGGAAGTGTTATATAATGGCCCACACACAGTCAGCCCCTGTGCACAGCAGTCTTGTCCATCCTGCCCCCCCCCCAGTTCATATCCTCACAGGTACACACAGGCAGCTCTCAGTTTTTTTAATCACCATGCACCCCCCCCCCCCTCTCTAATCTTCACTAGAGACAAGCAAGGCAGTGACTCCTCATTAACTCCTCACCTCCTTCAACTTCCTTGTCGAGTGATAACTCTGATCAGACTGTTACCTTAGAAGTGCTGCAGTCTGGGGAAGGAACAGAACTGGTTAATCCTTATCTGGCAGCAGCAATAGTTATGTGGTGCTCTCCCAACCTTTTTCGTCAATCTGCCAGGCATGTAATTGCCGGGAAACCGCAGCAGAAGTAACTTCACCTGTGCCCGAAAATCATCAAATAGTCCCAGCGGAGTAATCGGTGTACTGTGGCTCCCGGCAATTGCATGCTCGGCGGATTGATATACAAAAGGGGACCGGGACTATAGATTAATTGTCGGGTGCCGCTGTACAAGTTTTATTGCACTGCTGACCTATTTTAACTACTTGTGTTGTTTCCTCAGCCCCCAGCTGCTGCCCGATATGCACTAGCTACACTTCCCCTTCCCCAGCTTCTACAGTCCGATCTAAATTAATGATGTGTCCGGGTTCCAGGGAGACAGAAAACCGGACGCACAGTTCAAAACCAGGCATGCCACCCGGCGCCCGCTAACGGCGCAAAGCTATATTCAGTCGTGGGGGGGGGGGGGGCGCCGGGGGGGGGCGCCGCCGAATCTGTGACCATCGGAATCTGTGCAGGTCGCCAGGCGCCCATGTTGCTATGGCGCCCTGTGCGACCGCACACCCCGCACACCCCAAAGGCCGGCCCTGATTATGGGGCCCCCAGGCTTACAGATGGCCACCAAGCCAGGTGGCAGTACAGAGGCGGGGCAGCTAAAATCTCGGGATTTTCACATCAAAAGCATGTAGGTTTTGGACATATCAGGGACAGATGTAAAAAAAACACAGATTTTTACATACTGTCCCTGGTTTTAATGAGCCTGGCAACCCTGATGGGGCCCCCTAGTGGCATGGGGCCCTCGGGCAGTGCCCGAGTTCCTCAATGGTCAGTCCGCCCCTGGGTGGTCGGGAAGTGGATATAGTGTGCAGTTCTGTGTTCTGGAAGAGTTACATAGACATCCCAACTACATCCGAAACAAAATCAAGTCAGGCGGAGTGCTTCTCTGCCATTCATAGGAAGCCTTGTATTTATGTCTAGAGGTGGAAATCATGACATTATCAGCTTGCTTCCCCATGTCGGCCATTCACAGGAAGCCTTGTATTCGTTGATACAAATACAAGGCTTCCTGTCAATAGCTGAGAAGCACTCTGCCCAATTCAATTGTTTTCTGGCAGCAGACAGTAAGGCCCAATACCACTGTTGGAACCACAGCCCTGTTTACTGTATGTAGCTAATGCTAAATACAGTTTATACGGTGCTAAGAGTATCCGCAGCTATTAGTAAATTAAATAAAGTTCACTTTGGTCAGCTGAGTCCAAACAAATTATTTAAAGTGACAAAAACAATGAAGTTAGGCTTTAACTGACAGGAGTTTCCTAGACTTTGTATTTTTCGCATGGTGCTCCCCTCCAACCTCCACAGACAAAACAGGCGAGGGGAAATCCCCCAAAGGAAACATAGGCAACAATTACATTTTTTTCCAATAAGTAAGAAATGTATTGTGTCCCTGTCAGGATTTTGTTGCTTTCCTTATGCCCATGAATAAGATTTCCCCTCACGTCCTCTCTAGGTGACAGCTGGACAGAGCAGAAAGTAAAGAAAATACTAAATATTATTTTATACTCTTATGCCCTGTACACACGACTGGTTTTCCTGTCAGGAAAAAAAATGATGTTTTTCCCGACGTGATTCCTCTCCAGCCTGCCTTGCATACAGACGTTCATGCCAAATCCTGCCCGACCAAAGCGCGGTGACGTACAACAGGACTATAAAGGGGAAGTTCCATTCAAATGGCGCCACCCTTTGGCCTGCTTTTGCTGATCCTCGTGTTAGTAAAAGTTTGGTGAGAGACCATTCATGCTTTTTAGTCCATTACAGCGTGATAAATGTGCTATCTCCATTACGAACGCTAGTTTTACCAGAATGAGCGCTCCCGTCTCATACTTGATTCTGAGAATGCGTGTCTTTTTTTCCCCTCAGAAAAGCATACACATGAGCGGTTTTCGCGACGGGAAAAAGACCACCGGGAATCGCGAGGGGAAAAAAGAGAGCTGGTAATAATTTTTTTGCGGTCATTTTTCTCGTCTGGAAAACCGGTCGTGTGTATGAGGCATAACAGAAATTTTCTCTTAGGCCCATTTCACACGGGGGCCGATCTGTTTTGACGGACTCCGCTTGTTTCCATTTCTACTGAGCAGGCGGATAACAGAGCATCTCCGCTCACTGTGCAAAGACGGACATGGTGAATGTATGACACGTATCCGCTGATATCTGCCTCCCCATAGAGGACAATGGGACAATCGTGTACACTTGAAAAACAGATAGGCGGGTCCAATCGGTCTAATCATGTGAAAGGGGTCTTATTGGGGACACTGATAACATTTAAACTCTGGCAAGGGTTCTGACTCTTTCTTGATTTTTCAAAAACTAAAAACAAAGGTCTGGCTGGAGTTGATGAAAATCTCAAAATACTACTCCCTCTGCCCTAAAATCTGTGCCAATACCATCACCTAACTATATCCATACCCTTTGGCCTAGTATAATTCTATTCATAGGTGTGCGAAGCCTATTGCATTAGGGTGTGCACACCAAAGCTCAAAAACACATGCGTGTGTAATATACCATATATGGCAGTGGGCAAATCAGTAGGGCTTTGTCAGCAGGACAGAGATCGGTGTCAGTAGTTTATCTTTATTTGTATTATTATTATTATAATTTTTTACAATTTTATTCTTTTTTTTTTAAATATTATTTTTTTATTTATTTTTTAAGAGCCCTGTTTGGGGGCTTTGGTGAAATATCAGTGGTCTAAACAGACCCCTGATGTCTAACTTTTGAGACTGAGAAAGGGACTGAGGACAGAGATTCCCCAGTCCCTTTCTCTGCAGCCAGGCAGCAGGGGGAATCTGCACAGTACAGGGTGATTAGGGTGTGCCCAGGCACACCTTACACCCTATGTGCGCACGCCTATGATTCTATTCCTGCTATTTACCCACTGTAGTCTCCTGTTTCTTAGTCCTAAACTGTCAACTAACCTTTACCTTTTACAGAGATATAAGGGCAGGAATATTTGGTTGAGGAATTTTCTGGCTAATGAAATGGCAGCAGCTTTCGCTTTGCAATCTCTTGGGTAGAGGCCCTTAAGTGTTTTTTTGTAAGGCAGCAACGCAGTTCTCAGTTCAAACTGGCTGCAACCAGCTTTATCACACATACAATACCAGATACTGATTTTTAGCATAGAAATTGCCTGCTGTCTAGATTCACAAACGTATTTGCTTACATAACCACTTCAGCCCCAGAAGATTTTCCCCCTTAATGACCAGGCCATTTTTTGCGATACAGTACTGCTTTGCTTTAACTGACAATTGCGCGGTCGTGTGTTGTATCCAAACACAATTGATGTCTTTTTTCCCCCACACAAATAGACCTTTCTTTTGGTGGTATTTGATCACCTCTGCAGTTTTTATTTTTTGCGCTATAACCAAAAAAAGAGCATCAATTTTGAAAAAATATATATATTTTTTACTTTTTGCTATAATAAATATCCCCAAAAATATAAAAAATGTCTTCATCAGTTAAGGCCAATATGTATTCTTCAACATATTTTTGGTTAAAAAAAAAATCGCAATAAGTGTATATTGATTGGTTTTTGCATACGTTATAGCGTCTACAAAATAGGGAATAGATTTACAGCATTTTTTTTTTTTTTTTTTTACTAGTAATGGTGCCGATCTGCGATTTTTAGCGGGACTGCGACATTGCGGTGGACAGATCAGACACTTTTGACACATTTTTGGGACCATTGACATTCATACAGCAATCAGTACTGTATAAAAATGCACTGATTACTGTGTAAATCTCACTGGTAGGGAAGGGGTTAACACTAGGGGTGATCAAGGGGTTAAATGTGTTCCCTCACTGTGTTTTTCTAACTGTGGGGGGATGGGACTGACTAGAGGAGGAGAGAGATCGCTGTTCCTAGCTACTAGGAACAGACAATCTGTTTCTCCTCTCCTGTCAAAATGGGGATTTGTGCATTTACATACACAAATCCACGTTCTGGCTCTCGTACCCACGATCGCGGTGGGACATCTCGGCCACCGGCCATGCACATTGGGTTCCCCGCCGTGCAGTGCGAGCCTGCTATGTCTTTAATTTCCTTTAAATTTACCTATAACTATGTAGTGCAGGAGTCAATTTTTTGAGGGGACAGTAAATGTACACAGTTATACAAGCTTTACACTCACTACTTTACATTATAGCAAAGTGTAATTTCTTCAGTGTTGTCACATAAAAGCCCCCTTCACACTGGGGCAGGACGTACGGTGGCGGTATAGCACCGCTAAAAACAGCAGCGCTATACCATCGGAATTGCCGTGGAATTCGGCCACTAGCGGTGCGGTATTAACCCCCATTAGCGGCTGAAAAAAGTTAATACCGCCCGCAATGCGCCTCTGCAGAGGAGTATTGCTGGCGGTATTACCACGGTGTCCCATTCTTTTCAATGGGAAGGAGCGGTATACACACCGCTCTTCTCACTGCTCCAAAGATGCTGCTTGCAGGAGATTTTTTTTTCTCCTGCCAGCACATCGCCTCAGTGTTAAAGCCCTCGGGCTTTCACATTGAGAATGCTGGGACAGGAGTTTTTCCAGGCGGTATTTAGGCACTATTTTTAGTGCTAAACAGCCTGAAAAACTCCTCAGTGTGAAAGAGGCCTAAAAGATATAATAAAATATATACAAAAATGTGAGGGGATACTGTACCTTTTACTTGTGTTTTAAACAATGTGGTACTGCATTAACTGCTTAAGGACCAGCGCACGCCTATTTACGTCGACAGAATGACATGGACTGGCATAAGAGCGTACAGGTACGTCCCCTTTAAGATGCCGTGCCGCCACGCTCACGACCCTGCCGCAAACTCCGTGAGCCATACCGTGGGGATACCCTTGATTGTCTCACCGAGAGAATGTAAACAAGCATCTCCCTAGTGACAATGACACTGATCTCCGCTCCGTGTAAACGGAGCGGAGATCAGTGACGTATCACACACAGCCCATCCCCCCTACAGTAAGAAGCACTCCCTAGGAAACACCTAACCCCTACAGTGCCACCTATTGGTTAACCCCTTCACTGCCAGTGTAATTTTCACAGTAATCAGTGCATTTTTATAGCACTGATCGCTCTAAAAATGACAGTGGTCCCAAAAATGTGTCAAAAGTGTCCGATGTGTCCGCCATAATGTCGCAGTCACGATAAAAATTGCTGATCACCGCCATTACTAGTGTAGCGCTACACCCTCAGGAGCCGCTGGTTAGATGTGGGATCAGCATAAGTTAAGTTACCTTTGACGTGTCTAGGGAAATTGAAAGTAGCAACAGTGAGAGCAGTAACGGAATGTCCAAGCCAATGGTTGATGTTTTATAAGTGCTTTATTTTCAGTCCAACATCGACCAACAGTCAACTTGAGGTAGACAGGATAGGTTGGTGAAGAGAATAACTTTGCAGAGTCAGGCTGTGGATAACGAACAGAAGCAGTCCTGCTTCTAGAGTATATTCTTTTCACCTGTCGCCCCTCCCACCGGAGTGGTTGCAGTGCATCTGGACAGGCCTCTCCCACAGGCCTGGCAGCCAGAGTGTCACTGAGAATGCTGAGAAGGAACAAGTCGCTGCCACCGACTTGGCTCTAGTAAAATTAGTAAAGGCCTCTGCCACAGGTCCGATACTCGAGAGCAATAGAGCGAATCCTTTCAGTCAAGTCCTTTTGAATTATGGGGAGCCAGTAAGTCACTGGGGCCCCTCGGCAACTCAGTTGCTCTGAGCCATGAGGGCCCAGTGTGAGGAACTCCGCGTAGCACGGGCCCTGGCCAGGTAGGCCATAGTGGTGGGGCCCGTGATGTGCGCAAACCCTGAAGGTGGGTGCCGCACCTGGAACCAGGAACCCACGAAGAACCCCGAAAAAATGGCGTCTGCCACAGATATACCCTCCCCCAGCATGCCCTGCGAGGGAAACACTCCTCCAATTGGCTGCTGGGAAAAAGTGGCTCTGCCTGAATCCCTCTGGCGCCATCTGCCACCCATAGATGGAACTGCATCCCTGGAGCAGAGAATGACCCACAGGACAATTCAGGGCTGACAGCAGCCCAATTTAACACAAATCAACCTGGGTGAGAGCAAATAAGTCTCTCACCCCACTAAATTTACAAATAGCATCCCTTCTGAAAGTAAGGGGGCGCTACACTAGTAAAAAAATAAAATATAAGGATACATTTTTATAAAACGCCCCCTATTTTACACTTATACGTCGGCAGAATGTCACGGGCAGGCAAAGCAACGTATATATACGTTGCTTTGAGTCTGCCGTCTGTGACCGTGCCCGTGGGACCCAAGGATTTGATGTTCGCCGGTGTTCTGGAATTATGTCACGGAACGGCAGAACGGGGGGATGCCTTCGTAAACAAGGCATCTCCCTGTTCTGCCTAGTGACACAACACTGATCGTCTGCTCCCACCAAACCAATCTATATAGGCTTATTGCATTTTTTTTTTAACAAAAACATGTAGAAGAATACGGATCGGCCTAAACTGAGGGGAAAAAATAATTATATATTTTTGGGGGATATTTATTATAGCAAAAATTAAAAAATATAGCATTTTTTTCAAAATGGTCGCTCTAATTTTGTTTAAAAAATAAAAACCGCAGAGGTGATTAAATACCACCAAAAGAAAGCTCTATTTGTGGGAAAAAAGGACGTCAATTGTGTTTGGGAGCAACATCGCATTACCGTGCAATTGTCAGTTAAAGCGACTCAGTGCCAAATCACAACAAGTGGCCTGGTCTTTGACCAGTAAAATGGTCCGGGGCTGAAGTGGTTAAAATTTACTTCATATATACCAGGAGTTCAGCTGTGGTCATATGTATTATACATATGACAAAAGTGGCTGGATCATAAGATTTTCTTTCCTATGTAAAGCATGTCTAAAGTGACCTGGGGGGAAGATCACGCAATCACCGATAATATGTCACAATTTTGCAGCAGATACAAAAAAACAAAAACACAATAGTCCCTTTTAAATGTTCTTGCAAGCCATCTGCATAATTTGGCAGTTTGCTGGGAAATATATCTTTGATCTCTACATCCAAATGTGCACATTCTTTGCAGAAAAACGAAGCAATTGTTCAGAAAGGCAAAATGAGTGCCAATCACTTAATGCAGCAAATGTTATAGAACTGTGGTGTGGTTTTGCATTTCTTCCTGTAGATGGGTAGCTGCAGCCTGTGCCGTCTCCCAGCATGCCAGCACAATCTGCTATTTATCGAGCAGTGAATCATCTGCCTCATGGATTCATGGCTTACAACAAGGTCATGAAACAAAGAATCTCAAGTGTTTATACTGTGCAATTGAATTCTTTAGATTGTTCTTCTTTTAACCACTTGCCGACCGCCGCACGACTATGTACGTCGACAACATGGCACGGGCAGGCAGATTGGCGTACAGGTACGTCCCTTTATATTTGCCGCATGCCTCGCGAGTGTGGCCGTGTGTCCCGAGAACTTGATGTTCCCAGGAGGCCCGCAATTGCAGTTGGCAAGGGCAGAACAGGCGAATGCCTTTGTAAACAAGGCATTCCCTTATTCTGCCTAGTAACACTGTCACTGATGACGGTTCCCCGTGATCAGGGACGGTCATCAGTTACATGTCAAGTGCAGCCACGCCCCTAACAGTAAGAATCACTCACTATAACCCCTGCCGCGCCACCTAGCAATTAACCCCTTCACTGCAAGTGTCATTTTTACAGTTCTCAGTGCATTTTTATAGCACCGGTCGCTGTAAAAATGACAATGGTCCCAAAATGGTGTCAAAAGTGTCCGATGTGCCTGCTAAAATGTCATAGTCAAGATAAAAATCACTGATCGCCGCCATTACTAATATAAAAAAAAATATTAATAAAAATGCCATAAAGCTATCCCCTATTTTGTAGAAGCTATAACTTTTGCACAAACCAATCAATAAACGCATATTGAGATTTCTTTTTACTAAAAGTATGTGGAACAATACGTATCGGCCTAATCTGAGGGAAAAAAAATGTTTTTTCATATATATTTTGGAGATATTTATTATAGCAAAAAGTAAAAAATATTGATTTATTTTCGAAATTGACGCTCTATTTTTGTTTATAGCTCAAAAAATAAAAACTGCAGAGGTGATCAAATACCACTAAAAGAAAACTCCATTTTGTGGGGAAAAAAGGACGTCAATTTTGTTTGGGAGCAACGTTGCACGACCGCGCAATTGTCAGGTTAAGCGACGCAGTGCCGAATCGCAAAAAGTGGCCTGGTCTTTGACCACCAAAATGGTCCGGGGCTGAAGTGGTTAACCACTTAAAGCCCACCGCATGTATATGTACATCCACAGAATGGCACGTACAGGCAGATGGGCGTACTGGTACGTCCCTGCCTTCCCACGGCGGTCGTTTAGCCTCTGGGAGCGATCCGGGATGAGGGGGCGGCTGTTCGTTTCTGTCCACCCCCTCGCGATCGCTCCCAACAAATCCGCTTCCCCCCGCTCTGCCCGCCCTCTGCCTGTGTAATGTAAATACAGGCAGAGGAAGTGATGTTGGCTCTCCTCTTGGCGGTATTTTCAATCCGGCGAGAGGAGAGAAGACATCACAAGTGAGTTGCACAACAGCACACTGACACCAGTACACATAGGCACATTTTACCCCTTCAGATCACCCCCCCCCCCCCCCCCCCAGCCCCCTGTCACAGTGTCACTAAAAGCAGTGATCATAAATTTACTGATCACTGCATTTAGTGTCAGTGTGACAGTTACTGTAACAGGCAGTTAGTGTTAGGTCCAGGGTAGCCCCTTACCCCCCCAATAAAGGTTTAACCCCTTGTTCACCGCCTTAGTTAACCCTTTCACCCCCTATTGCCAGTGTCACTAAGCGATCGGTTTTCTGATCGCTGTATTAGAGTCACTGTTGCCGCTAGGTAGCTAGTTTTTTTTTTTACTAAAGACATGTGGCTGAATACATTTTGGCCTAAATGTTTGACTAAAATTTAGTTTATTCGATTTTTCTTATAACAAAAAGTTTTCAAAATTTTCGGTCTTTTTCCGTTTATATCGCAAAAAATAAAAATCGCAGAGGCAATCAAATACCATCAAAAGAAAGCTCTATTTGTGGGAAGAAAAGGACGCAAATTTAGTTTGGGAGCCACATCGCACGACCGCGCAATTGTCTGTTAAAGCAACGCAGTGCCGAATTGTAAAAACAACTTTGGGCATTCAGCAGCATATTGGTCCGGGGCTTAAGTGGTTAAAGGGATTGTAAAGGTTCATTTTTAAATTTTCTAAATAGGTTCCTTTAAGCTAGTGCATTGTTGGTTCACTTAACTTTTCCTTCGATTTCCCTTCTATGGGAAATCGAAGGAAAAGGTAAGTGAACCAACAATGCACTAGCTTAAAGGAAACAATTTAGAAAATAAAAAACCTTTACAACCCCTTTAAGTTCAATTGGGTTTGCATTGAAGTACGCAACTTGCTGATTTTTGAGTGTACTCGCTAAACGTGCCCTCAAATCAAACCCAAGCAGAGTTACCCATTACTAGTTCTGAGTAGCAGAAACATACAGTGCTGTTAAAAAGTAATTGCCCTTTAAACCTAATAACTGGTTGTGCCACCCTTGGCGGCAACAACTGCAATCAAGCGTTTGCAATAACTGCCAATGATGCCGCGTACACACGGTCGTTTTTTGCGATGAAAAAAAACATCGTTTTTGAAAACGTCATTTAAATTGATCGTGTGTGGGCAAAACGTCGTTTTTTGTCTTAAAAAAAACGACCCAAAAAAAATTCCAACATGCTTGAATTTTTTGTGTGGGCAAAACGATGTTGAAAATTACGTTTTTAAACCCGCGCATGCTCAGAAGCAAGTTATGAGACGGAGCTTCAATAGAACAGAGTGCCTTCGAACGTGGTGTACGTCACCGCGCTTTGCTAGAGCATTTTGGATGGTGTGTATGCAACGTTTTGGAAAATGAAGTTTGAAAAACGTCGTTTTGTTTCATCACTTGAAACGTCGGTTTTTTTCATCACAAAAAGTGATCGTGTGTACGCGGCATGAGTCTTTCACATCGTTTTTATGCAATTTTGGCCCACTCTTTGCAGAATTGTTTTAATTCAGCCACATTGGAGGGTTTTTGACCATGAACATCCTGTTTAAAGTCTTGCCACAGCATCTCAATTGGATTTAGGACCAGACTTTGACTAGGCCGCTCCAAAACCTTGACTGGTGTACTACTAGTGTCTTTGCTACTTAAAGGGGTAGTTCCCCCAAAAACTTTTTTTTTAACATTGATTGAGGCTCGTTATGTCAAGGGGAATCGGGTGTTTTTTTTTTAGAAATGAAGCCGTACTTACCGTTTTAGAGATGCATCGTCTCCGACGCTTCCGGGTATGGTCTCCGGGTCTAGGCGTTCCTATTTGATTGACAGGCTTCCGAGGTCGGATACATCGCGTCACGATTTTCCGAAAGTAGCCGAACGACGGTGCGCAGGCGCAGTATAGAGCCGCACCGTCGCTCGGCTTCTTTCGGCTACTCGTGACGCGATGTATGCGACCGTCGGAAGCCTGTCAATCAAATAGGCACGCCCAGACCAGACGATCATACCCGGAAGCGACGGAGACGATGCATCTGTAAAACGGTAAGTACTGCTTCGTTTCTAATAAAAAAACACCCGATTCCCCTTGACATAACGAGCCTCAATCAATGTTAAAAAAAGGTTTTTGGGGGAATTACCCCTTTAAACAATAACAAACCCCAAAACCTCTTAACCCCCTATATAGACCACGCAACACCTTCTGGATTAAATGGCCACTAAAGGCCCCTTTATTTAATACCAAAAGGTAAATATTAAAATAACTTTAATAAAATACCATTTATAAATATATATATATATCTTTATAAAACTTCATATATATATTTACCAAAATTAGAATAAATTAACCCAAACACAATTATACAAAACTGCTGTAAACGAGGGGTTCCTGAGAGAAGGGAAAGAAAAAGTGCTAGGTAATCGGCTGTACTCCATCAGGAAGCATCCTGGCCTCTAGCCGTGCTCCAATCAGCTCACGAGACAATGACTTCCTCCTTCATTTCACTCTTCAGCACGATTGACCAATAGCCCCCACCAAACCAGATAGGGAAGGTGCCCATCCCATGACAGGCCCCAACTCCTACCAACCATCTCAGGTATATACATCCCATATATATATACCAACCACCACCCAACCCTCAGGAACCCCAGACTAATGCCACAGACGCACACGGTGACACCTCACATGTGGGCGGCCCGCCACAGCCCTAAGGCACGTTGTAACCTATCCCGGAGCCCCCAGGACCCACACATCAATACCCACCGGGATTAAATGTACTCCATCACCCCTAAAGTAAAGACCAAAACCACTTTCAGTTCGCAATGGCGAACAACCAACCCCCTGCCACGGATGATGAACTTGGAGACCACCTTATTGGCCTTAATTCTGGCTTTGTTAATCCTGTCTACCGACCCGGGCTCCATTTCTGACCACAGGACTAAAGTATCAAGAACCACACTGCGTAAGCACATAAAGTGCCATGTAATATCCTGTAGCAAATCACGAGACGCCATAAGGCAAAGGTCATTGCCCCTAGACATGAACCAACAGCACCTCCGGGGGCCTGTCCAATCTCGCATAATGCCGAACTTCCGGCATAACCCTGGACCAGAGCATGCAGGAAATCCCGATACAACTCACCCTGGCTTCTTCCCTAGTAAAAACCCACCTGTCTGCCTTCTCCCCTAACCATCACCCTCTTGGCCCCCCACTGAACATAGGAGTGGCCCAAGATATATATCAAGCATACCAGGCCTAAAAAGTAAACAGAACGGGAAAATACCAGAAACAGAGAATTAAACATATAAGATTCACACAGCCACACAGAACAAACCACACACCCAGAACAAGCATTGACGTACAGACAGACACATAACACCCAAGACTTGAGAACAGGGTAAGGAATGCCTAACCCCCTGCCCCCCCCCTCTTATAACAGTTGCGGTCAGACATACAACCTGAACTGGCGGGACTCCCCACGACCTATCCGCTGCAGGGTCTCAACGCTCAAGCCCCAACGCGAGCCTCCCGTTGGTGCCCCAATCCTAAAAGAATGAGAGGAGTAGTCCAGCACATTGAAAAACCTCCCGTCCCCAAACATCATTTAAAAAACTGCCCCAAATTGATACCTGGACAAAGGCAGCCCATTCCCGAGACAAGGGGAGGACCCCATCCCTGTTGGCCGTGAACCTAACCATTCCCGAACCACTGCCATCGGGCACACCCCCAGCCCCCGACACTTTTTCCAGAACCACCTTGGTACCCTTGCCCAATTGATCGGTTTATTAACCTCCGCGCGAACAACGTGACCGAATCAGCGAGCACCGTCACATCAGATATATGCATCCCCCTGCATCCGCCTTAGCAGGGCTGACCTATTCCCCACACTTAAAGCCCCAAAAATTGCTGACAAAAACGCCGTCCGAAACTGAACCTCCAACTTTGAAGAGCACACCTAAGGCAAAACACCCACAAGAACCTCCAACATATGCCAAGAAACCGGCCTCCTGGAATCCGGCCTGACCCGACCTTTACTATAACCCCGCAACGCCTTGCGAACCACGTACGCCTTGGTAACAGCTCACACCCCATTCAATTAAAAAGGCATGCCAATCCAGCCATTATTTTGTTTAGTGAAGCAAAGCAAAAATTAACCGAGGAACCAACCTTAAGATCACTCACCAGGCCATGCCACTCCTGCCCAACACGACCATACGACCCCCAAGTGGAGTCAGCCACTGACCTCCAAACTAGAGCCATCACTGTTCCAACACGAGGTCCCACAAGCCACTGGGGACAGAAACCCCCTCCTGCTCTGCCTCCGGCACCAGCTGCCGGAACCAGTCCCACTGTAAACGAGAGCGTGCAAGAGCCACCTCATATTCGACCCCAGGGACATGCACTGCACCCACAACAATATTTAGCGCCTAACAGTTTAAAACCAATCCACGCAGTAACGAATTACAGGCAAAGACGAAGCTGTCAGGGGAGAAATGCCCTGTACTACCCCCAAACTAACACAATGAAAGCGAACCTGCCGGCTCCTAACACCGCCCCCCACAGCTCAACCGCCAACACTATCGGGAACAACTCCAGCAGCCTCAAATTACTGATCAATGCAAACCAGCCAGTTGCTCTGGCCACCGACCAGCGCACCACATACCCTCAAAGTAGGCCGCAACAAACCTACTAACCCGGCCGCATCAGTAAAAAGCTCCAATTTACTCGCTGGGACCACTGGAGCCAACCACCATGATTTTCCGTTTTATTGCTCCAAAAATGGGTCCAGTACCTTCAAATCCTCCCTGTGCCCTCGACACAACCGCACAAAGTGATGCGGGGCTCTAACGACCACTATGGCAGCGGTTGTCCGTAGAAAAACTCTCCCCATCAGCATGATGCGGCAAGCAAAGTTGAGCTTTCCCAATAAAGACCACAAATTCGTAACTTGACTTTCGCACAACGCGTCTCCACCGCGACTGACTCACGCAATTCCCCAGCTTGTCTTCTGAAAGCCGGCATTCCATCCTAACCGAATCAATGATAATGCCTCAAATTTTTTCAACTCGATCACCCTCCCTTTATGATTTGTCCTGAGCCAGCGGGACCCCAAACACCTTGAACACCTGCTGAATGGTGGCAAGTAAAATAAGGCAGGTCCCGTCATTCGACGGACCGACCCCCAGGAAATCATCGAGATAATGCAACACAAACGCTAAGCCAGTTAGCCCACAAAACGCACACCATCCGGGTGAACCGGCAACAGCCAAAATGCCGATTCAATATCTGTCATGGCTAACAAGGCACCCCCAAAACACTGGGCCCAGCACCCCCCCACAACGAAAGACGCATCCGACACCTTACACAGGGCAGGAAAATACATTGTTCACCGACCCTATTTTTTGGGGTGAGAGAGAGGATGGATGGACCAAAACTGACTCGGCTCCCGCTTCGGCACTACCCCAGTGGAGAAACACCCACGTCCCCAACGGGCAGGCCCACAACGGCCCCACCATCCTGCTCAATCCCACCGCCCTACGTAGCTTTTCAGTAACCACCTCCGAGTAGTCATAAGATGACTTTAGGTTAGACGCCAAAGGAGGGATTTCTTACAAATCACTGGGAATTGGGAAACCCTACTTAAAAAACCTAAACCACAATGCCTGCGCCGCTATCCTATTCGGGTCCCTACGTAGATACGGAGCCATCTCCTCCACCTTCACTGGTCCTCCCTTTTTCCAGCGTCACTTAGCTTCTTTCCTTTCTTGCAGCACTTTGACGAGGGGTGGGCTCCCCCACAACCAGAACACTCGTGGCGGAAACAACAAGAAACCCTGAATTTCCAGGAGCCCTCGTTAAATTGCCAGCAGAACCCCTTGCTTAAAGCGACCGACGGCGAGAAGGCCTGAGCTTCCCCGACCCCTTCCCGAAAGGGCTGCGGCCCTGCCCTGGCCTGAGTCATAAGCCCCATACACAAGGCGATAACCTTTTGCCTGTACACCCTCTCCGATGACAACAATATAGCAAAACAAGCCCACGCAATTCTGCGGCGCCATTCCCAAATTACCCTCGCCAAAATATCATACGCCTGTGCCCAATTCGCAAACGACCAAGAAATAATGCGAAAAAACGCTGCTTTTCCTCCTCCTCCGTTTTACCCACATCATGTCGGACCTTATCCAAGATAAACTTCCCAAGCGGAAGCAACGAGAATACTACCGCAAACTCCCCCTTCCAAATCCGCTCTTTACTCTGCCTTCAAATGAGACCCAAAGGGCCCATCGAAAACAAATAAATACCCACCGTACGCCATCCGCCGTCACACCTGACGCTACCCCCGGAGCCGTACTTACTAGTGCCAACCCCGGCACCACCAAAGGAAAGTCACCCACAGCGGTCCCTGTGACCGTTAATGCCCCCGGCAGAGGAGGTACCCACACTCCACTCGAACTCACCTGGGACTTAACCACACTCCCGACACCCACTGACGGAACGGAGGGGGTTAACAACACACCACCATCCCCGCTCCCCCGGGAAGTCCCACCCCAAACTGAATGCGTCACATGAAATGCCCCTACCTTAACCGGCCCAGTCACGGGAGGAACCAACCACGAGGCAGTGGTAGGCACCGTGACGGCAGGAGGGGGCACGCTTGGCCCCCCCACCTGCCATGGCCCAACATCATTTCAATAAAGAGGACCACAACTGCTGAAGCATTACCGCGTCCACGTCAGGCGTACCCCCCGCAACCGTCCCACCCCAAAAGGAGAAGCCCACCCCCACCCGGGGACCCAGCATACAGACAACAGGCACAAGAGAAAGGGGGGGGAGAAGGAGGGGAGGAGGGAGAGTAAAGCAGGAAAAACAACTGTAGCAGAACTAGAAGATGACTTACCCGGCTGCCCAGAGGAAACCATCCGACCAGCCGCCACTCCGGGTCCCCGCTGAAGCCCCAACGGGCCCGCCACTATGCCTGGACCTTCGGAGTCCGTGTCTGAGATCTATCCTTCCGACCGTTGGTCCCCCCGCCCAGCAGGGGACGCTGCGCCCGTCAACAAGGCCGGATGCCTGCTGCTGGAAAAACTGTAGGAGCCCTGGGATCAGGCCGTGCCACTTCCGACGTCACCCTAAACAGGAATTCTGCTTCCTCCTGCTCCAGCCGTGGCCGCCCTGGATGAGAGGCCCCCAGCCGTTCTCCCGCGTTGAGTACCACGCTACCGCTCCATCACATCATCACCACCCAGATCAGGCCTGGCAGGCGACGGAGATGTCGCTCCCAGCGCAGTGTCGCGCCGCGGCCTGGGATTCCCCCCCTTTGTTCCCAGTTGAAGTGGCAGCCGGTATGCTTACCAGGACCTGGAGGGTCCGCATGCCTCCCAACATTTTAAAATTTTTCCCAGCGGGACATTTTTTTTTTTTTTTTTTTGAGCGGGCGGGGGGGGAGATCGGAGTTGTGGAGCGGGGAAGGGGCGCGGATCACAGATTTTGAGCGGGGGGTGCCGCGAATTGCGGGGGGGGGCCCGCAAATCGCGGGGGAGGGGCCGCGAATCGCGGGTGGGGGCCGCGAATTGCGGGTGGGGGGCCGCAAATTGCGGAGGGGGGGGGCGCGGATCGCGGGACTCCAGCGCTGAAAAGTCCTGGGCTGTACCCCTCCGATGGATGGGACCACCATGCACGGCGTGGAGGGGGGGCTGGACCTACCTTCCCCCGATCCCAGCAACATCACCACCGCTCCAACAGGCCGCCGGGGTGATCCATGGATGAGGTAGCAGTGCGGCAAAAAAACACTCTGTGTGTTACCTCTTCCATGAAATGGCCCCAGAATGACCAGCCCCGCCCACCCACTACTTTTAACTAACCCTCCTCGTGCTAGGTAACCCCACCCCTAAAACCTCACTTCCCTATCCTGTGTGTGCACCGCACAGTGTTCCCCCAGTCATGTGGCCCCTCCGCCTGGGTTCCCCTTACTATGGGGCTTTCTTTAGTTTGTTTTTTGAGCCATTCAGAGGTGGACTTGCTGCTGTGTTTCAGAGCATTGTCCTGCATAACCCATGTGTGCTTGAGGTCACAAACTGATGGCCGGACATTCTCCTTCTGGATTTTCTGCAGAATTCATGGTTCCATTATTAATGGCAAGTTGTGCAGGTCCTGAAGCTGCAAAGCAGCCCCAGACTATCACACTACCACCACCATATATGACTGTTGGTATGATGTTCTTTATGAAATGCTGTGTTGTTTTACGCCAGATGTAACGAAACACAAATCTTCCAAAATGTTCAACTTTTGTCTCATCAGTCCACAGAATATGTGCCCAAAATTTTAGTGAGATAAACCTTTGTGTTCTTTTTGGTCATCAGTGTCTATTGCCTTGAAATTCTTCCATTGATGTCATTTTTGGCCAGTCTCTTTATTATTGCTGAATGAACACTGACCTTAAAGCAGAGTTCCACCTAAAGTGGAACTTCCGCTCATCGGATCCCCCCCCCCTCTGGCAGGGCTGGACTAGGACAAAAATGTGGCCCTGGACTTCATCCAGACTGGCCCACTTTGACATGTCTCTCCTATGGCGGCCTGGACAACTCCCGCACCCCCCCCCCAGCCACCCAAGCCACCTCTCCCCCTTCACTAGCCACTAGCCGTTATACTTTGTTAGAGTAGAACTGTTGGTACTGATACTCTTATAGGCAGTACCAGTGGGGAAGCTAGACATTATTTCACCCGGGGCAAATAATCAGTTCGGTGCTCTCCCTTATGGAACTCCCAGGCCATAGCTGTTGAGTCAGCTGTATGTCCCCTCCCCCATGCTCCTCTGTCGTTCCCAATGCTCCTCTGTCGTCCCCCCTGCTCCTCTGGACCTCCCCCTGATTCTCTGTTCCCCCAGGGGGAGCGCTGCGGGGAGGGAGAGGAGGTGAGCTCTGCGGGGAAAGGAGAGACAGAGGAGCGGAAGGGGGCGGCGGTCCACTGTCACTGAAGCCGGCCCACTGAGCCATCGGCCCACCGGGAAACTCCCTGTAGTCCCAATGGCCATTCCATCCCTGCCCTCCGGTGCCACAATTGGCACCTTTCAGGGGGAGCGGGGACAGGATACCTGTCTGTGACAGGTAGCCTTTTTCACTTCCGGGAGTCCGGGCCGCGGTCCGTGACAGCACCGCAGTGCTCCCTCCTCCAAAAGGCTACACTGCCAGGTTCCCTTACCCGTAATGGCGTCTGAAGCACCTGACAACTGATGGAAACATCAGCTGCGGGTGCCGACATCGCTGGACTCCAGGACATGTAAGTGTCCTATTATTAAAAGCCAGTAGCTGCAGTATGTGTGGCTGCTGGCTTTTCATTTTTTTTTAGGCGGAACACTACTTTAACTGAGGCAAGTGAGGCCTGCGGTTCCCTAGATGTTGTTTTGGGTTCTTTTATGACCTGCTGGATGAATCGTCATCATGCCCTTAGAGTAATTTTGGTGGGCCGGCCACTCCTTAGAATGTTCACCACTGTTCCAAGTTTTCTCTAGCCTTAAAAAAACCATTCCAGACTGATACTTTGATACTTTGTTTCTTGTTTCAGTTATTGAATTTCTTTAGAATGTGAAAGCCTCATTGCCAGTTATCGCAAACAATTGATTTCAGTTGTTGCTGACCAATGGTGGCACAACCAGTTATTAGGTTTAGGGGACAATCACATTTTTACATAGGGTCAGGCAGGTTTGGACAGCTTTTTCCCCTTAATAAATGAAATCATCATTAACCACTTAAGGACCGCCGCATGTACATTTACGTTGGCAGAATGGCACCGACAGGCACATCAACGTATATATACGTTGGTGCCTTGGGGGGGTTCGGTACATGCGGCGGTCCAGTTACCTGGCCGAGCGATCCCTGCAGAGGGGGCGGCGGTTGGTTTTTGTCCGCCCCCTCTGGATCACTCTCAGCCAATCCGCGCGCTCCCCCTGCGTGTCATTTCCTCCTCCTGTGTAAACACAGGAAGGAGAAAGTGATGTGATCGCTCCCTCTGCGTTTTTTTTGACCACCGCTGAGCAGAGATCACATCACATAGTAAGTGTACACAACAGCACACTGACACACAGACACACAGACACATAGGAACATTTAACCCCCCCGATCGCCCCCCCACCCCCTCACCCCTGTCACAGTGTCACTGAATGCAGTGATTATATGTAGGATCACTGCAGTTAGTGTTAGTGTGACAGGCAGTTAGTGTTAGGTTCAGGGTAGCCCCCTACCCCCCCTAATAAAGATTTAACCCTTTCACTCCCTATTGCCAGCGTCACTAAGCGATCATTTTTCTGATCGCTGTATTAGTGTCGCTGTTCCCGCTAGGTAGCTAAAAAAAATGTATTAATATTTTTTTTTTTACTAAAGACATATGGCTAAATAGATTTTGGCCTAAATGTTTGACTAAAATGTGGTTTATTTGATTTTTCTTATAACAAAAAGTAAAAAATATTGTTTTTTTTTTCAAAAATGTCGCTCTATTTTTGTATATAGCGCAAAAAAAAACGCAGAGGCGATCAAATACCACCAAAAGAAAGCTCTATTTGTGGGAAGAAAAGGACGCAAATTTTGTTTGGGAGCCACGTCACACGACCGCGCAATTGTCAGTTAAAGCGACGCAGTGCCGAATCACAAAAAGGGGCAAGGTCATTTGGCAGCATTTTGGTCCGGGTCTTAAGTGGTTAAAAAAAACACATTTTGTATTTACTCGGGTTGTGTAATATTAAAATTTGTTTGATGATCAGAATCATTTAAGTGTAACAAATATGCAAATGGGGCAATTACTTTTTTAAAGAACTGTAGCATTTATAGGCACACTAGTAACTCAGTCATTTATGGGCCAGATTCAGCAAGACTTGCGCTGGAGTAATTCGATATGCGCCGCGTAACTGTGAATATGCGCCGTCGTTTCTATGTGGCCGTACCCACCAAACTAGATGCGACTGAAAACGGGCCATTTCCGATCGGCTTAACTTTTCGACGCCAGAGTCTCGTCAGCGCATAATTTCATTTGGCGCATCAGTCGCGCCTATTGATTTCCCCTGCAAATATGCAAATGAGGGAGATTTCCCAATTCGCGAACGGATTAGCACCATACGCCGGCTACATGCGCCGCGCGTAACTCGTCCGTCCGGCGCAAAGTTATTTCTACAAATAGCTGCTTTATCTTTACTCCAGACGGCCTCAGGTCAGCAGGAGAGCAGCTACAGCAGCAGCGTTACCGACGAAACTAGCAAGCTGAACAACCACACGTGCAAGGACAACACCTCTGTGTGGCAACATGCCAGGGGCAATCGTGGTCCTAGCACTAGTACTGGGTTTCCCGGAACGAAGGAGGCGGGCACGTGAGAGGATATACCGCACGCGCATGAGCCTCTTTGGCATGGGGGATGAGGAGGTGTATCGCCTCTTCAGATTCAGCCCTGATGCAATACTTGAACTAACCACAACCCTGCAGGGTGACATCACCAGCCCAACACACCGCTCACAAGCAGTGCAGCCACTGGTGAAGGTACTGGCAACACTCCATTTCCTTGCAAGTGGATCATTCCAGCGTACAAGTGGAGTGGTGGCTGGGATGTCACAGTCCTCCATAAGCAGATGTGTGCACCAGGTTGTCCCTGCAATCTTCAGATGCATGTCCAACCAGTTCATCAGACCCACCACTGAGGAGCTGCGGCTGAAGGCAATGACAGATTTCTACAGAATAGCCAGATTCCCACGCACTGTGGGGGCCATTGATTGCACACATGTGGCACTCCAGCCCCCCAGTGCCACAGAGCACATATACCGCAATCGGAAGCATTGGCATTCCATCAACGTACAGGTGATAGCCGATGCCCAACGCCTCATATGGCACGTCCGTGCCAAACACCCCGGGTCCAGCCATGACAGCTTCATATACCGTCAGAGCCCCATCCCAGCAGAATTCGAGCAGAACATGTATGGGGACAGCTGGCTGGTTAGTGAGTGACATGGGTGGCAGGCATGACTATCCCCTCCCATGATGCACACCTCACAAGTGGCACATGCATGACTAACATCCTCCTGTCTTTTCCCTTCCAGGTGACTCTGCATATGCATTGGGACCCCATCTCATGACTCCTTTCCGGAACCCCCAAACCAGAGGAGAGAGAAAATACAATGAAGCACACATCAAAACCCGTGCAGTGGTGGAGCAAACATTCGGGCTCCTGAAGTCCCGTTTCCGCTGCCTGGATAAGTCCGGGGGGACCCTATTGTATTCCCTTACCTTTGTGTGTCAGATCATCGGTGCATGTTGCATTCTGCACAACTTTGCCATGAGAAAAAGCCTGCAGATTGACATACGTGATGACCTGACCCCCGACCCACACAGTCCCCACCTGCCAGAGGAGACCCAGTCTGCTGATGGAAGAGCAGTCAGGAGGGTCCTCGCCGTAGGCATCTTTGGACACTAAGGGCCAGATTCTCAGAGGCGTTACGACGGAGTATCTCAGATACCCCGTCGTATCGCCTTTTTTTTTTAGTCGTATCTATGCGTGTGATGCTGTGCATCACTTTTGCATAGATACGCTTCTACATCCGACAAGTGTAATCCAATTACACTTTCGGATCGTAGGTGTAATGACAACTCCGGCCACTAGGTGGCCTTTACGTTGTTTTTTCATTTGCATATGCAAATGAAGTAGTACGCCGATTCTCGATCGCTTTTACGCCGCCCCGTCGTCGCGTACGTCGTTTTCGTTCGCGTAAGGTTACCCCAGCTTCTATGTGGAGTAACCTTACGAGGTCCCGTCGGATGCCGTCGTGTCCCGTCGGATGCCATGTTAAGTATGGCCTCGGGACCGCGTCGTGTTGTGCGTCGTTTACGTCGTTTGCGTACGTCGATTCTCAATGGGGCTGGCGTACGATGCGATTACGTCGTTTACATTGAGAAAATGTGACGTCCTTTGGAGCATGCGCACTGGGCTTTTTCCCCGGCCGGCGCATGCGCAGTTCGTTCGACGCGGGGGCGCGCTTAATTTAAATACAAGCCGCCCCATTTGAATTGCGCGGGTTTACGCTGCGCGATTTACGCGACGCAGGCGAAACCTACGGAGCAAGTGCTTAGAGAATAAAGCACTTGCTCCAGTGCGCAGCGGCGGCGTAGTGTAACTGGCTTACGCTACGCCGCCGAAAATATTAGAGAATCTGGCCCTAAACCAAAACATTAATCACACAGACAATGCATGCATGCACACCACTGATGTCCCTAGATCACACACACCACATCCACATCGCATTGGATTAGCCCAAGTCCAGCATGTAGGACTTGGGAGCAGCAACGCCAGCGTCAAGGCCCCAATGATGTCGCTGTCCATTCATACACCTTTCACACGTCATTCATACAGCCGTGGGGTTAACTTCACCACCACGGCCGAGGGTGACACCCCTTACTGGCAGGAGTGCCACCCCCTCACATTCACACACCATTCACACTGTCCCCTGCACTCCTGACCGTGTGCAGTAAAAAATTAAATACATATCTCATAACATGAGAAAAAAAATAAACAAAAACTCATAACCTGAGTATAAAAAAATATACCAAAATAAACAAAAACTCATAACCTGAGTATTAAAAAAAAAAAAAATCTAAACAAAAAAAAAAAAAAAACCCTCATCTGGGATGACGGGGGCTCCTCCTTGGGGGCACTCTCGGGCTCCTCAGCTGCCTGGAGGGAGTGGGTGGTGGTGGGGGTGGGGGGGCATCTGGAGGAGGCTGATCCCCGGGTGGGCCACTCCTGGGAGCTGTTGGCTGCATGCCCTCCAAGGCCACGGCAATACGGCTGAGATACAGGTTGGTCTGGGCCTGCATCCTCAGCTGGCGGGTGATATGATGCCGCTGGTCACGCTGCCGCTGCCTCCCCTCTTCCCGGATGGCAGCTGTGTTGGCGTTGACGGCTGCTGTCAGGTGCCGTACATCAGCCTGCACCTCCCCCAGGCTGGTCACAACGTCCTGCACATGACTGGGCAGCTGTGACATGGAGCCCAGGCTGTCAGCGACCCGGTCTAAGTGGCCAGCAATCTCCCCTATCTGCTGGGTCTGCCTGGCGTGGTCCAACAGCACCTGGTCCTGGACCATATCAGACACCCCCCTGGTCTTACGGGTCGCCTTCCTGGGGGCAGGAGAAGGTTGTCCCCGTGGGGATGGAGTCGCCCTTGAGGGGCTACCTAGGATGGGGGAGGGGATGACAGAGGGCCCTGCAGAGGAGGAGGACTCCTCCAACAATAACATAAAGTCCTGCTCAGGAACAGGCTCCTCCACAACCATCTCTGCAGAGGTGGTGTGGGCACTCTCCTCCACCTCGGTGTCTCCAGCACCCAGGGCCTCGTCATCAGGATCCCGTTGGGAGGCTGGGGTGGACTGGCCGGTAAGAGATGATGGCCCAGCTCCGTCATCTGTGGATGACACAAAGCAGACACATGTTGGTGGTCCCACACACTTGGCACATGTACCCTCCCCCCCCCACATGCAACACACCAAATAGGGTATAAAAAGCACTTACCTGTCCTGGAGCCTTCCTCCATGGAGTCATAGCCAGGGACCCCCTCCAACTGCTCCCTGTCCAGGCAGCGGGCGACCACCTCCTCCTCCGTGGTCAGGCTGACCGGACATGGTAGACCACCACCTGTGCCCCGCTCATGGCTCCGAATGGTGGCCACCTTGCCACGGACCTTGCGCCGCAGGTCGTTAATTTTTTTTTTGTATGTCGCTAGCAGTCCGGGTGGAGTACCCTAACACATTGACCCTGGCAGCAATGGTGTCCAGGATGCCCTGCTTCCTCTCCCGGCTGGTTTTCCTACTTTTTTTCCCGTGGAGGAACTGATTAAACGTCTCCATAGCCGAGATGATCACAGACACCTCCTGGGAGTTGAAATTGAGGTTCCTCCTCTCTTTGGGGGGTAGCGGGAGCAGCCATCACAGTGCAAAAGTATCTTCCCTGGGGTGGGGGGAAACGGAAATACTTTTGCGCCGGAATGGCGTTTCCACTAGCGCTTTTATACGCGCAACGGAACACATTGCGCTGGCGTTTCCCGTGAAGTGGTGCCGACGGAAGTTGTGAGCATGCGCACAAGGGGGCGAGTGGAGCCTCAATCACCGCGCATGCTCCGTGGATGATGCGCTGAACTTAAGCCTCTGCGCTGGGCTCTGCCCATCATTTACATATGATCACACCCACTTCCACTTGCGTCGGGTTACGTCAGCGCATTATCGTTACTCTGGCGCAAGTTTACGCGCAACTGCTATGTGAATAACAGTACTTGCGCCGAAAGTGTCGGCGGAGTAACGTAAATGAGAAACGTTACTCCAAAGTAAAGAAGCGCCCATCTACCTGAATCTGGCCCTATGAGTTTATATCTGAACTTCTGCTCACTCTTCTCTAATCTCTGGCATAGAAAAATAAAAGCCTACATAAATGCTCTTTGGGCCAGATTCAGCAAGACTTGCGCTGGAGTAATTCGATATGCGCCGCGTAACTGTGAAGATGCGCCGTCGTTTCTATGTGGCCGTACCCACCAAACTAGATGCAACAGAAAACGGGCCATTTCCGATCGGCTTCCGACGCCAGAGTCTCGTCAGCGCATAATTTCGCTTGGCGCATCAGTCGCGCCTATTGATTTCCCTTGCAAATGAGGGAGATTTCCCGATTTGCGAACGGATTAGCACCATACACTGGCTACATGCGCCGCGCGTATCTCGTCCATCCGGCGCAAAGTTATTTCTACAAATAGCTGCTTTATCTTTACTCCAGACGGCCACAGGTCAGCAGGAGAGCAGCTACAGCAGCGTTACCGACGATAAGAGCTAGCTGAGCACCCCCACTTGCAGGACAACACCTCTGTCCATGCTTGTCTGACAACTTTTACAGCCATGGAGGAAGACATCATAGGTCTCCATAGCCGAGATGACGGCTGACAGCTCCTGGCCTTTAGAGTTCAGCTTTCTCCTGTGTGTTTCCGGGGAACGGGAGCAGCCATCTCAGAACAAAAGTAACTTCACTGCGGGGAGGGGGAACAGGATATACTTTATACTTTAGTGGCGGAATGGCGCATCTACGGGCGCATTTAAACGCCCAGCGGAACGCATTGCGCTGACGTTTCCCGTGAAGTGGTGCTGACGGAAGTTGTGAGCATGCGCACAGGGGGCCGAGTGAAGCCTCACTTACTGCGCACTTACTGAACGTAAGCCTCTGCACTGGGCTCCGCCCATCATTTACATATGATCACACCCACTTCCACTTGCGTCGGGTTACGCCAGCGCATTATCGTTACTCTGGCGCAAGTTTACGCGCAACTGCTATGTGAATAACAGTACTTGCGCCGAAAGTGTCGGCGGAGTAACGTAAATGAGAAACGTTACTCCAAAGTAAAGAAGCGCCCATGTACCTGAATCTGGCCCTTTGTGTTTAAATGTGGTCAAATAATACTCTGAGCCAAGACTGCCCTCTTCTGGTATCCCTCCATAGGTGTTCACCTCACTGCCTGCATGACACTTCCAATTCACTATGCAGTGGCAGGGTTCTCTCAGGATTCTGAAGAGGAGAGAGTTTCCCAGCAGTGATGCCAATGTGAAGGGACCAGCCCCTGCGAGAACACATCTGCAGTTCTGGACTGATACTCTTAAATTTTGCCAGCGAAAGGTGCCCACGATGAAGGCAGCCGAAGCCGCGCAATCGCTCGGGTCTCGGCTGCCCCGCCGCCATCCTCAGTGAGGGAATCCCTACTGCGCATGCACGAGCCGCGCGCCGTGAATGGGCGATGTCTCCTGACACACACACAAGGTCCCAGAAGATACCGCTCCCCCATTCCCCAGGAGGCAGCACGAGGAGGAGAAGAAAAAAGAAGACGGTCCGCAGATCAGGAAGTGGCAGATTAGGACGATCTGCCTAGCAACAGACACTTCAGCTATGTATAACAAAATATCTATTTTTAATTTTTTTTGCAGCATTTTTTTTTTTTTCTTGGTGGTGCTCCGCTTTAAGTGATTAAATTATGTACTTGAAACACAATCATTTCAAAAACGTTAACACCTCCCTTCATGTTCTTGGACCATCAACATCTACCTTGATATCCACTTTGAGTTACCCATATGGGTTTAAATGCTTTGGCAATTTGTTTAAGAATTCTACTTCAACATTACAAAAACAAGCCCGATTGAATATGACTGACTACTACAAGGTACATTTCATTGGTCTTACTGCAGTAACAACACTGATTATCTACAATTTAGACCATTTTTAAAAGGGTAAACAAACTTTCCCACAAAGTTTCCTTATCCTTTTGCTCCCACACCCAGCAGTTGTATCCCACCTTTTCATCTCAAATCGCTACATACCTAGATCTTGGTCTAAGATCCACAGCATTCTTTACCTTTCCCCTCTGTGTTCTACACCCAATGTCTGCACATCCACAATTTGTTCCCATAGGCTTTTATGGAGTTGGCAGATGGGAGATTCGTCTACTAACCCTGTGGAAGTCTTTGAGGCTGAACTGCACATGCAAGGATCAAAAAGCTGGAAGAGAATGTAAACAACGATGTAGGCCTTAGAAGGAGATCTAATTAACTATAGCAATTTGGGGGAAGAGAGAGGGCTACACTTGCTTAGGGTAGTGAGGGAAAAAAAGTTAAGGAAATGTTGTGGGACAGTTTCCTTATTCTATAGGTCTAATAATTGATTGCTTGGTACTGAATAGCCATAAATATTTGAAATCAACAAGTGCAAAGTGCCTCGGAGTGGAATCTAATTAAGTATAGTAATTTGGGGGGAGAGAGTGGGCTACATCTGCCTAGGGTGGTGGGGGCAAAAGGGTGAAGGAAACTTTGTGGAAAAGTTTAGGAGTGAATAATTGTTTGATTTATATTGAATGGCCATGATTTTTAGAAAGCAACAGGTGCAAATTAAAACAGGCAACTCCTGATGCCTGTATGTACCAGTCGAATGACGTTTGGAACTTAGCGTTTTCTAATATGTAACATTTAGATTTCTTTGCCAGGTTAAAGTGCATCTTTAAACTATGGACACAGGTGCACTGAAATAGTAGCATGGGCATATAAGAACCATGTCCCTGCTGCTATATAAAGAAAGGGCAAAAGGAGCAGAAATTTCTGTGAATTTTGTAAAATTTGAGGATTTCGTTTTCACAGTGTATAAGGTCACAGAATCAGTAATATCCTGATGTCCCCAGTCTGTACCGTTTCTTTATTCATGCAAATAGTTTAATTAATTTTGTGTTATTTGTATTCCAATGTAATTGTGGCATTCAATCTTTTAACTGGCCATAGATCGAAATTTGGTAAACTTTTCGACTTCTGTACAGCCTGCTGGTTATTTTTTTTTGTGCAATCTATGCCGCCGGCTATAGCCATCAACGCTGATCGTTGTATTCTGACAGCATAGAACTCTCCCCGCTGTCAAAATACAGAATGGATTCCCCTATCAACACCGAGCGTGTTGATAGGGGAATCGAAAATGCATTATGTATGGCCTGCTTTTGTGCATTTATGTATCTGTTAAATATAATTTTTTACAGCATTATTCGTCTCCCTTTTGTTGGCGGACGATCTTTTGTTGACAGGAGAATTTTATTTTTGAATTATATTTTTATTAATTTTTGTATAGTATTATCAATAAATCAAATATTAATCTTCCAATAGATTTACTGTTCTGTGCTTGTTCAATAAAGGTTTAATCCTGTAGTATGAAATATAATGTTGTTAAGATCAGGAACAGTTTGTGCTGCTAGATTGCTACAAATGTACTTTAACAAGCAGTTTCAAGAAGATTGTCACAACAACTAGTGCTATAAAAATAGTTTCTTCACTCTCAGAATGCACATATCCTCTGATTGCTTGATTATAATTCTCAGCTCCTGTCAATACTCATTTAAGTTCAATTTGTGGGAAACTTTCTTTAACCCTATAATGCAGGTGCGGCTTCTGTATTATGCATACCTCTCAACATTTTGAGAGGGGAATGTGGGACACCTACTAGCAAACATATTTAGGCATAGGACATGCCCCCTGCCACACCCCCTTAAAGGAGAATTATCCAGAAAAAAAAGGTTAATTAAATCCACAAGAGCTTTTTTTACCACTACTATTCCTTTATATTGGATTTAACATTTTACAATATTTAAATTGCAAACATGTAAATACGGTACATAGAATTACATTATAGTGATTGCCATGCAAAGATAGACCCAATGAATTTTGACCTATTCAGTCACAGTCTTCTTCTGGGGGGGGGGGGGGTTTGCTCTAAAACAAAGCAACTAGGCTTTATGAGGCCTTAGGCAAAACTTGACATGGGGCCCCACTCTCGCTCAGGATGGAAAAATAATTCAAGGACAAGGGCCTCTTCCCCACAACCCTGGCCGGTGGTTGTGGGGGTCTGCGGGCAGGGGGCTTATTAGAATCTGAAAGCGTCCCAGATCCTGCTTTTAAATAACTAATGGGCGGGGGCCACCTGGTGATTTCACCTGGTGAACCCACCCCCTTGTGACATCATTGACTGAGGGCATGCTGGGTCATTGACGGCACAAGGGGTGGTATCACCGATATTCACTGGTTGTTAGGGACACTGGCGGCTCCGCTTCTGAGTCAGGGCTCTTAACGCTGCCTGAGCACAGAAGCGTTAAGGTCCCCTGTCCCTCACAACTGGGGTAATGCATTGGGTAAGTTAGGCGGCTACGAGGCCCCTGTAAGTGCGAGGCCTTAGGCGACCACCTAATTTGCCTAATTAAAGAGCCGCCTCTGATGATCCGCCAAACCTCTTGGCCGTCTCACCTCCACCGATGAAGAAAGATCGATGCAAAGGGGCTTACAAGAGACAACGCTTTATGCCACCCCAAATAGGAGAAAGAGAGGACGGCACCAGACAAAGAGTCTCCCCATTGTTAATCAAGGAATAATCAAATTTGTATGATGAATGGAACTTAGATACATCTCTAATATATTTTATATATCTTCTTGTTCTTGTTAGGTGCTGTGTGCATAATGAATTAAAATGCTATTGTGTGATTCTAAAAAATATAACAATATATGAATAAAAATTAAGTAGCTAATGTTAGTTGGTACAAAATAAATACATAAATGTGGTGCATATTGAATGTGTGGTGTGTGTCTTGTGATGCAGAAAACCAAAGTAATTAGGTCTCCTGTATGGTGTGACATACACACCATATTGTCAAGTGACTGAATATGATGAATTGCTAAGAGGTGGAATAATAAATGGAAAATAAAATAAAATAGGTTTTTCACCAAAAGTGAATTGAATGTCTACGAGGAGTGCAAGGTGAATCCACTAAGAAATATTAACAAATGTGGTAATACTTATGCGTTGTTAATGCTTAGATAAATTATAAACAGTGGCTGCTTATCAGGTGTGAGGTTAAAAATGTGAAAACCAACGGTGAAAAATAAATGTGAGAACAAAAACTTTGTGCAAGTGATCCACACAAGTGGTAACAAGTGAAAAGAAGAAACATGTTGTACCCCCTCTTACGCCAATTTGTACCTGGGGGAGTGGAAACGTTCCGTCCTTGCTGGTGAGGACCTTGTCGAATAAGCCATATATCTACATGGCTCCGATATATCGACAACGTCTTCGTCATCTGGGAGGGACCAGAGGAGACTCTGCTAAAGTTTCTTCAGAGGATCAACAGCAATGATCATAATCTAAACTTCACAATGGTGCATGATACAAATACCTTGGTCTCTTCTAAGCCCCTTTGGGTCGATCTTTCTGCATCGGTGGAGGTGATATGGCCATGAGGTTCGGCAGATCATTCAGCAGATTTTAAATCATTGGTTTGGGAGGCTGTGCATCCCAGCAGTCAGTGGTAAATATATACCTACATTTTAATGTATAAGGATAACATGCATTCTGTTGAAAATGTTAACATTGAATGCATTTGTTTTAGAGAAAACTATCCCCCCAGAAGAAGACTGTGACTGAATAGGTCGAAACGTGTCAGAGTGTATCTTTGCATGGCAATCACTGTAATTTACAGCCAACTGCCCTCTGATCCTATCCGCCTAGATGAAGGAGGGGAAGATCCCCTTCCATTTGTTTTTTGGATTTCAGGTTGATGGGTGTAAACGGACACAAGTCTCTTTACACCCACCGGTCCAAAGGAGTGAGTAAAGGGTCCGATCAGGTCCACCAGAAAAACTAAAAGGCAGACCTGATTGGAACCTTTGTGTGAAAGTGACCTAAGGTGACTTTTACAAATTTACATACTGTACTTGCTGTTCTATAATTTGATAACAGCATGTATACAGATGTCTAAGCACACCACATAGTGGTCTATTGTATAATGGTATACAGTAAAACCTTGGTTTGTGAGTTACTTGATTTGAGAGCGTTTTGCAAGACAAGCAAGATTTTTGAATAACCTTTGACTTGATAAACAAGCGATGTATTGATAGTAGCGTCATGTCACAACTGAGTATAAAAGAGAAGAAAGGTGCCTGTAAGATTAGCAATATGGTTACATTTAATGAAGGTACAACATTTAGCAACATATTGCTACAATTATAGGCACCAGTCTTCTCTTTTATACTCTGTAGCTCCTCTGGATTTAGCTTCTAAGGCTGCATTCACACCTAGGCGTATTTACGCCCGACGCCCGATGCTATTGCAGCTGGAGGGGTGATTTAACATTGTTGTATATGGAGATGGTTCACATCTCCACGCCGAACGCCGAAACTCCGTACGCCTGAAGCTCAAAACAAGTCCCGGACCCTTTTTTTCAGGCGGCTTCGGCGTTCGGCATAGACAACAATGTTTTGTAAAAAAAAAGAAAAAAGGTTAAAACGACCCGTTTTGTCACGGCAAATCACGGTACAATACGCCGCAATTTGTCGCGGCAAAATACGCCTCGTTATAGTGTGAATGCAGCCTAATCCCCTTGGGGAGGCTTCCATTTTTGGATAGACATTTTATGGTTACACAATTTATCATATTGCTATAATCTTTTATATGGACTATAAACTGAAGGATTTATGAATAAATGGTTGTGGAACGAATCATTTAGGTTTCTATTATTTCTTATGGGGAAATTTGCTTTGATATACAAATGCTTTGGATTACAAGCATGTTTCCGGAACGAATTATGCTCACAATCCAATGTTTTACTGTATTGTATATCAGGAAACAAGGAAACATCATATGCATTCCCTTCTATAAGGGACTGTTGTGATAAGCTCATGTAAAGTCTATTTTCTTACAGTTCAATCCTAATCCATAGACCTGCATTAACAGAGAGTTGTTGTGAAGCACTGCCACTGTGCAATAATACCAAGCATAAAGTATAACTTGCACATGCATTAAGCAAATATGGATACCCCCATGTATATATATTTATAAAATATACTATATACGATTTATTTTAAACATTTAAACATGAATAGCTACTGATCTTATTTGCATTAAAGTGGGAGCTTAATAAATAAATAAATAAGTTGCATTCAGGAAGCTTGTTATTGTAGAAAAGACTCTGTATGTCGATTCTGCAATAAAAGCATTTAACTGCCCGCTAGCAAGTCCCAAAAGATTTTAAACTGAGCTGATAAACAATCTTGGCATTCTTTGTTGCTGGGATGATTTAACTCCCCCGCTCGCATGTGGAAAAATTCTGGATGAAGATGTCAGCAGTGACAAGGGAGCATACAAGCAAACTTTACATCCACTTTAAAGCAGAGTTCGATGCACTTTTTTTCTTATACTATGCTAAATGACAATCATTTGTCACAATGAGGCAATTGTGTCACAATGCGAGTCCTGGGATAGCGGCATTATCTTTCCCATGAGTCCATGAGAATTGCCTAATACCGAAATCTCGTGAAATGACCTGAACGGGAGGAGTAAGGCACCAATTTCGACTAAGACTATCTGCTGGGAAGAAGTGGAGCCTCTCTGCCCAGTACGGGACCAATCAGGAAGAAACATTGCCGCACAGTGGCATTACTGCAAAACCGTGAGATTGGGAGGTGCATGCTGGGTAGCCAGCTGCACCAAATCTTGGAAAGGAAGACAAACAGGCTTCAGATGCCCTCAACAGTGATGGAGCCTGCCTGCTTTCAAGATCCGGTTAGTTTATAATGATTTAATATAAACCAAAAAGGACCACATTGACATTATTCTAGTGTTGCAGTGGAAGTGATAACAAATATGGGGGAGCTTTTAGAAAAAAAATAATTGGGGGACTGGAAATCCGCTTTAAACTGGCTACCTTCACTTTTATACCTACAAATAGTAAACTTATCTACAACTAAATTTGGATGGGTGAAGCGCTTTAGAGGGACAGACCTATGGGGGGGAGGATGCAGTGCATTTGTATCACGAAAGCTGTCAAGCTTTAGGGACTTCAATGGAGTGGCCCTTTTCTTCATAGTGCCATGGACCGTGGACAGACCCCTTGGGCTCTGACACCCAGCTGGCTGCAGCATGGGAGAACAAGCAGATAGCTTGATTAAGTGAGACTTTCAGTTGTAAATAAATGATTGTCTCATAAAATCCCAATTATACTTTTCCCCCGCCCTCCCTGTCCCCACTTTCTCACCGAAACACCCTTTTCTGCTTTTTTTTTTTTTTTTTACTTTTGCCTTTTTACTGCACTTTTCAGGACAGTTTTCCAATGCCATAAGTGGCTTAGTGGCAAAACAAATTTTGGTTGAGGAGTCAAGTAACTTGTCTGTGGTGGGCTGGTGAATGGCACAACCTGCTGTGCTGACTGCAGAGTCCAGAGGCCGTGGAGGTGACTCTAACGATGAAGGGAACAGGTGGTGTTAGCGGCTGGCAATGGGCCTAGTGGGCACAATGGTTGGGGGAGCAAGGCGAGATTACAAGCAGCACAGCGTGTTAGGAACAGAATCAGGCCAGCTGGCAAAATTAGACAAGGCAGCATTTTTTTATACAGGACCTAAATAAATGGAGAAGGAAAATGCATATTTTTTATGTGGGTTGCCGTTAACTGAGGCTAAGCTGTTTTAATATAATAAGGAGTGAGTGCCTGGAAAAAAAGAAAACCTGCTGCTGACTGTCATTCATCATCACTAATGCAAACGCTAATAAATATTTCTAAAGGGACACGGTTTTACTTTATTCCTTTTTTTTCTACTGTTTATTTCTGGTTCATTTAGACATATTCTCTTATGCTCCTTGGTGGAGAAGGTCTGTTGTGGCCAATAAAACTGTATTGTGTTTTTGATATTGATTTACTGTAGACTCTGGACCCTTTGTTTGCAATTTTTCCACACCTAACATTCCATGATTAGCCCTGATTTCCTCCAGGATTTATATGATATCCAAAAGTTCACAAGTATGACTGCCAGCCAGCCTGATAATGCAGTCCCAGAAGGTTTGTAAGATGCTGGATGTCATTCAATCCAGAAGACTGGTGGTGAGTCTGTGGGGGATAGTGCTGAGAGACAATTAATAATGCAGCAAGATCTGGAAAAGAAACCACATTGGAGCAGGCACAGTTCTTCTTGCAGTTGTGCATGCCTATATTTTTGAAAGCGGGGGCCTGAATGCTTGTGGACTTGGCAGACTGACCTACAAATACCTAGGCCACAGTTGGGAACAAGTGTTTATATCTCGTAGATTACAGGAGCTGCTAATGCTGTCTGCCATGGCTTTGGAGGACAAAGACCCTGGACTGCCTCCTGAGTCCTGACACACATTTGGGGTGGTTCCTTTGGCTGATATGTTTACTACAAAATGTGTCCTATAAGTTAGTTTTTAAGTACGTTTGTTCAGTTTGTTGTTAAACTGTTGTATATTTCTATGTCAGGTTTACTGTTATATTATACCTGCCTGAATAAATGTTGCCTCTTTGTGGACCAAAGCCATTTTGGTGGGGGGGGGAATATGCAGCTAAGTTGGCACCCAGGCCCTGTAAGGGGAGATGTGCTTCTGCACAGCTTAGTAAAGACTGTACAGCCCTTCAGTTTCCTGTTGTCAGCTGCTGGATAAGACATAGGTCTGGGAGATACATAGGAGCAGTGTTAGGAGGACTTGGATTGACTCCAGAACCATGGGGATGTGGTCCCCAGAGGAGCAGCATGAATCCAGACAGAGGCAGTGTTGGTCTACAAATCCTGGAAGCTTAAGGCTGGACAGGGAGATGGAGGACTAAAAGCCCAGGTCGCAGCAGTCTCATTCTCATTTGGGGAGCACAGTGGTTATTCCATTTGAACCACTTGTGGATGTCCCATGTACATATACGGCGATGCAACATTTCCAGGTTTTGGGCACATGCATGCCCGCTGCCTGCTTTGTGCTGTCATTCGGTATAGAACAAGTCGGTCAGCAGGTCCTGGCCAATGATTTATGGCTGTGACCTGCTGATTGGCTTAGCCAATCACAGCACAGAGCCCATGTCTACTAAAAACACAGGGCTCTATAAAAATAGCAGCAATTTGGCCGGTGAAAGATTGGCCACATCTATTAGTAAAAACAGCCCATATTGCACTTGTTAGGCACACAGTTAATCCTTTCATTGCTCCTAGATGTTAACCTCTTTCTAGCCAGTGTCATTAGTACAGTGACAGTGCATTGTATTATGAATGAATGAATGAATGAAAACTTGTATAGCGCGACACATGCGAACTGAATCGCCTCTGGGCGCTTGTTGTTCCTGTCTCCTTTGATATCAAAAGAGAAAAGTCTATTAGCACTGATCACTGTATTAGTCCGTGTTAGTCAGTTCCCACCCAGTCTCAGCTTGTCTGCCACACTATCACAGTCCCAATATAAGTCGCTGATCACCTCCATTACTAGTTTAAAAAAATAATCTAGTATTTATACCATAGTTTATAGACGCTTTAATTTTCGCACAAATCAATTAATATATTGGGATTTTTTTTTACCAAGGAGCTGAATACATATTGGCCTAAATTTATGAATAAATTAGATTTGATTCTTTTTATTGAATATATTTTATAGCAGAAAGTAAAACAATATTGTTTTTTTTTTTCCCAACATTTTTTTGTTTTTATAATAAAAATAAAAACCCAGTGGTGATTAAATACCACCAAAACAAAGCTCTAGTTGTGTTTTTTTTTTTATATAAATTTCATTTGCGCACAGTGTTGTATGACTACGCAATTGCCAGTTAAACAAGAGCAGCGCCGAATAGCAAAAAATGCCCTGGTCATGAAGGGGTAAAACCTTTCAGAAACTTAAAGGGGTTGTAAAGCTTCAAGTTTTTTCACCTTAATGCATCCTATGCATTAAGGTGAAAAAACATCCGATGCTTACAGGCCCCTCAGCCCCCAGTTTACTTAACTGAGCCCTCAAAGGTCCCGTGTCGTGAACGCGCTCTTCTTGGGTCATCATTGGATAGATTGATAGCAGCACAGCTATTGGCTCGTGCTGCTGTCAATCAACTCCAATGACGAGAGGACTGGGGGGCGGGGCCGAGTCCTGTTGTTGACAGCTTTGAATGCCGAATACAGGACTCAGGAGCGCCCGCGCAAGGTAACCCCCTTGGGAAAGCGCTTCCCAGGGGGGTAAGCTGATGCGGGGAGGAGCCGAGACCCCAGGAGGGGGCAGAGGACACTGATGAAAATGGGGGTCTGTGATGTGAAAGGGGGACTGTATGTAAAAGGGGGTCTGTGATTTCTGCACTAGCAAAACACAGGTCTCTGCAAGGGCAATAGAAAACAATTGTTTTCTATGTATCATGTTCGCACTGCAACAGCACCCCTGCGTACTGAGCATTCTGTTACAAAATGCATACTGTTTCTATGCACCGCAACTGAGCTGTGGTGCATGAAAATGAATGAAATGCATTTTGACATTTCAATAAAGTTTAAAGAAAAAAAGCACAAAGTGTGATGTGTGTGGATCTTAAAGATGTGTGTGCAAGTGTGTGATGAGGGGGGGGGGGGGGGCACTGTGAAGTGGAGGATATCATGTGGAGTCATAGCACCAATATGGCATTCTGACCTCTGCTGGAACAAAATGTTTCTGACCGGACCCCGTGAATTTTAATTCAGTACCCCTGATGTAGACTGATACTAGAGTTCATCATAGAGCAGAAAAGGACTAGCACTTACTGCATCACACTCAGTTTTAATCTCATACAAGGATTTCATTTTGATGCGTTTCTGTGTTCTATTTGATATGGTAAAAAAATGATCTCCTAGTAGACTTCTGGTACAGGCTAGAGGATTATGTCAGAATTGTTATGTCTAGGAAATGAAAATGACTTCCTTGCAAAAGGGAATTTACTGACAAAATCTGGACAGGCTGGATTTATGTATAATTACAAAAGGCGTAGTATGCCCGAGGTTTAGTAGTATGACTAACAGGTTTAGATGATGATCAGGCTGCTTACAAGGTATATAAAACCACAGTGAATAACATTCCTTCCATGCTATAATCCTGTACCTTGGTGGATTACATGTACCACCGTCCTATGCTACAATGTGGTAGGTATATAATTTCACAGTATGTATTGCTGAACTGCAGGAAATCTGCTTTACCTACCAAAAGATTTGTATTTCTGTCCATTTGGCCTTGAGAATAACCCCTTTTTGCCCACCGGCTGTGGGTCTGGGATATTGCTAAAGTCCAGACAATGTCTAAGGGGTATATGTTACCTACCAACAGATTTATTAAAAATCATTCATTCATTAAATTAACCACTTCCCACCTGCCCTTTAAATGAGTCTTAAAGTGGAATTAGCCTCACCTTCCACCTTCACTTCAGCGCTGTAGTGTCTCGGTTTTTTTGTTATCTGCTTTAGCCTTCGAATGCTACTTACTGTGATTGCCAGCTATAGATGGGGCGGTGGACATGTTTATGTTTCACCTGTGGTGCTTGTATTGGTCCAGCTGTGCACCAACACCTTTCCAGCCATTGTGCTACATGCTGGGTGTTTGGTGTGCTCCTGTACCTTTAAGGAGGGGTGGCTCCCCTTCAGTCCACCTGCCCTTATCTATCCATCAGAATGCATGTGCCTCCACTGTGGGGACGCTCATTGTTTAGTGTTAGGACCACAGATTGAGGGGTGCCTTGGCAGGGCTCTGTGGCTCACGCATGCGTTTTTCAAATGCGTGCGGACAAAACCCCTGTTTTTAACGCATACTGTTAGACAGGTTAATTGGTTGTTCTGCAGGCTGGTCGGTAAGTAGGCTTGGTTTTTCCCTGGGCATTCCCCAGGTTTTGTTGTTAGTGTCTCGGAGTTGCAACATGGGAGGAGTTCTTAAACTGGAGTACGCATGAGCCGAATGTCAGGAGACGCCGGTTAAAAAACAAAACAAGAAAACAACCGACATTCAGCCAGTGTGTGGCCGATTTCTGTAAAGCCTCGTACACATGATCGGAATTCCATCTGACTTTTCCGTGTTTTTTTGTCCAAATGGCGTTGTCTGTGAACTTGTTATGCATACACATGGCACAACGTTTTCAGCCAACATTCACCAAACCACGTGGTTTTTCACCTCTTTACCGCCACCTTTTGGTCAACTTCATAAGTGTGCGCAGCCTATTGCATTAGGGTGTGCACCCCAAAGCCCAAACACATACTACCGATCACTCAGTGTTCATTCAGAAAGGGAAGGGGCCAGTAAATTACATATTTACCGACCCTTCCCCACGCCTAAAACATCTCAGGAGAAACAGCCAATAGGAGAGAAGGGAAGCTGGCAATGCTGTGGGGGGAAAGATGGGAGCCAGGGCAGTAGGGGGAATCTGTGCTGTACAGGGTGATTAGGGTGTGCCTGGGCACACCTGGCACCCCCTGTGCGCACGCCTATGGTCAACTTCTGCTATTGTTGTCTAATGTTTAGCATTGGTTTGGGGCTTGTGTGTTTGTTCTTTTGATTTTAGTCCGATGGATTTGTGTACACACGATCAGATAATCCGACGAAACACATGTTTTGTCGGACAATTTAAGAGCATGCACAGCCAACATTTGTTGTTGAAAATTCCAAAAGAAAGCTCTATTTGTGGGAAAAAAACGGCGTCAATTTTGTTTGGGTACAGCGTTGCACAACCGCTCAATTGTCAGTTAGGACGGCACAAGCGCAAAAACAGGCTTGGTTAGGAAGGGGGTATATTCTTTCCGGGGCTGAAGTGGTTAAGTGTGACTGAGCTCCATCAGAAAAACTCAGGTCACCTTCTCTTTCAGACAGGGCTATGTTCTGTGGCAGAACTGTGTCAATCTAGTACTGAATGGATGGAAATATCAATTCTTTGGCAGGTAAAACAGCTCCCTTATATGCTTTTCATCTGTTTATTCAGCTGTCTGAGGTTCAATCCCCAGAGTGTTGGTATTTTTGGTACTGAGTAAATGCCGCTAACTGGCGTGATTGAACTGAATTTAGCTCCCAGATTTATTTGTTTTCCATAGCTTGTCAAGAGTGTTTGGGCGCCCATTGATGTCCCTGGTATTGGTAGCCCATTGACTCCGCTATGCTGTACCTTGGGCAGGCACATCATGAAACTTGCCCAGGTTTTGTTAGATGTTCTGACAGGTCCACTTTAATGTCAGCATGAAAAAGGCAAGAATTATACAGATGGTAATCTAGTTTCTACCATTCGGCACTGCAGTGCTGCCTAAATCATAATGTGTCCCTCTGGTAATTCAAATGGTTTCTGATGACTGCAATATGAAAGTGAATCCTTGTTAACAATCACATTTGATCAAAAGCAGACTCACAGATGGAACCAAACCACAGAACTATTATCAACACTTGTCATTTAAATTATGCATTATAAAATAAAACATAACCATATTACAATGCACATCGAATGCATCCGTTTGTGTTTTAAATGACAAACATAAAGTGATGTACATCAGTGACTTTAATATGTCTAAGCAGAAGAATCATCTGAACATTTTTGCACTTAAAACTTTATTTTTTTATTTTTTGCTTTGTGTACTTTTTGAATGCAGTTTGTTAACCATAACATACAGCAGCAAAGAGTATGCAGATGGCAATAATAATCAATGCATAGGAAATAAATAGGTTTACCTTTGCTTTGCAATGCTTCTATAAAATGTTGTACTCTTCAGGTCTGGTATGAATTTTAATGAGAACCCCATGCCAAAAAATTAATAAAAATGGCTTGTGGTTCCCTACAAACTCCATACCAGACCCTTATCCGAGCATGCGGGTCAGGAAATGGAGGGGGCGACCGCCCCCCCCCTTTCCTGATCCAAACCAGGCCACATGCCCTGAACATGGTGGGGTGCTTTGTGGCAAGGAGGCAACCTTGCTCCATAACCACCTTGGCAGGTGGTTATGGGGATCTGTGGGAGGGGAGCTTATTGGAAATCTGGAAGCCCACTATAAGAAGGGGGCCCATAGATTCCACCCCCCATGTGAATGAATATAATGTACCCCTATCCATTTACCAAAAAGTGAGCAAAGACAAGCAAGGCCACCTGGCAGGGCGTCACCTGGTAGCACTGCCCCCTGTGACATCATCGACCAATGCATGCTAAGCTGCTGGCACCGTTAGCTATGCAAGAACTGTCAGACAGAAAGTGGACAGATGGCAGGAGCATTCAGCACAAGTGGAACTAATTTTTTTTTCGGGTTGGCGGTGGCATCCAGCAGCATGACTGACTATGGATCTACATCTCTATCTATTTCTTTTTAATAAAGGACTTTTCAAAAACCTGTGTTGTGTCTTTACTCACTTTTTACTTTTTTGGTAAATGGGCACCCCATACTCATTCACATGGGGAGGGCGGGATCTTTTTTTTGGTTTTGGTACCTGAAAAAATACAAATGATAAAAAAAAGTCTACACTAAAATGTCAGGTTTCTGTGATGTAAAAAATGAGACAAAGATAAATAATTTCTGAACTTTTTCTGCCTTTAATATTCTGCCTCCTGCACATATACGTCGGCAGAATGGCACGGCTGGGCACATGAACGTATATATACGTTGGTTCTAGTACCCAGCCGTGGGTCACGGGCACGCGCCCGCGCTGCCGTGACCCGGTCCGCAGCTCCGTGACCGGGACCACGGGACTCGCAGACCCGATCGCCGATGGAGTGCGGCGATCGGTCCCCGGAGCTGAAGAACGGGGAGAGCCGTATGTAAACACGGCTTCCCCGTGCTTCACTGTGGCCGCAGCATCGATCGCGTCATCTCTTTTATAGGAGGGACGCGTTCGATGACGTCACACCTACAGCCACACCCCCCTACAGTTGTAAAAACACACAGGGAACACATATCCCCTACAGCGCCCCCTTGTGATTAACTCCCAAACTGCAACTGTCATTTTCACAGTAAACAATGCAATTTAAATGCATTTTTTGCTGTGAAAATGACAATTGTCCCAAAAATGTGTCAAAATTGTCCGAAGTGTCCGCCATAATGTCGCAGTCATGAAAAAAAAAAAATCGCTGATCGCCGCCATTAGTAGTAAAAAAAAAAAATTAATAAAAATGCAATAAAACTATCCCTTATTTTGTAAACGCTATAAATTTTGCCAAAACCAACCGATAAACGCTTATTGCGATTTTTTTTACCAAAAATAGGTAGAAGAATACGTATCGGCCTAAACTGAGGAAAAAAAATAAATTTATATATATTTTGGGGGGATATTTATTACAGCAAAAAGTAAAAAATGTTGCATTTTTTTCAAAATTGTCGCTCTATTTTTGTTTATAGCGCAAAAAATAAAAACCGCAGAGGTGATCAAATACCACCAAAAGAAAGCTCTATTTGTGGGGAAAAAAGGACGCCAATTTTATTTGGGAGCCACATCGCACGGCCGCGCAATTGTCAGTTAAAACGACACAGTGCCGAATTGCAAAAAGGGGCAAGGTCCTTTAGCAGCATTTTGGTCCGGGTCTTAAGTGGTTAATGTGACCTATAAACTGTTCAACTCAATTGAAAAACAACCGGAAATCTTTTAACGGGACAAAGTAAAAATTAAAAACTAAAATAATGTGGTTGCATAAGTGTGTTGCATCAACTGGGGATGTAACTGTACTCAGAATTAAGCAATCATATTCAAACTTATGTTAAATAGGAGTCAATACACACCTGCCATCATTTAAAGTGCCTCTGATTAACCCCAAATAAAGTTCAGCTGTTCTAGTAGGTCTTTCCTGACATTTTCTTAGTCACGTACTACAGCAAAAGTCTGCAGAGTGCTTCCAAAGCATCAGAGGGATCTCATTGTTAAAGGGTCTCAGTCAGGAGAAGGGTACAAAAGAATTTCCAAGGCATTAGATAAACCATGGAACACAGTGAAGTGGAGAAAATATGGCACAACAGTGACATTACCAAGAACTGGACGTCCCTCCAAAAATGATGAAAAGAGAAGAAGAAAACTTGCTGTCAGGGAGGCTACCAAGAAGCCTACAGCAACATTAAAACCCCTTAGCACCGACCATACGCACATAGGTGGCTTTTGCTTTAAGGGGTTATACCGGAGTTATACCGTGATGATCATCTCAGTACCGGTTTTTTTTTCCCCAGTACCGTTTTTTTAGAGCAGGTTTCTCCCACTGAGAGACTCGATCCGTGATCCAACACTTCCGCCGAGTGAGACTAAGGAAGCCGGAAATGGCTTTGTTCCATTCTCCTAGGTGTAAACACAGAAGCGACATCACCAAGTCACTTCTGGTTTACTCAGCTGCCAAAAAAAATACAACATTCAGAATGACCATTTTTGCCAATCTGAATACTTTGAAGTGCAAAGAAGGGAGTAGACTCCATAAAGAGTACCTGTCACCACCTATTATGTTTACATTCCTTGTGACAGCAATAAAAGTGATCAGCAAAGAAAACATACACGTAAGTCGCGCCCGCATGTGTAAACGGTGTTTAAATCACGCATGTGAGATATCACCGTGATCGCCCAAACCCATGGTAGTGGTAGTTCATTCATAAATATATTATATATTGTAAAGTAAGGACAAAATCCCAACTGGCAATACATTTTTTGGAATTAGGAATTATACTGAGGATATAATGAAAGTTCTCAGCCCTCCCTGCAAATCAACAAGCAATTACAATAATGAGATTTTTTTATTGCATATGTTACTAGAAATACATTAGTACTCAATAGGGGGAAATATACTATAATTAAGTGATCAGTTGGATGCCTCAGCTGAAGGATATGAGTTGTGGCACAATTTCAGCCTGTGTGCAATTTGGAAAACTAATAACCACAATGAGCATGGCCTAATGACATGAACTATATTAATGTGTCTGGGAAAGAACACTGTGCCCCAGACAGAAGAGACAGACCACACACCACCACTCTCCACTGTCTCAGCATGAGTTCACATCGGTACATCAACTCGCCCTATCCTATATAACAGTGACACAACCGGCAGCTAGAAGTATTGTACCAACCTAGGCAGCTTCCAGCTGTGGAAAGACAATGGGTCTTATTCTTCACAAAAAGGCAAAATGGTGCAAAGAAACAACTATAGAGTCTTTCGTGGGACAAAACAGTAATGCCCTTTACACGCGATCGGTTCATCCAAAGAAAACGGTCTAATGGATTTTTTCATAAGATATCCGATGAAGCTGGCTTTCATCAGTCGTACCTACACACCATCAGTTAAAAAAACGATCGTGTCAGAACGTGGTACCGTAAAACACAACGACGTGCTGAGAAAAATGAAGTTCAATGCTTCCAAGCGTGTGTCGACTTGATTCTGAGCATGCGTGGATTTTTAACCGATGGACGTGCCTACAGGCGATAGTTTTTTTCTATCTGTTTTTTTAACCATCAGATAATTTTAAAACAAGTTCCTAGGTTTTTCACTGATGACACTCGATGCCGTTCGGAAATACTCAGTTCCTGAGTGTTTCCAAGCCTTTCCGAGGGTTTCCAAGTGCAGCCGAACGGTTTATGAGTTATTCCCCTGTGCCCCCCCAACCCCTGGTGATATTGCATGCTATAGAAGTCAATGTGGAACGGATTATCTTAGTTTTCATTGACTTTTATGGGGAAACTCGCTTTGATATGTGAGTGCTTTGGATTACAAGCTTTCTCTTGGAACAGATTATGCTCATATTCCAAGGTTCCCCTATATATTGCTTCTTAATATTTATATTCCTAGCCAAATCAGGGAATTCTAGGATCCTTTTCACTTTACCCATCTATTCTTCTTGTTGTCTTGTTGTAAACATTTGTTTACAACATCAATAGCTTAAAGGGGTTGTAAAGGTTCGTCTTTTATTTTCTAAATTGGTTCCTTTAAGCTAGTGCATTGTTGGTTCACTTACCTTTTCCTTCGATTTCCCTTCTAAATGTTTTTTTTCTTTGTCTGAATTTCTCACTTCCTGTTCCTCCTCAGTAAGCTTTCCACCATCATCCAAGCGGTGGAAAGTCATTTAGAAAAACTTACTGAACACCTTTCTGAGGAGGAACAGGAAGTGAGAAATTCAGACAAAGAAAACAAAGAAAAAAAACATTTAGAAGAGAAATCGAAGGAAAGGGTAAGTGAACCAACAATGCACTAGCTTAAAGGAACCTATTTAGAAAATAAAAAACGAACCTTTACAACCCTTGAGTTAATATATAAGAAGGTCAGTTTGGTGGCCTGAGTTTATGGGAGGAGCCCGAAGGGTATTTAAGCAGCCCACTCACCCATGTGCTCTTTGTTGGTTCAGTGCCCGATACACGTCACTGGGCCGACTCTTCCCAGCTCAGCTCATGTTGGTGAGTCTGCGCATTCAATCGCATTAGATACCCTCCCGCCTTTCCCTTTTTCAGGGCACTTCTCAGCATATTCTTCTTCAATTAACTACCCATTACTTACCTTGGGTATGCCCCCTTTTCTTGGCATACCGACCAGACCACCAAGGCACACTTCAGGTCTATTTATGTTGTAAGTCTTGTCACGTGTTTTTGCGATCCACATCTCTCTCTGTCAGAGGGCCACGACCATAAATACAGTGCCTTGCGAAAGTATTCGGCCCCCTTAAACTTTGCGACCTTTTGCCACATTTCAGGCTTCAAACATAAAGATATAAAACTGTAATTTTTTGTGAAGAATCAACAACAAGTGGGACACAATCATGAAGTGGAACAAAATTTATTGGATATTTCAAACTTTTTTAACAAATAAAAAACTAAAAAATTGGGTGTGCAAAATTATTCAGCCCCCTTAAGTTAATACTTTGTAGCGCCACCTTTTGCTGCGATTACAGCTGTAAGTCGCTTGGGGTATGTCTCTATCAGTTTTGCACATCGAGAGACTGGAATTTTTTGCCCATTCCTCCTTGAAAAAACGCTCAAGCTCAGTGAGGTTGGATTGAGAGTGTTTGTGAACAGCAGTTTTCAGTTCTTTCCACAGATTCTCGATTGGATTCAGGTCTGGACTTTGACTTGGCCATTCTAACTCCTGGATATGTTTATTTGTGAACCATTCCATTGTAGATTTTGCTTTGTTTTGGATCATTGTCTTGTTGGAAGACAAATCTCCGTCCCAGGCTCAGGTCTTTTGCAGACTGCATCAGGTTTTCTTCCAGAATGGTCCTGTTTTTGGCTCCATCCATCTTCCCATCAATTATAACCATCTTCCCTGTCCCTGCTGAAGAAAAGCAGGCCCAAACCATGATGCTGCCACCACCATGTTTGACAGTGGAGATGGTGTGTTCAGGGTGATGAGCTGTGTTGCTTTTACGCCAAACATAACATTTTGCATTGTTGCCAAAAAGTTTGGTTTCATCTGACCAGAGCACCTTCTTCCACATGTTTGGTGTGTCTCCCAGGTGGCTCGTGGCAAACTTTAAACAACACTTTTTATGGATATCTTTAAGAAATGGCTTTCTTCTTGCTGCTCTTCCATAAAGGCCAGATTTGTGCAGTATACGACTGATTGTTGTCCTATGGACAGAGTCACCCACCTCAGCTGTAGATCTCTGCAGTTCATCCAGAGTGATCATGGGCCTCTTGGCTGCATCTCTGATCAGTCTTCTTCTTGTATGAGCTGAAAGTTTAGAGAGGCGGCCAGGTCTTCCTAGATTTGCGGTGGTCTGATACTCCTTCCATTTCAATATTATCGCTTGCACAGTGCTCCTTGGGATGTTTAAAGCTTGGGAAATCTTTTTGTATCCAAATCCAGCTTTAAACTTCTCCACAACAGTATCTCAGACCTGCCTGGTGTGTTCCTTGTTCTTCATGATGCTCTCTGCGCTTTAAACGGACCTCTGAGACTATCCCAGTGCATGTGCATTTATACGGAGACTTGATTACACACAGGTGGATTCTATTTATCATCATTAGTCATTTAGGTCAACATTGGATCATTCAGAGATCCTCACTGAACTTCTGGAGAGAGTTTGCTGCACTGAAAGTAAAGGGGCTGAATAATTTTGCACGCCCAATTTTTCAGTTTTTTATGTGTTAAAAAAGTTTTAAATATCCAATAAATTTCGTTCCACTTCATGATTATGTCCCACTTGTTGTTGATTCTTCACAAAAAATTACAGTTTTATATCTTTATGTTTGAAGCCTGAAATGTGGCAAAAGGTCGCAAAGTTCAAGGGGGCCGAATACTTTCGCAAGGCACTGTATATATATTCTTACACAATAGCCTGAAGTGAAACAATTAGTTATTTCTACTCTGTGTAGCCTGGGCTATAGAAAAGGTTTATTTAGAGAAAAAGTCTGCAGGCAAACAGCTTCTGCTGTGCTTTCAATTTGGAAACTCTTAATGGTCTTTGAATCTGATATTACCATTGCACATTTGTACATAAAATATCTTATACAGAAAAAACATCAATTTGAATTCTTGTGACCAGAAAACACCACAAGAGGTTTAATTACATCTATTGGCCAATAAAGCTTTATGTGTGCCTCACTCCGATTTAGTTTAACTTTTTCAAACTTTCCCTAGGTTCATTGATAAGCTATTTTATCACTTTCACTGTTTTTTGTCTCGTTATCTAGTAATAGCACCCTAATGGGATGGGGGTTTAGGGTGGTAGTGGGTGAAGGTGACTTAGCTATGAAGCCCAGCCTTAGTAACACATTGGATGTAGAGAGGCAAAGACTAATGCCTTCCTCACCAATAGGAGGATACAGCAGGAATCTTGTGGTGTCTACTCTGGAAATGCATTACCTATAGCCCATTCACATTAGCGCACTGTAGTAACTGGCAGTAAAATGCAAATTTTTCCCTGTGATACAACAGATAAGACATACAGCACAGTGCACTGCAGTTCTATGTATTATAAATCACCCCCCAATGCACCTAGGCAGCACAACGCACTTGCATTGCAGCACACCATTTGTGCCTCGTTGTGAACCATCTGTGCCTTGTGGTGCACGGCATTAAAAAAGCAATGCATGGCAATTTTTAAGCATCTTGTAGTATATTGGCACTTCATTAAAAATGAAAGAGATGCCTTAAGGCAACACAAGGTAATCTTTGAATACTGCACATTGCCGTGCAGCTGTTACATAGCCTAATAGTTTTGACAGGTCACTTTAAATAGTATAAAAGACATGTGGTGTGATAGGCACGAACCTGGGAAAAACAAGAAATTGACAGGACAATTAACATACAACATGTTGCTTGCTGGCAAACAGATATAACCAGCGATCAATAATCCTCTTCTAATGATCATAGTAGAGTTAATTAGTGCATGTCAAACAGGCCCGGACTGGGTCAAAAAATAGGCCCGGGCATTTTAGATTGAGCAGCCCGGGGAGGCGCTGCGGGGGTTAATGATGGGATGTGGGGTGAGATAAAGAAGTATAGATAGACAGAGAGAGAGAAAGAAAGATAGATACAAAGAAAGATAGATATAGATAGAAAGATAAAGATAGAAAGAAAGGAAGGTGGATAGATAGATAGATAAGATAGATAGAAAGAAGGGAAGGAAGATAGATAAAGATAGCAAGAAAGAAGGGGAGGAAGGAAGATAGATAAAGATAGCAAGAAAGAAGGGGAGAAAGGAATATAGATAAAGAAAGAAAGATAGATAAAGATAGAAAGAAAGAAAGAAAGAAAGGATGGAAGGTAGGAAGATAAGATAGATAGATAAGATAGATAGAAAGAAGGGAAGGAAGATAGATAAAGATAGCAAGAAAGAAGGGGAGGAAGGAAGATAGATAAAGATAGCAAGAAAGAAGGGGAGGAAGGAATATAGATAAAGAAAGAAAGATAGATAAAGATAGAAAGAAAGAAAGAAAGAAAGAAAGGATGGAAGGTAGGAAGATAAGATAGATAGATAAGATAGATAGAAAGAAGGGAAGGAAGATAGATAAAGATAGCAAGAAAGAAGGGGAGGAAGGAAGATAGATAAAGATAGCAAGAAAGAAGGGGAGGAAGGAATATAGATAAAGAAAGAAAGATAGATAAAGATAGAAAGAAAGAAAGAAAGAAAGAAAGGATGGAAGGTAGGAAAAGAAAGAAAGAAAGGATGGAAGGTAGGAAGAGAAAGAAAGAAAGAAAGAAAGAAAGAAAGAAAGAAAGAGGAATATAGATAGATAAAGATAGAAAGAAAGAAAAAGAAGGGAAGGGAGGAAGAGGAATATAGATAGATAAAGATAGAAAGAAAGAAAAAGAAGGGAAGGGAGGAAGATAGAAAGAAAGAGGAATATAGATAGATAAAGATAGAAAGAAAGAAAAAGAAGGGAAGGGAGGAAGATAGATAAAGATAGAAAGAAAGAAAAAGAAGGGAAGGGAGGAAGATAGATAAAGATAGAAAGAAAGAAAAAGAAGGGAAGGGAGGAAGATAGATAAAGATAGAAAGAAAGAAAAAGAAGGGAAGGGAGGAAGATAGATAAAGATAGAAAGAAAGAAAAAGAAGGGAAGGGAGGAAGATAGATAAAGATAGAAAGAAAGAAAAAGGGCCAGATTCAGGTAGTCCAGAGCATCTTTGCTCTGGAGTAACGCTTCTCATTTGCGTTGCGCTGCCGAAATTTTAGGAGCAAGTGCTGTCATTCACGAAGCACTTGCTCCTAAAGTTGCGGCAGCGCATCACAAATGAGCCGGCGGAATTCAAATTTAGCGGGTACGGGGCGTGTAGTATGCTAACTACGCGCGATCCCGCCGCCAACGTACTGCGCATGCGTCGAGTGTCAAAACATCCCCGTGCGCATGCTCCAAAATCTGTGAATGAACGTCAATGACGTCACATTCCCATTCATGACCGTTTTACGCAAGCGACGTTTTTTTTTTTTTTCCCGACGCGATGACGACGCCTATACCTAACATAGGATACTCCAACCCCATGTAGGTATATCTATGCGCCGCGTATCCCGTCCGGAAACGTCGTATCGTCATTGCGTCGCGCCGGATTTCGATCGTGAATTGCCGATTTCCGCTCATTAACATATTTTTTGAGCGTAAATCGGCGGGAACGCCCCCGGCGCCATTTTTAAGTTGAAGTAACGATGCGATGGCGAAACTCAGTTACGCTGCTCGCATCGGAACTTCAACCCGGCGTTTCTTGTTTTCTGGTTACAGAAAACAGAAACGCCGGCTCAAAGTCACAGTTAGGCTGGCGGATCACTCGATCCGCCAGCGTAACTGTTCCTGAATCTGGCCCAAAGAAGGGAAGGGAGGAAGATAGATAAAGATAGAAAGAAAGAAAAAGAAGGGAAGGGAGGAAGATAAAGATAGAAAGAAAGAAAAAGAAGGGAAGGGAGGAAGATAGATAAAGAAAGAAGGAAAAGAAGATCGATAGATAAATAGATAAAGAAAGATAGAAAGAAAGAATGGAGGGGAGGTTACATAGATAAAGATAGATAGATAGATAGATAAAGAAAGATAGATAGATAGATAAAGATAGAAAGAAGGGAAGAAAAGAAGATATATATAGATAGAAAGGAAGGAAGATAGATAACGAAAGAAAGATAGATAGATAGATAGATAGATAGATAGATAGATAGATAGATAGATAGATAGATAGATAGATAGATAGATAAAGGGGAAGGAAGATAGATAAAGAAAGATAAAGATAGAAAGAAAGAAGGGAAGGAAGGAAGATAGAGAAAGATAGAAAGAAAGAAGGGAAGGAAGGAAGATAGATAAAGATAGAAAGAGAGAAGGGAAGAAAGATAGAAAGGAAGGAAGGAAGATAGATAAAGATAGAAAGAAAGAACACAGACAGGAGGAGGGGACGAGAGGAGGGGGAGAAGTAGAGCAGCTCCTCTACTCTAACTGGTCCTGCTGGCAGCAAGGGGAGGGGGAGAAATGTCAGAGCTGGCTGTGATACGCACAGCTCATCTCTCTTTATCTGGAGCTCTCTATCTGTCGCTGTGTTGGTGGCAGGGTGGGGAATATCTGCTATTAGCAAAACTGGGCATCCCCTCTTGACCTGCAACCCCTTGGGAGACATGACATGCGGCCCACCGAGGGCCAATCGCGGGCCGGGCCGCCATATGCCCGGTTTGCCCTATGGCCAGTCCGGGCCTGATGTCAAATCATACACATAAGGCTATGAAAGGCTACCGTGCTGTACATATTAGGGACATCCCCGCAAACTGATCTTAGCTGAGATTAGAAGCAGTCTCTAAAAGGGAGTGCTCCTAATCTCAGCTTGGTACCTGTATAAAAGACACATGCCCACAGAAGCAATCAGATTCCAATCTCTCCACCACAGCCAAGACCAAAGAGCTGTCCAAGAATGTCAGAGACAAGATTGTAGACCTAAACAAGCCTGGAATAGGCTACAAGACCATCGCCAAGCTGCTTGATGAGAGGAAGACAAGTTGGTGGGATTATTCACAAATGCAAGAATTTTTAATATATTTTTATATTAACGTTTGATTAAAAGGGCAATTTTTTTTTTTTTTTTTTAGGGGTCTGGAGGTCCCCAGGGCCCGGAGATCCCCACTGCCCCAGATGACAACCCCCCCTTTTTTTTATATATTTTTTTTATTATTTTTTTTAATATATATTATTATTATTTTTTATATTATTTTATTTATTTCTTTTCTTTTTATTATATATATATATATATATATATATATATATATATATATATATATATATAAAGGGCCCCCCCTCTTCTCAATTTCAGACGGCACCCCCCCCCCCCCCCCGGTTCTCTGCTCCAGGCGGCCCATGCCTGAAGCTGTGTAAGGGGCCCCATAATTCCTGATGGCGGCCCTGGACCTGGTGTGCAGCAACTTACTGGGCATATGTGTTTGTTTTTTGTAAAACATACAGTAAAAAAGATCACAAAGTGGGAAAATAGGGGCCATTGGCTCCTGCTGCTGTCAATCAATTTGAGGGAGCAAGGGGCAATGCCGAGCAATGCTGTGTGTCTATGGACGCACACAGCCTGGCTCGGACTGCCCTGGCAGGGGACTCCAGAAGAGAAGGTAAGGTGTCGCTCTTTGCAATATCCTTGGGTATAAACCTTTTTTTTTTTTTCATTTTATTTGGAAAAAAGGGAGACTTTAATTTGAAGTTCTTCTTTAAGCTAGCTATAGATGGTACAGATTCAGCAGGAAATTTCTAGCTGAAAAATTGAGCCATGGGGAGCGCTGCAAGCACCAACTAGCTTGACAAAAGTCGATTTAAAAAATCTACTGAACTAGGAATGTTATCAGCTGAATAGTGACTGCATCCTAACATATGCAGCATTGTTCAGCAACCAGGGCTTTTTTTCAGGGGGAACTTGGGGGAACTCAGTTCCACCACCTCTGGCTCAGACCCTTTGGTGTCTGCTCACCATAATCACTTGTAAACACAGAAGTCTGGTTTCTGTGTTTACAGGTGACAGCTCTGCACTGTGTGTGTAACCCCCTGAACTCTGTATTCTGTATGTAATGCAATCAGCGCCAGTATGCTGGTTTTTTTTTTAAATCCCCCACTTACTGTATTATGTTAAATTTTAATTTCTTACCCCCGTGGTGGACGGAGCCAGAATAGCGCGTCACATCTTACGAAAATACCCGATAAGGACTCGGGTAATCTCGGCGAAAATGCGGCGCCTGCGCACAGACCTAGGAGCTGACTGCGCAGGTGCCGTATTTCTCCGAGTCCTACGGCTATAGCGCGTCACGCCTTCCGAAAAACGCCGGAATAGAACTCGGAGAAATACGGCGCCTGCGCAGTCAGCTCCTAGGTCTGTGCGCAGGCGCCGCATTTTCGCCTAGATTACCCGAGTCCTTATCGGGTATTTTCGTAAGATGTGACGCGCTATACTAGAGCCGTCCACCGCGGGGGAAAGAAATTAAAATTCAACATAATACAGTAAGTGGGGGATTTAAAAAAAATAAAACAGCATACTAGCGCTGACGCCAGTATGCTGGATCACATGGGAGAGCTTATATTTAGGGTGAACCTCCGCTTTAATGCACCTTTAAGAACCTTCTCTGTTTGTGAAATCTGAACGGGGTCGTGGTTGAGTTCCTGCACCTATTTTCTGAGAAAAAAAGCTCTGTCAACAACACCATTGTTTTTAGATAGCTGTTGTTGCTGAATGCAGTAGACCATCCGCAGTAGAGATTCCCCTATTTATGCTGTTTAGCATGGATGGAAGATTTGGTTGATTTTCTCTCCACAAGCTGAACCATGATCCACATTTGCTGGGTGTAATTCCATACCAGCTGGAGCAACACCTATCTGGTTTATAGAGCTAACAAGTGACATGACGCAAAATAAAACCACCTATGTAAAATAAGGCAAGATATGGTTAAAGTGCAACAATTCATATTAAACCATCAGAAATAAGCTGTAGGTTGGAGGCCATACACAGTTTGATTTTATTGTCCAATCACTGTGCAATTCAACAATAGAATAGGTATTACTTCCCTTCCAATCAGTTTGGACAAATTAAACTTGAATTAGATCAGATTTTACCAAACTGAGTCTATTTGTCAGGGCTGAAAATGATCAATACATCGATCAGCAGGCATCGAGTTGCCTTCTTCATGAATTTGATCATATTTGTATCAGATTATGAGACTGCATCAGGGGCGGACTGACCATTCGGGCACTGCCCGAGGGCACCATGACACTAGGGGGCCCCATCAAGGTTGCCAGCCTCAGTAAAACCAGGGACAGTATGTAAAAATCTGTTTTTTTTTTTTACATCTGTCCCTGAAATGTCCCTTATATCCTTTTGGTTTAAAAATTTCAAGATTATAGCTGCCCCGCCTCTCCAGTACCTTCTCAGTGTGTGTATGTATACTGTGTGTATGTATACTGTGTATGTATACTGTGTATGTATACTGTGTGTGTGTGTACTGTGTGTGTGTGTACTGTGTGTATGTATACTGTGTGTGTGTGTGTACTGTGTGTGTGTACTGTGTGTATGTATACTGTGTGTGTGTACTGTGTGTGTGTGTGTACTGTGTGTATGTATACTGTGTGTGTGTGTACTGTGTGTGTGTGTACTGTGTGTGTGTGTACTGTGTGTATGTATACTGTGTGTATGTATACTGTGTGTGTGTACTGTGTGTATGTATACTGTGTGTGTGTGTACTGTGTGTATGTATACTGTGTGTGTATATTGTGTGTGTATATTGTGTGTGTGTATGTTGTAGTAGTGTGGTACCCCAGGGGTGTGGTGACCCAGGGTTCTCAACCGGTTGGGTTGAGGGGCTCCAGCGTATTTACTGGTTTCAGAGGAAACTGGCATTTCAGTTCCCTCAATTTGTAATGAAGTACGCTTTGGGACCTGGAGCCTAGGGATTTTGTAGAGATCCGGGTGGGATGAAATCCCCAGTCCTGGGTCCATATTTTCAGATGGATCAGCACACTGATTATGCAGGTGTGTGTGGGCCTGATAGGAAACTCAGGACCAGCATTCTGGGCTCCACCCTCCCGAAGGAGACCAGGCTTGCAAGGGAGAACCCCAGAGAGTGCAGGTGTGCATGGAATAAGGGCTTGTTCACACTATCAGTTTTCCTTCAGGTTTTTCTCTTCAGGTTTACCAAATCCATCTAATATGAGGTCTAACCTCAAGAGTCTTAATTTGTATGCAATTAGGCAGGCCCTTGCACTACATGGTTTTGGTAAACCTGAAGAGAAAAACCTGAAGGAAAACTGATAGTGTGAACAAGCCCTTAGCTGGAGAGTGCAGGCTGCACTGTGAGAAACCCCAGAGACCTGAGTGAGGTTGCTGACAGGAGTCAGGAAGGTTCCATGCTGGAGCCTAAGCAGTTGGGCTACTGCTGAGAAGAGCCAGGTGGCTCGGTATTTTCTTTACATATATAAGCCAGGAGGCTGAAGCTATCATTTTGTGTGGACAGTGAAAACCCCTGTGTGGGAGACCTATGTTTGGACTTTTGTTTATTTTTGCCCTTTCAATAAAAGTGGGCCAACAAGCCCTTAAAGACAGTTCCTGACTGGTGTGGATCATTGAAACGCTTATCCCACTTGAGCTAACAACCCACAATATTACAATGTATACTGTGTGTGTGTGTGTGTGTGTGAATGTATACTGTGTGTGTGTACTGTGTGTATGTATACTGTGTGTGTGTACTGTGTGTATGTATACTGTGTGCGTGTGTACTGTGTGTGTATGTATACTGTGTGTGTGGGTGTGTGTATACACTATACAGTACTGTGTGGCCCCATATAATCTATTGCCTGGGGGGCCCATCATTTCCTATTGACGGGAGGCACCATAATCTCCTATTGCCCGGGGGCACCATGAGTTGTCAGTCCGCCCCTGGACTGCATCTTGAAAACTGAGCTGCAATCGATATCTTACAATCATATCTTCCAAATCAAAATTGACTTTGCTGTTTGTGTCATATCGATTGAATGTATTATCGACTATAAATCGATTTTTCCTATCAGGGGTGTTTGGTCGGAGAATAAATTAATAGTTTGATGAAGCTTTTATGGCCACCATAAGGGTTATTCAACATAATTGAACTGGAGTCTATCAGTTAAATAATGATTTCTGATTGGTTGCTGTGGGTTACTGCTCATGGCACATAATCTCTGACCTTTGCACTGCCACTGTGTATTGATACATAAATTGGCAACAAAAATGTATTTTGTTATATATTTCAGGAACTTCAACAATGAAATTATGAACCCCAAATACCCAATTCTGCCTACCTGCTCTGGTCATGATAAGGACGTCCAAGTATCAGTGCTGGGATTCCAATTTTACAATTGCACAGGCAAGTGATCTTGCTGCAGCCGAAGGAGTGAGAATCTTGTGTTAAAGGAGGATGAATAAAGGCATTTTCAAGGGAGGATTTATCACCAGAGATTATAGGTGTGCACAGCCTATAGCATTAGGGTGTGCACCCCAAAGCTCAAAAATACGCTACTGATCAATCACTCTGTTAATTTAGAAAATGAAGGGGTCGGTAAATTACATATTTACCTACCCCTTTCCCCCCTCATCCAATACCATCCACCTGTGTGTGCCCACAGCAGCCAGTGGAAGAGGAGGAAAGTTGGCAGCGCTGTGGGGCAAATGGGGGGGGGGGGAGCAGGGCAATAGGGGGAATTTGTGCTGCACAGAGTGCACACACCTATGCCGGAGATATACGAAACTAGCACTAGCCCATAACTGAAACATCAGCTTTGGAAGGACATGGGACAATCAGCAGACTTGTGACCTCTAACGACACAAATATTTCGTATTGCTCAGTTAGGAGCATAATGATTGAAAAAAAAATCTGATTCATTACTACGTCACTTGCTCCTTGCATGATTATTAAGCATGTAGATAATTATATTACATCTATAACATAAAGCAAAGGTACCTGTTTTTCCCACTGCACTTTGGCCCAGCACTACAATGCGGATGTTCCGTGTCGGAGGTAAACTCCACGATCGTCTCAGAGTTTTTGAGAGTGGAAAGTTCGAGGTCATCGTAGAACGGGCTCTTGTATCGCTGGCACAGCCGATCCAATTAAGCAAACAGCAGCGAGGCTACGATGAGTGTCAGCTGAGGGCTAAGCTGTCCTGATGTACCATGTAATTCACTCTCTGGTGCTCTGCTTTTTGGTTTGGCACAAAATAAATACATTTCTGAGCTGCAGCCAACCTCTTCTTCTCTAAATCGAATATTTCCTGCCTACTTCCCAGTGTATTCCCGCCTCCTATTCTTCTGGCTGTTCAAGCAGAAAATTGCATGCAATGTACTTCGAGACTTTCTGGCAAAGATTGGGATTGTTTAGAGGCAGAAATCATTATGGAGTGTCACCGGGTCACACTGAGTAAATGGACTTTGCATTTAACTCTTTGCAGCCAAGGATGCTTGTCTGGTTTTCCGTTGGGAGCATCTAAGCACATGATTTGGAATGTAGACCCTTTTAAAGGAAACCTGTTATGAGAAAAAAATGTAGAACCCTGGTGTCCAACCTACAGCATAGGGGCCACATATGGCTAGGGCAGTGATGGCGAACCTCGGCACCCCAGATGTTTTGGAACTACATTTCCCATGATGCTCTTGCACTCTGCAGGGTAGTTGAGCATCATGGGAAATGTAGTTCCAAAACATCTGGGGTGCCAAGGTTCACCATCACTGGGCTAGGGTGACCACATTTCCAAACTGCCATTCAGGGACACTCCCCCCTTCCTGAATATCAGCTTGTGCTGTAACGAATCACAGCCCACCCCCCCAAAAAAGTCTGCCGCAACGCCACTTTACTCACTAAAGCCCTGTACACACGGGCCAGAATCTCGTCAGGATTCTCTTGCTGCCCAAGTGTACAGACACTACTTTCAAAAGAACAGCGGTTCTTTGAAAGGCAAGAACGCAAGGCCTGCCGTGAGCTCCGTGACTGTGCCCGCGGGATCCTGTGGACTCGATGTCCGCCAGTGTCCCCCGTTGGAGCTGCAAAAAGGGGGGGGGGGTGCTTGTGTAAAAAAGGCATCTCCCTCTTCTGCCTAGAGAAAATACACTGATTGTCTGCTCCTTGTAACAGTAGGCCCCGCCCCCACACAGTTAGAATCACTCCCTAGGGCACATATTTAACCCCTTGATTGCCTCCTAGTGGTTAACTGCCAGGGTCATTTACACAGTAATCAGTGCATTTTTATAGCATTGATCGCTGTATAAATGACAATGGTCCCAAAATAGCGTCAAAAGTGTCCGCCATAATATCGCAGTCACGATAAAAAAAAATACCGGTCGCCGCCATTACTAGTAAAAATGAATTATTAATGAAAATGCCATAAAACTATCCCCTATTTTGTAGACGCTATAACTTTTGCGCAAAAAACAATCAATTAACGCTTATTGCGATTTTTTTTTTACCAAAAATATGTATAACAATACGTATCAGCCTAAACTGAGGAAAAAAATTTGTTTTTTTATATATTTTTTGGGGATATTTATTATAGCAAAAAGTAAAAAATATAGCTTTTTTTCAAAATTGTCGCTCTATTTTTGTTTATAGCGCAAAAAATAAAAACCACAGAGGTGAGCAAATACCACCAAAAGGAAGCTCTATTTGTGGGGAAAAAAGGACATCAATTTTGTTTGGAAGCCACGTCGCAAGACCGTGCAGTTAAAGCGACGCAGTGCCGAATCGCAAAAAGTACTCTGGTCATTTGGCAGCCAAATTCTCCAGGGGGGGGGGGGAGTGGTTAAGCTGACTTTTAGGAGATAATTGACTTTTATTACTATCTTACTTCTGTTCTGTGCTGTCAATTATGTTTCTTTTTTTTATATATTTTTTTCTCTGGTCTTTTTTAATAGGTCTTACTAAGGAAAGTCGTGAATCTGTATAACATGTTGTACAAACGTCAATAAAGGTGGTTTCTATTGGAGAACATTAAGGTGCGTTGGCAATTTATTCTTGCATACGATTACTGATGGAAATATCAACAGAGGAACAAGACATTTGTAACGGTGATAAAGGGAATTCAACTATGGAAGCATTTATATCAGTCTTATGAAATATTTCAGCATACCTCCCAACATTTGACATGGGAATGAGGGACACCTACTAACAAACGTATGTAGGCATATAGGACACGCCCCCTGCCTCTCCCCCAAGGAGATTAAACCAAAAAAAAAGGTTAATTAAATTCGCAAGGACTTTTTTTTTTTTTTTACAACTACTATTCCTTTATATTGGCTTTTAAAATGTACAAATGCAGCAATTTAGAAATTGGATGAAAGGTTTAGTGCTGGGAAACACTTTTTGAAAGATAAAAAGTGCATTTTATATATAACTCTATTGATCAGACCAAAATGGGGGACACATGAGGGGGAATGAGGGACAGAGGGACATTGCCCCAAATCAGGGACAGTCCCTCTAAATCAGGGACAGTTGGGAGCTGTGATTTTCAGCAGTTTGTGGCTGTCCTCTGAAGCTTGACCCTGGTCTCAAACAGGGATGATCTTCAAAGAGTTGTAACTGAAGTTCTATACGACTGCTAAGAGGTCCGGAATACCGCTTTATTCCAATAAAAGTGAGAGAGACAATCCAAAATTAACCAATGTGTTTCTGAGACAATGAGCTGCAATGGGAGATTCTCCACATCGTAGATGCATGTATAGAAATGGGTGTTGATGCTTGTGACATCATTGACCTAATATGTCTACATAACCATATTAGGTCCAAGAAATGGACCTAATAGAGCCATGAGTCCATAGCAGGTCAATGATGTCATGAGCACCCCCGTCCCATGATTAATGTACACAAAGTGGCGGGGATGCTCATGAAATCATTGACCTAATATGAGCATATGGCCATATTAGTTCGATGATGTCACAAACGCCAACACCCCTTTGTACACTGTGGGGCAGGAAATCTCCCATTCAGAGATCATTGGCCCAAGTATGACAGCTAACTTCCAGATTTGGCTTATACTTGGATTCGGAATGAAAAAGCATGTAGGAATATGAGTTATGGTCTTATAAGACCAAAATTGATTTATTCGGCCATAATTCCATAAAGCATGTTTGCTGCATACGCAACACAGAGCATCACCAGAAAATAAACATACCCACAGTGAAGCATGGTGGTGGCAGCATTATGTTTTGGTGCTGTTTCTTCAGCTGCAACTGGGGTTTTAGACAAGGTGCACGGACCAGTTCCAAATATCAGTCAATTTTGCCACAAACCTTCAGGCCTCTGCTAAAAGGCTAAAAATTATGAGGAATTTCACCTCTTAGCAAGACAATTACCCAAAGCATACCCCCAAATCAACAAAAGGATGGTTTTAGAATGTCCCAACCAGAACCTGAATCCAATTGAAGATCTGTGAGTTGACCTAAAGAGGGCTGTGCACAGTAGATGCCCTCACAACCTGGCAAGGCACGCTGTACCATGCCAATAGACTCCTACTCCAAAGGACTAAATGCTGTCCTAAAGTAAAAAGGTGCTTCAGTAAAAAAAAAACTATGTTTATTGGAAAAAAGGGACATACATTTTATTTGTTACCAGCATTGCACAACCGCGCAATTATCAGTTAAATTAACGCAGTGTCGTATCGCAAAAAAATGCCTGGTCATGGCCGGGAAGAGGTTAACATCAGTTGGTTACAGTATGCCTAACAAGTGTAATGTGTGTGATATGTGCTGGTTTTACTAACAGATATAGCTTTTTTTCCTCCCTGCAACAGCCAGATCACTGAGCTGTGTACAGAGCTCTGTGTGTTTATAAACACAGGAATTAGTGCTGTGATTGGCTACAGCCAAATTAGCATGTCTCAAGTTATGGGCCTGACCAAATAAATGACAAAATCCCACTGTAACCAGTGACGGCATGGGGGTGTGCACTAACCCAGAACAGCCTGCATGACGTATATGTACATGATCCAGCCTGCCCGTGCCATCGGCTGCTGTAAATGTACTGTGGATGGGAAGTTAAGGGTGTACATATTTGTTCAACCACATTAAGTCATTGTAAGTTTTTTTATTTTTTCCCCTTTCAAGCTTTGAATTTTTTTTTAATAGGATTGCACAAATTATATAAAGCATTGGGACGCCTGCCTTTACAGGCACATGAACTTTATTGGTATCCCAGTCTTAGTCCGTAGGGTTGAATATTGGGTTGTCCCACCCTTTGCAGCTATTACAGCTTCAACTATTCTGGGAAGGTTGTCACAAGGTTTAGGAGTGTGTCCAGTGGTGGCTCTTGTGTTTCCTTTTTGTTAGGGGGGGAGGGCAGCAACCAACCAGCCCCCCGAGCGGGAGCATGAATATGTTCAAAATATCTTTCTGTCTGCTGGGATGTATTGGTTTGATCGTGTACACACGATCAAACCAAAATCCCCGCCGGCAGACAGCGCGGTGACGTGGCGGTGACGTTGACGCCGCCACGTCACCGCACCAGGAAGTAAAACACTTCCGCGCATGCGTCAAATCCATTCGACGTATGTGCAAGCAGATATGCCCGCTGGTTAGCGTACTAACCAGCAGACATATCGGTCCGACGGGTTCCCAGACCACAGATTTCAAAGCATGCTTTCAAATCTGTCGGCTGGCCAAATGCGTCTGTTTGCCCGTACACACGATCGAATCTGTCTGCTGAAACGGTCCATCAGGCGGGTTTCAGCAGACAGATTTAATCGTGTGAACGTGGCCTTACTGTCACTAAGGCCTCAAGCCCAACCCCTAAAAAACAACCCCACACCATAATCCCCTCTCCACCAAATGATTTGGACCAGTGCACAAAGCAAGGTCCATAAAAACATAAAAACATGAATGAGCAAGTTTGGGGTGGAGGACCAATTTGATGCAGTGTGCAATGTATGGTCTGAACACTGACAGGCTGACCCCCCCACCCCTTCAACCTTTACAGCAATGCTGGCAGAACTCATACGTCTATCTCCCAAAGACAACCTCTGGATATGACGCTGGGCACGTGCACTCAAATTCTTTGGTCGACCATGGCGAGGCCTGTTCTGAGTAGAACCTGTCCTGTTAAACCACTGTATAGTGCTGCAGCTCAATTTCAGGGTCTAAGCAATCTTCTTATAGCCTAGGCCATCTTTATGTAGAGCAACAGTATTTTTTTTCAGATTCTCAGACTTCTTTGCCATGAGTGCCATGTTAAACTTCTAGTGACCTGTCTCAAGACAACGCTCGTAAATCAAGACAGGGTTTAACTGCTTGCCGACTCCCCGCCGTCATATTACTGCGGGAAGTCGGCACGCCTGTAGCTATACGTCCGCTTTTAAAGTGGCCACTAGGGGGGCGCTTGCGCGCCGCCGGCGGCCGGCGCATGCGCGTCCTGCTCGCCCCCGAGTCTCGTGCGCGTGGCCGGCGGGCACGATCGCCGCGGGGCACATGCGATCGCTCGTTACAGAGCGAGGTCCGGGAGCTATGTGTGTAAACACAAAGCTCCCGGTCCTGTCAGCGGGGGAAACGCTGATCTTCTGCTCATACAATATATGAGCAGAAGATCAGTAATTCCCCCTAGTGAGGCCACCCCCCCATACAGTTAAAACACACCCAGGAACACACTTAACCCCTTCCCTGCCCCCTAGTGTTAACCCCATTCACTGACAATGGCATTTTTATAGTAATCCAATGCATTTTTATAGCATTGATCGCTAAAAAAATGCCAATGGTCCCAAAAATGTGTCAAAAGTGTCCGAAGTGCCCGCCATAATGTCGCAGTACTGAAAAAAAATGCTGATCGCCGCCATTACTCGTAAAAAAAAAATATTAATAAAAATGCCATAAAACGACCCCCTATTTTGTAAACGCTATAACTTTTGCGCAAACCAATCAATAAACGCTTATTATGATTTTTTTTACGAAAAATATGTAGAAGAATACGTATCGGCCTAAACTGAGGAAAAAAAAATGTGTATTATATATTTTTGGGGGATATTTATTACAGCAAAAAGTAAAAAATATTGCATTTTTTTCAAAATTGATGCTCTATTTTTGTTTATAGCGCAAAAAATAAAAACCGCAAAGATGATCAAATACCACCAAAAGAAAGCTCTATTTGTGGGAAGAAATGGACGCCAATTTTGTTTGGGAGCCACGTCGCACCACCATGCAAATGTCAGTTAAAGCGACGCAGTGCCGAATCACAAAAAGTGCTCTGGTCATTGGGCAGCAATATGGTCCGGGGGTTAAGTGGTTAAAAGTAAGAAAAAACAGCTCAAATTATGAATTGCTCATAAACCGCGTTACTCCCAATCCAAGGTTTTACTGTAATCTCAAAAACCTGGCAGAGTCACTTTTAGGGGACAGCTGCATAAGAAAATGACAAATTTACTGCATATGAAATATATGGAGCTCTTTAAAAGGACACATAGAACACCATAGTTTTCTGTGTGCCCTGTTCGCACTTTCTGGAAGCTGTCAGCAGCAGGGCAGAGTGATGCAGAAGAATGTAACATGTCTGCATTTTTCAGTCTCTGTGCAACCCTGCATTCTTATGCATAAGCTGCCTTGCATAGAAAGGGAAAAGGAAACAATTGCTAAGAGTAGTAATTGATGGTCGGACTTTGAGGCAAGATGGAAGTATATATAAAAATTTGGATTTTATTACAAAAAATAGAAACTTATATATCAGATAATAATAAAAAATACATGAAAAAAACATATGAATAGTGAATGAATATGGAAAAAATCCTTTGAAGTCGCCTACGCGTTTCGCCATTGGGCTTCCTCAGGACTATACAAAATCTTGATTTTGAAGTCTGTTAACTTATTTTGTGACAATCCTCACTCATTTACATTCTTGAATTCTGTGACCCAAATTCAAATTCTGTGACCCCCTATTCACTATACCCTGTGAGTAGGCTCTGCAGCATCACACATTTCACAGATCCTGCCTGCTGAACTACAAAGGTGCTGAGAGGAGGGGTTTGGAGGATGTGGAATCAGAACAGGAATACCATGGGATATGTATACAAAAGTGTTTTTTGATGCACCTAATTAGAGTAATAGGCTTTAATAGGCTTCATAATAGGGTGGCTTGTGGCACAGTGGCACAGAGCATTGCGCCATGAGCCCACCCAAGTGTTACAACAGCAAATTAATATTTGCTGTTGTAACACTGATCCTCAATCGGCCAATCAGATGTGGATGTGAGACACATTTTCTTATTGGCCGAAAAGAGAAGACTTGTGATTGGCCACCGCCGTGGAGACCACGTGGAGAGCAGGGGAACGGGAGGCCGCCACCGAGCATGGGAAGCTGCGATGGGGGAAGTGCGACCGACTGTCCCACCGACCGGCCGTCGGGGTGGGGGGGTGCATATTGTTTGTCGCCCCCCCCCCCAAAAAAAAATTCCACCGGCCACCACTGCTTTTGGCACTTGTTGCCTCCCCCCTTTGCATTATGTTCTGACACAAGCCCATTGGCTTATTTCTGCCATGGTGATGCTTAGGGTTGTCAGTAGGGTTGTCCCGATACCACTTTTTTAAGACCGAGTACAAGTACCGATACTTTTTTTCAAGTACTCGCCGATACCGAATACCGATACTTTTTTTTTAATCTCATGTGGCAGCGTCACATGTGTCCGTATTTTTTATTTTTTTTTATCTTTAACAATTTGTTTTTAATTACATTTTTTTATAATTCTTTTATTTTATTTATAATGCTTTCTTTTTTTAAAGTGGGGGAGGGTGGACCGTGTCAGTGTGTTTTTTCTTTTATTATTTTCTACAATAATTTTTTTATTCTTTTTTTTTATTCTTTTTTTCATGCGCCGGCCGGGAAAAAAGCCCAGTGCGCATGATCCAGCTCACGTCGGAAAGTGTCGTTGAAACCGACGTCAAAACGATGCGATCGTCACTTACGCAATGCCCTATAAGCGAACGACTTAGTAAAACGACGTAACCGACGTAAAAAGACGACACTGACCCAACGCCATACTTGACATGGCAACGACGGAACTTCGTAAACCTACGCCTCCTATATTCTAGGAATCACACGCATAGATACCCAGTAAAAAAAACATACACCGTCGTATCTCATTTGAGAATCTGGCCCCTGGTCTTCTCTTCATTCATAAACTGAAACATTGTAATCACAGTTTAAAATGTTTCAGTTATGTGAATGGACAGAGCCAGGGATCACTGACTCTGTCCATTCGGAGCAGTAAGGAGCTGGATTTCCTGGCTCCTACCCCGCTCTCCATCCTGACAGTTCCAGGGGGTGGAGGAGGAGCACGGAAGGAGAGAGAAACACGGAGGGATACAGGGAGGAATACACGGCGGAATACACGAAGGGATACACGGAGGGATACAGGGAGGAATACACAGAGGAATACACGGCGGGATACACGGAGGAATACACGGCGGGATACACGGAGGAATACACGGAGGGATACACGGAGGAATACACGGCGGGATACACAGAGGGATACATGGAGGGATACACGGAGGGATACATGGAGGGATACACTGAGGAATACACAGAGGAATACACGGCAGGATACACGGAGGAATACACGGAGGAATACATGGCGGCTTCCGTATTCAAGGGCGGGATACACGGAGGGATACACAGAGGAATACACGGAGGGATACACGGAGGAATACACGGCGGAATACACGGAGGAATACACGGAGGGATACACGGAGGAATACACGGAGGAATACACGGTGGGATACACGGCGGAATACACGGAGGGATACACGGAGGGATATACGGAGGATTACATGGAGGGATACACGGAGGGATACACGGAGGGATACACGGAGGAATACACGGAGGAATACACGGAGGGATACACGGAGGAATACACAGAGCAATACACGGAGGGATACAGGGAGGAATACACAGAGGAATACACGGAGGGATACAGGGAGCAATACACAGCGGAATACACGGCGGGATACACGGAGGGATACACAGAGGAATACACGGTGGGATACACGGAGGAAAACACGGAGGAATACACATGGCGGAATACACAGAGCAATACACGGCGGGATACACGGAGGAATACACGGAGGGATACACGGAGGAATACACGGAGGGATACACGTAGGAATACACAAAGGAATACACAAAGGGATACACGGAGGAATACAAGGCGGAATACATGGAGGAATACACAGCGGAATACACGGAGGAATACACGGCGGGATACACAGAGGAATACACGGAGAAATACACGGCGGGATACACGGAGGAATACACGGCGGGATACACGGAGGAATACACGGCGGGTTACACGGAGGAATACACAGCGGAATACACGGCGGGATACACGGAGGAATACACGGCAGAATACACGGAGGAATACACGGAGGGATACACGGAGGAATACACAGAGGGATACACGGAGGGATACACGGAGGAATACACGTGGGAATACACGGCGGAATATACGGAGGGATACACGGAGGAATACACAGAGGAATACATGGAGGGATACACAGAGAATAAACACGGAGGAATATACGGAGGGATACACAGAGGGATACACAGCGGGATACACGGAGGAATACACGGAGGGATACACGGCGGGATACACGGAGGAATACACGGAGGGATACACGGCGGGATACACGGAGGAATACACAGAGGGATACATGGAGGAATACACAGAGAGATACACAGAGGGATACATGGAGGAATACACAAAGGGATACATGGAGGAATACACGGAGGGATACACGGCGGGATACACGGAGGAATACACAGAGGGATACACAGAGAGATACACGGAGGGATACATGGAGGAATACACAAAGGGATACATGGAGGAATACACGGAGGGATACACGGCAGGATGCAAGGAGGTATACATGGAGGGATACAGAAACACGGGGGGACACGGAGGGAGAGAGAAACATGGAGGGAGGGAGACTGCAGCAAAACGGAGGGGGGCTGGAGAAGGACACTGGACAGTCAGCGGTGATCATGTGTGGGGGACTTACAAGCACCAATCACCGCTGATTTTAAAGAAGCTGAAAGCTGGGCTGGGTGTTTGCTGCTTGCTTACTGCAGCCGAGTGCAGGGTGTACCCAGATGGCCGTTGTGATGTTTACCCTTTCAACGGAGACACGGAACGTCACTTCATGTACTGAATGTGATGGCTTCGGTCACCAGAATATGCGGCCGCGCCCTGCACCCCTGCTCTGGCCAGCTTACCCACTGCACTCTGATCGACCGCAGCCAGACAGATCTCCGCTACGCCCTCTGCGTCCGCCGACTTCCGGTTCCAGGTATCGGCAGGGCTGTCTTAATGAGAGGGCACACCTGGGCACTACCCAGCGGCCCCAGCTGCATGGGGGGCCCCTGCCCTTTCCCCAAAGCACCTGGTCCTTGAGCCCAGGCTGCCCCTTTAGATCCCAGATTTCTCCCCAGCACTCTGACCCCTCTACACCCTAGATACCCCTTACCTCCTACCTACTTGATTTATGTTTACCTGCACTGTCTATATTGTAGGGACCCCAGAGCATTACTTTGCCAAGGGACCCATGATGTCATTAAGACGGCCCTGATGACAGCCATGCAGACCAATTTGATGCAGCGTGCGGTGTATGGTCTGAGCACTGACAGGCTGACCCCCCACCCCTTCAACCTCTGCAGCAATGCTGACAACACTCATATGTCTATTTCCCACAGACAACCTCTGGATATGACGCTGAGCACGTTGCACACAACTTCTTTGGTCAACCATGGCGAGGCCTGTTCTGAGAGTGTTCTGAGAGTGTATGTGAGAGTGAGAGCGATAACACCAAATGTAACACACCTGTAACACACCTGTTCCCCATTCACCTGAGACATTGTAACACTTATGAGTCACATGACACCGGGGAGGGAAAATGGTTATTCGGCCCAATTTGGATATTTTCACTTAGGGGTGTACTCGCTTTTGTTGCCAGTGGTTTAGACATTAATGGCTGTGTATTGAGTCATTTTGAGGGAAAAGCAAATTTACACTGTTATACAAGCTGTACACTCACTACTTTACATTGTAGCAAACAGAAATTTCTTCAGTGTTGTCACATGAAAAGAGATAATAAAATATTAACAAAAATGTGAGGGGTGTACTCACTTTTGTGAGATACTGTACATTTATTTTGATTGGATCCCTATTACAGTAACAGGCAAGGTGGCGTCTTGAAGATGCATTACAAAGGGGTCATCTAGCTGAAAACATAAGCTATACATTCACCAAGACCACATTACCTATATCACCTTAATCCGCCCAAGACCCTCAGGAACTCCCACCGCTCCTACTACACCCCCCACCTTCCTTAGGCCCCTTTCGCACCTGCGGACCGTATGTGCGCTTTTTCATCCATCCGTTTACATGAATCCCTATGAGATTGCGGGTGTCAGCGGATGAACATTTTGGTCTGATCTGTATAGTTGTATATAAAATTCACTTTTTATCTTTCAAAAAGTGTTTCCCAGCACTAAATCTTTCATGCTAATTCTAAATTGCTGCATTTGTAAATTTTAAAGGTCAATATAAAGGAACAGTAGTGGTAACAAAAAAAAGCACTTGTGGATTTAATGAACATTTTTATTGGTAAATTCTCCTTTAAGGGTGTGTGGCAGGGGGCATGTCCTATGCCTACCTACATTTGCTGGTAGGTGTCCCTCATTCACATCTCAAAATATTGGGAGTTATGTATACCTGTGAAATAGCAACACACTTCAGTCCCTGATATATTCCATAGAAATAAACTATAGCTGTGCTCAAATCTAAATATCTTATACATATACTGTATATACCCAGATATTGTGGGGTGTGACCACATGTTAGGACTAAATATTCGGAATAAACCCTCTGCACACTGCTATATACTCTCCTAACTCTGCGTACTTTGCTTATCAACAGGGATTTTTAGTTCACATGCATTGCAATGCATGTTTAAGCTGGCCAACTGCGTCAAAGTAATCCCTTTCTGGCCAGACCCTAACTACACTATACTAATCTACACTACACTACATTACACTATCTAATCTAATCTACTCTGCCCTAATCCCCCCACCCTGCCCTAACCCCCTCCACCCTCCCCAAATCCGCTCCACCCTGCCCTAACCCCCCACACCCTCCCCTAATCCACCCTCCCCTAATCCCCTCCAATCTGCCCTAACCCCCTACACCCTCCCCTAATCCCCTCCAATCTGCCCTAATCTACAGTACTGCATCATATGTAATAAAATATACATTTTATACATATAAACAAATATAATATGTTTTCTATTTTTACATTTGACCCAGTCTATGCCCCAACGGCCTTGCTTCAGCCTGTGCCCCAACATGCTTCAATTCAGTGTGTACCCCAATGGGCACCGCTTCAGTCTGTATCCAAATGATGGTCCCCACTCCAGCCTGTCCCCCAACGGACCTCACTCCAGCCTATGCCACCACCGACCTTGCTCCAGTCTTTGCCCCAACGGGCCTCTCTCCAGTCCGTGCCCCAACGGGCCTCTCTCCAGTCCGTGCCCCCAGCGGGACTCGCTCCAGTCTGTGACCCAACGGGACTCGCTCCAATCTGTGCCCCAATAAGCCTCGCTTCATCCTGTGCCCCAACGGTCCTCGCTCCATCCATTCCACCCTGCCCTTAACTGCAGCAAACAACAAAACTGCAGCACCCTACCCTAATCTACAGTACTGTATCATATATAAAGAGATATATACATTTTATACATAACAATAACATTTTTTTTTTTTTAACAACACTCTTCACTATCCTGCTTTACACCTGAAACAACAACAAAAAGATGTTACACATAGAGGGCAGCATGGTAATGACCAAATTCATCCATTTTCATTTCAACCTGAAGGTTGATGATATCTTCTAGAGAAATGTTGGGCACCTCCCACAACTCAATCCTCCAGGGTACCCTTTTGTTTCCAATCTGCAAGGGAACAAAATCAATCAAAGCTCTGCAAATAGGGCATGCATTACTTAGAGCCCTCCATGTTCCGATGCAGGTCGAGTGAAATAGGTGGGAGCAGAGTAGAGTTGTATTGTTCTCTCCCACATCCATTTCACTCAAACAGATGGAACAGGTGGGCACCTCCTGATACTCCCTGGCCGGTGATCTGGCTGGTGCAGGCTGGTCCTCGGCAGCAATCCGGTCCCTTGGAGATCGACTACGATGGGCCCGGGCGTTCTCACGCTGCTGCCGAAGAGCTGCTTGTGTCCGGTGAGCAATGGGTGAGTCCATGCCTGTAATGACAATGGCAGAGATTTCAGCATTTCTGTCACGTAACCAGGGGCGGGCTGACAACTCATGGGGCCCCCAGGCAATAGAGATTATGGGGCCCCCAGGGTTACAGATGGCCACCAAGCCAGATGGCAGTACAGAGGCGGGGCAGCTAAAATCTCAGGATTTTCACATCAAAAGCATGTAGGTTTTGGACATATCAGGGACAGATGTAAAAAAAAACACAGATTTTTACATACTGTCCCTGGTTTTAATGAGCCTGGCAACCCTGATGGGGCCCCCTAGTGGCATGGGACCCTCGGGCAGTGCCCGAGTTCCTCAATGGTCAGTCCGCCCCTGCACGTAACCCTTTCTATCACAATTTTAAACTTAAATGACAAAGGCAAGTGTCTAATTTTTAACAGATTTCAAGTGTGACAGGTGGCTGTCTCATAGGTAAACCTGAGAATAGGAGATAATTCAATGACATCAGCCTCCGCCATGTACCCATACATCACCAGATTGAGGTGGTTATACCGGAGTGATGCCTACAGCTACAGGAATCATCCTGGTATCTATTTGTTTAGCCAGCAACGCTCTTAAGGCTCCATGTACACTGAAGCTGATAAAAGCTATAAAAAAACACCAGTAGCTTTGCAGGGAGCCTTGCAATGTTTTTTAGTATTTTTGCAATAGCTTTAATCAGCGTTTTTCAGTGAAGCTTTTATCAGCTTTTTAAACTTTTTTTTTCAATGAATAAAAACGCTGGGGCCGGCGTTTTTCGACGTTTTGCGTTTTTCCCACCGAAAAACGGCACTTTGAACGCAAATTTCGGGAGTTCAGAAAAAAGCCAAAAAACTCCAAAGCTCATTAACACTAAAAAACGCCCAGGTGTGCATGGGCACATAGGCTAACATAGAGATCAGTTTATGGGCTTTAAAAAAAAAAAAGCCAAAACTCTGATAAACTGCAGTTTATCAGCTTCAGCGTGCATGGAGCCTTAATGTAAAAGTGATCATAGGAGCTACTTTAGTGATAGCGAATTAGCCGCTAGATCTCTTTTACAGGCAGTGGAAGAGACAAACCCCTCCCCCTCCACCGCAGTCTTCCCAGATTCTCCTGTCCCACCCAGGGAACCCGGGACTGAAGCCAGCAGTCCTGCCAGCTGACCATATAGATGACTGAGGATCGGAACATCCACAGTAGTGTTGCTCACGAATATTCGTATTGCGAATATTCGACTCGAATATGGCATATTCGAGTATTCGCGATATATTCCGAATTTCGCGGTGAATATTCGTATTTTTTCAATTTTTTTTTAGAATAGATCACATCCTAGAGATCCCCATCGACGTCTAAAAGCATTGCTGGTATGATTAGAGACCTTGGGCCGAGTAGCTGCAGCGATCATTTTATATTGCCGAAAAATCGCAATGCGATTATTCGGCAATAGCGATATCGCGCGATTATTTTCAAGAAATTCGCAATATTGTTTTTAGCTAAAATAACACATATATTCGATTTCAGAGTGTTACTGTCAAAATTCCGCAATCAATTTCTCATTCGCATTTTTGCGAAATTACGATAAAATATCAAGAATATTCTGAGCCAATCATAGTGCTCCTTCCGCATTTGCCGAATATTCGCAATTATTTTGTATTGTAATATATCACGAATATTCTGAGCCAATCAGAGTGCTCCATTCCGCATTTCTCGAAATTTCGCAATTATTTTGTATTATAAAATATCACGAATATTCTGAGCCAATTAGAGTGCTCCTTCCGCATTTGCCGAATATTCGCAATTATTTTGTATTGTAATATATCACGAATATTCTGAGCCAATCAGAGTGCTCCATTCCGCATTTCTCGAAATTTTGCAATTATTTTGTATTATAAAATATCACGAATATTCTGAGCCAATCAGAGTGCTCCTTCCGCATTTGCCGAAATTTCGCAATTATTTTGTATTGTAATATATCACGAATATTCTGAGCCAATCAGAGTGCTCCTTCCGCATTTGCCGAATATTCGCAATTATTTTGTATTGTAATATATCACGAATATTCTGAGCCAATCAGAGTGCTCCATTCCGCATTTCTCGAAATTTTGCAATTATTTTGTATTATAAAATATCACGAATATTCTGAGCCAATCAGAGTGCTCCTTCCGCATTTGCCGAAATTTCGCATTCGCATTTCTCGAAATTTCGCATTCGCATTCGCAATAGCGAAATTTCGCAATCATTTCATTTCCAAAAAATATCGCGAATATTCGCTTTTAACGAATATATCTCGAATATTCGACTATATATTCGAGATATATCGCGAAATCGAATATGGCATATTCTGCTCAACACTAATCCACAGATCTCTCCATAAAGAAGAACTGTCACTGGTCTGGCTATCACAAGGGATATTTTTCATGTGTTGTGATAGCCATAAACATAAGCAAAAACATTTAAAATGTGTAAAAATAAAAAAAATAAAAAATTATTCAAATAGAATTTTTTTTAAAGGCAAACGCATACGTAGGTCACACACACATATGTAAAATGGCATTACCTCCACACATCACACATGAGAGGTATCGCCACAAATGTTATAGTGAGAGGAATAATGTTCACACCAGACCTCCTGTGTAACTCTAAACTAGTAACCTGTAAAGGCTTTTAAAGTGTTGTCTACGGATAATTTAGTGTGCCGTCGTTCTTCCATGAGCATCCTCAATTTTAAAGTGTGACAGGTTAGGTATTTATTTACTATGCGTAACATTATCATTTATATTTTACCAAACAATTCGATATTATATTGTGTTTTTATGCTTTAAAATGTATTAATGTGAATTTTCCCCCCTACAAAAAATTGCATTTGAAAAACTGCTGCGCAAATACTGTGTGGCATAAAAAATTGCAACCCCCACAATTTTATTCTCTAGGGCCCCTGCTTTTAAAAATATATCATGTTTGGGGGTTCCAAGTAATTTTCTAGCAAAAAATGATAAAAAATGTAGGAGAGGAATGTCAGACTTGGCCAGAGGATGAAGTGGATAAAGCGTAGCTCCACCCAAAAGGGGAAGGTACACTTGTTTGCACCCTCCCCCTCTCCACTGCCACATTTGACACTTTTTGGTGGGGAGGGTACCTGGTTTTGACCTGGTTTAACTTTTTGGCCGTGGCGATCTACGAGGATCTCTGGGCTCTCCTCCTCCCCCCACAGCCTTCTGGGACACACTCAGGTCCCTAAAGACTTTAGGACCATTCACAATGAGCAGCACGACTCGTGCATGCGCAGTAGGAAACTGGCTGTATAAAATCGGCTCGGGTGCCGACATCGCTGGATCCCTGGAGAGGTAAATGTCCTTTTATTAACCACTTCAGCCCCAGACCATTTCGCCATAGACCAGGCCACTTTTTGCGATTCGGCACTGCGTCACTTTAAATGACCTTTTTTCCCCCACAAATAGAGCTTTCTTTTGGTGGTATTTGATCACCTCTGTGGTTTTTATTTTTTTTGTGCCATAATCAAAAATAAAGCAACAATTTTGAAAAAAATGCAATAATTTTCTTTTTCCTCAGTTTAGGCAGATATGTATTCCTCTACATATTTTTGGTTAAAAAAATCGCAATAAGCATATATTGATTGCTTTGCGCAAAAGTTATAGCGTCTACAAAATAGGGGATAGTTTTACAGCATTTTTATTAATATTTTTTTTTACTAGTTATGGCGGCAATCAGCAATTTTTATCACGACTGCGACATTATGGTGGACACATCGGACGCTTTTGACACCATTTTGGGACCATTGTCATTTTTACAGCAATCAGTGCTATAAAAATGCAGTAATTACTGTAAACATGACACTGGCAGTGAAGGGGTTAAACTGTAGGGGGCGCTAAAGGGGTTAGGTGTGACCTAGGGAGTTATTCTAACTTTCTGGGGGCGTGGCTTGCTGTGACACATCACTGATCGCTGTTCCCGGTGACAGTGGAACAGACAATCAGTGACGGAGTCACTAGGCAGAACAGGGAGATGCATGTTTACTTTTTGGCCGCGTACACACGATCGGTCAAAACCGATGAAAACGGACTGAATGACCGTTTCATCGGTCCAAACCGATCGTGTGTGGGTCCCATCGGTCAGTTATCCTTTCGGTCAAAAAAATGAGAACTTGCTTTAAAATTTGACCGATGAACGCCTGACCGATGGGTCAAAAACGATCGTTAGTATGCAAAAGCATTGGTTAAAAGGCCGTGCATGCTCAGAATCAAGTCACACAAAATTTTGACAGCGGTTTTTAAAACACATTTTTTTGGGGAAAAATACACTTAACCCACATAGCGACCGCCGCACGCAGATATACGTCTGCACAATGGCACGGGCAGGCAAATTGGCGCACCTGTACATCCCTTTAAATTTGACACCCAGCAGGCAGGCGTCCACCGTGTGCCTCGTGAATTCGCCCATGAGTGTGCTCGCAGGTCCCAGGAACTCGATGTTCCCGGGTGACCCACGATTGCGGGGGATGACTTTGTAAACAAGGCATTCCCCTGTTTTGCCTAATGTTCCCTGTGATCGTGAACAGTGATCAGTGACGTGTCACTGGTAGCTCCTCCCCCTAAAAGTTAGAATCACTCCTTAGGACACCATTAACCCCTTCAGCGCCACCTAGCAGCTAACCCCTTCACTACCAGAGTCATTTTCACAGTAATCAGTGCATCTTTATAGCACTGATCACTGTAAAAATGACAATGATCTCAAAAATGTGTCAAAAGTGTCCAATGTTACGCCATGAAGTCACAGTCACAGATAAAAATCATTGCTCGCCGCCATTACTAGTAAAAAAAATAATAATAAAAATGCCATAAAACTATCCCCTTTTTTGTAGACGCTATAACTTTTGCGCAAACCAATCACTATACACTAATTGAGTTAGTTTTACCAAAAATATGTGGAAGAATACATATAAGCACAAACTAAGAAAAAAAAAAGTTTTTTTTTTAAAAAATTGGGGATATTTAATATAGCAAAAAGTACAAAATATAGTTTTTTTTTTCAAAATTGTCGCTCTATTTTTGTTTATAGCGCAAAAAATAAAAACCGCATAGGTGATCAAATACCACTAAAAGAAAGCTAAATTTGTGGGGAAAAAAAGGACATCAAGGTTGTTTGGGAGCCACGTCCCGTGACCGGGCAGTTAAAGCGATGCACTACCGAATCGCAAAATGTGTCCTAGTCTTTGGCCAGCCAAATGGTTTGGGGCTTAAGTGGTTAATAAATAAATAAATACATAAATACACAACATTTACTTCAATTTGTTTGTATCATGTGAAAGATGGTGTTAAGCTGTGTAAATAGATACATACAGTAATATGTCACGCTTTAAAATTGCATCTGGCTGTGGAGTGGCGCCAAACTATGGTGCTTAAAATTCTCCATAGGTGACACTTTCATCGCCTTTACAGGTTACCAGTTTAGAGTTACACAGGAGGTCTGGTGCTAGAATTATTGCTCTCTGATGTTTGTGGCAATACCTCATATGTGCGTGCGGGAGTAACATATGCGTTCACATTTGCGTGTAAGCATAGTGAGATGGGAGTGTTTTTTTTTTTTATTATTATTATTATTATCAGAGCTTTTTTTCTCAGAAAATAGGTGCAGGAACTCAACCACGACCCATTCAGATTTCACAAACAGTAGAAGGGTCTTAAAGGGGCATTAAATACCAGAATTGCATTACATACAGAGTGTAGAGTTTAGGGGGTTACAAAGCTGTCACTTGTAAACACAGAAACCAGACTTCTGTGTTTACAAGTGATTGTGGTGAGCAGGCACCAAAGGGTCTGAGCCAGAGGTGATGGAACTGAGTTCCCCCTGAAAAAAAGCCCTGATTATTATTATTTATTTTATACAAATCGTTTTTTATTTTTAGACTCAGGCCGCGTACACACGATCAGTCCATCCATCGGTTAACCGACGAAGCCGACTGACGGTCTGATGTGCCTACACACCATCAGTTAAAAAAAACAAAGTTCAATGCTTCCAAGTATACGTCGACTTGATTCTGAGCATGCGCGGCCTTTTGACCGATGCCTTTGCATACTAACATTCGGTTTTGACCCATCAGTCAGGTGTCCATCGGTTCAATTTTAAAGCAAGTTCCCTGTTTTTGGACCGAAGGACAACTGACCGATGGGGCCTACACACGATCGGTTTGGACCGATGAAACTGAATTTCAGTCTGTTTTCATCGGTTTTGACCGATCGTGTGTACGCGGCCTTAGAGCCCAGGAAAAGCGGTGGAGGGAGGGGGGACAGTGCAGGAAAGGCGGCAGGGGGGACCCCATTCCTTCACCCACAGAAGTGATTGAGTGGCTATTTAGCCACTCAAATCCCTTCTGCCATAAACAGAATCGCTGGCTGAAAAAATCCATACCGGGATGAGGCCTGTAGGTGAAGACATCATCCGGGTATAACTACCTTAACCCGAGGACTTCCATGGATGTCCTACAGGCAGGAAGTAGTTACATTTAGCTGTATATTTTAGGACATTACAATGTATCATCACCAAAAAAAACTGCACAACAAATTCTCCTGTTCCTGAGGATTGCAGCGATACCACATATGTGTGATTTGTTCTTTGTACCCATAATACAGCCAAGAAACAATAGAATGCATTGTAAGAACACATATATGGGGCACCCGGGATTAAAGCCCACTTCCTGGATGCCTCATATATGTGTTACACGGTCATGAAAGGGTTAATATGGTACAATTGTCATACCTGGTGGGTCCCGTGGTGGTCTTACACGGTTGTTGGGTCGTAGACGCCGCGGCATCTTGGTGGTACTAGATGGTATCGCAGGTGAATGAAGGTTTAACTAAAACTAATTACTATTAATACTAATACTAATAATATACAACACTATAAGAAGAAGAAAAACAAGAAAAATTTAGAATAATAGCGGTTAATTGCGATAATCGCTGGAGTCTGGCTTCAGAGATGTGTCTCAGGTGAGATCCTCTGTCTGCCTGTCAGGACCCCAAACATCAGCACCTACCAACCTTCTCCTACTAGCTGCCCCGATCCTTTGCCTGAAATATACTGGCTCATACAACACAGTACCCAAATTAAATTGAGCTTATACCATTGTTATTAAACAAATAAAGCTTTATTATGGTATTTTAATAAACACTGAGGTTTGACAATTTCATAATATAAGGCAACAGGCAGTGAGAAGGACAGACTGGGGAGCCATTGTGGGGTTCTGAGGGCTCTAGGGGAACCAGGAAGTGGGTTATGAATGGAGTTGGGCTGAATGTTGACCCAGTCAGTACATATCTGTGTTCTGTGTGTGTAGTACTGTGTATAGAGTTGACACGGGTCACTTCTGTCCACAGGCAGGCTTGGCTTTCATATTGTATGGTGACTGAGCCCTTCCATATTGTATGGTGTCTGAGAGAGGGCTGAGTGTCACTGGTAACCATAGCAACGGTGTTAACACTTCATCCCTGTGTGTACTACATAACCCTGTGTGTGTATAGAAGCCCCTAAAACATATATACTTACCTGTATACTGTGTATAGAGTCCCTAAAACAACGATGGCAAAACTTGGCACCCCAGATGTTTTGGAACTACATTTCCCATGATGCTCAGCTACACTGAAGAGTGCATGAGCATCATGGGAAATGTAGTTCCAAATCATCTGGGGTGCTAATCTTCGCCATCACTGCCCTTAAATGTACATACCTACCTTTATACTGTGCGTATAGAGCCCCCACATGTCTACCTTCCTGAATACTGTGTATATAAAAATTACTCCTTTACTGTATACAGGGTGGGCCATTTATATGGATACACCGGGTGGGCCATATATATGGATACACCTAAATAAAATGGGAATGGTTGGTGATATTAACTTCCTGTTTGTGGCACATTAGTATATGTGAGGGGGGAAACTTTTTAAGATTGGTGGTAATGGCGGCCATTTTGAAGTCAGCCATTTTGAATCCAACTTTTGTTTTGAAATACGGATACTGGAAGCCTGTGCTAGCATTTCTCCTGCGGTGTTGCTATCAGTGTGTGAAGAGTGGAGAAGAGGGTTGCATTGACAATCCAACACAATGGGCAGCACATTGAACACATTTTATAAATGGTCAGAAACTTGTAAATAACTCATGAAAGAATAAAGTTACGTTAAAACCAAGCACACCATTGTTTTTCTTGTGAAATTCCCAATACGTTTGATGTGTCACATGACCCTCTTCCTATTGAAAAACAAAAGTTGAAATCAAAATGGCCGACTTCAAAATGGCTACCATGGTCACCACCCATCTTGAAAAGTTTCCCCCCTCACATATACTAATGTGCCACAAACAGGAAGTTAATATCACCAACCATTCCCATTTTATTAAGGTGTATCCATATTAACCACTTAAGGACCGCCGCATGTACATTTACGTCGGCAGAATGGCACCGACAGGCACATCAACGTATATATACGTTGGTGCCTTGGGGGGGATCGGGGGTCCGATCGGACCCCCCCCCCGTACATGCGGCGGTCCGCGCGGCTGCAGGAGCGATCCGACAAGTGGGGGCGGCTATCCGTTTTCATCCGCCCCCTCCGGATCGCTCCCAGCCAATGCGCGCGCCCGCCTGACCTGTCACTTCCACCTCCTGTGTAAACACAGGAAGGAGGAAGCGACGTGATCTCTCCCTCGGCGTTTGTTTCAAGCGCCGCTGAGGAGAGATCACTACAGAACAAGTAAGTCCTGCACCAACACTACACTACACACACACATTTAACCCCCGCGATCGCCCCCCCCCCCCCCTCCCCCCTGTCACAGTGTCACTGAATGCAGTAATCATGTATGATTACTGTATTTAGTGTCAGTGTGACAGACAGTGTGACAGTCAGACAGTCAGTAGTGTCAGGGTAGCCCCCCCCACCCCCCCCAATAAAGTTTTAAACCCCCTGATCACTGCCCTAGTTAACCCTTTCACTCCCTATTGCCAGCGTCACTAAGCGATCATTTTTCTGATCGCTGTATTAGTGTCGCTGTTCCCGCTAGGTAGCTAATTTTTTTTTAATGCGATTTTTTTTTTACTAAAGACATGCGGCTAAATAAATTTTGGCCTAAATGTTTGACTAAAATTTAGTTTATTGTTTTTTATTATAACAAAAAGTAAAAAATATTGATTTTTTTTCAAAAATGTCGCTCTATTTTTGTATATAGCGCAAAAAATAAAAATCGCAGAGGCGATCAAATACCACCAAAAAAAAGCTCTATTTGTGGGAAGAAAAGGACGCGAATTTTGTTTGGGAGCCACGTCGCACGACCGCGCAATTGTCTGTTAAAGCGACGCAGTGCCGAATCGCAAAAACCCCTTGGGTCATTTGCCAGCGTATTGGTCCGGGTCTTAAGTGGTTAATGGCCCACCCTGTACTGTGTATATAGAGCCTTCTTATGTATACCTACCTGTATACTGTGTACATAGAGCCTACTTATGTATACCTACCTGTATACTGTGTATATAGAGCCTATGCATATATACCTACATCTAAACTGTGTACATAGAGCCTATTTATGTATACCTACCTGTTTATTGTGTATATATACAGCCTAATCATAAGGTGTAATGTCAACCAACATAAAATGCATGGGCTGTCCTAAAGGCCCACTGTTGCCAGACGATTAATTTCAACTACAAAGTTCCCTTACGATTATAAGTGAATTCAATATATTTTATGAATTTTAGTTCTTTGTAAAAGCTTCTCTTGTGTTAACATCCAAAAGCCCTGAGACTGCTGAGACTCAGACCTGCTAATCAAGTGACACCCTATACTGACTCCTCCTCCTGGCTGCTACAATAAAACTTATGTAGGGGTATTAGGGGAGGGACAGAGGAGCTGTGCCAGCACAGAGCATAACTCAACACTAGCAGGAGAGGAGAGCTACAATGAGGCAAAAAAGGAGGGGAACCATGGCTGTGCTAGGAAATCAACTATTCCTGGATGAGAAAAATATAGAACATGAAATTCATTGGAATTTCCGATGAAAAAACTTTGATGGGGCTACACATGATCGGAAAATCCGAAGTCCATCTAACTTTTTTTCATCGGAAATTCCAATCGTGTGTACGGGGCATCAGCTCTGAGCCTGCTGGTGATATCACTTCTAAGATGATGGATCCAGCAGCAGTCTCAGGACTTTGAAAGTCTACATAAAGGAGGCTTTAACAGGTAAATATCAGGTGTAAAATATGATAAATGCCCATGTAGCATTGACTCCCTAAGGAGCCGCTGTAAACAATTGGGTCTTCCTACCTGTCCTGTAGCTACAGTACCTGCCCTCTATCTGAATACACCCACTAAAAAAACGCCTGACAATAACCAGGCTCCAGTCTCTGGTGTGCAGTCATGTTGGAACAAGAAGGGGCCATCCCCAAACTGTTCCCACAAAGTTGGGAGCATGAAATTTTCCAAAATGTCTTGTAATGCTGACAGCTTAATAGTTCCCTTCACTGGAATTAAAGAGCAAAGCCCAACCCCTGAAAAACATCCCCACGCCATAATCCCCCCTCCACTAAATGATTTGGATCAGTGCACAAAGCAAGGTCCATGAAGACATGGATGAGTGAGTTTGGGGTGGAGGAACTTGACTGGACTGCTCAGAGTCCTGACCTCAACCCAATACAACATCATTGGGATGAATTTAAGCAGAGGCTGCGAGCCGGGCCTTCTCGTCCAACATCAGTTGCCTGACCTCACAAATGCATTTCTGGAAAAATTCCTATAGACACAGCCTTCCCAGAAGAGTTGAAGTAAAGAAAAGTATACCGCTCTGAAAAACTATTAATCACTGTTGCTTCCGTCCCAACGAACCAAGAGGGTGCTGGCTGTGCACAATTTGCATGGGATGAAAGAAAAATCCTGGACCGCCGCACTCTAAAAACGATGGGCCAGATTCAGGTACAATTACATTGGCGCAGAGTATCAGCCCTGATTGCATAGCTCCCAACTGTCCTTGTTTTCAAGGGACTGTCCCTGATTTGGAGCAGTGTCCCTCTGCCCTTGGGCCTGGGCTTGGGTGTGGACAGGACCCTTCTAAAACACACAGAGGTGTCCTGGACAGGAGGCACAGAAGGAGCAAGAGAGGACAGCAGAATAGAGCACTGCTAGGCAAGTCTCCAGAGAGAGGAACCACTGCTAGCAGGCCAGGAGGGATAGTGAGTGACATGCACCGGCCTGAGAGGACAGGGGAGACATACCTGATAGGACTGGGGGAAGACAGTCTGGAATGGGTGCAGAACCAGCGGAGTGGACTGTGGTGTCATGGGCAGTGGAGCTGCAGCCAGGAGGGCTGGTAGGGCCTGAAGATGGGTTACTGGGTTTAGTATCCACATATAGGACAGCTAGTACTATGAACTTTCTATTTTGCTACACTATAGGGGCCCATGGTCCCTGCCTGCAAAAGGCACATGCTAAGGCCTGGCTGAGCCAGTGTCAGGCCTAATCACTTTGCGGTGCCTGAAGATTAAAGAGGAAGCGATGTGCAGGAGGAGAAATGGAGTGTATATACCAGAGTGTATATAGTTATCCCAAGCAAATTTTTGGGATTTTTTTTTAGCCGTCCGTCCTGTGATCAAACTGGCCCGGCCGCAACAGAGCTGCACATGATCCTCCGAATCAATTCTCTTGGCCGCCCAGAGGAGTCCCACCTCCCTGCCTAGCGCTTGCTGTGTGTCACACTGTGTGCCAAGTCCTGGTCTCTCTGTTATATCTCCCGTCCCCAGGCTCGGCTCGGCTCCATGGTCCAGCACAGGCCCCCCCTGTTATACATGAGTGCATCACTGCATCGTCACCCGTGTAGCCGTGTGACCCCCGGGTCACACACTGTCTGTGCTGCTGTGTCTTGTTCTCTCTCTCCCGAGTCCCGCCAATGCTAGAGACTGTATCCTAGCAACCAGGTGGGACGCTTATGCAGGAGGGGATGACTCGAGACTCAAGAGCATGGTGTTAGACTCCGCCCCCTTACAGATTCGTACACTTTGAAGCTGCAGCTGCTCCTGAAAGGTAAGGGTTTTTTTTTCACGGAATCCATCCATGCTCTAAGGGGGGTGGGGGAATCGAAAGGGGTCCTGGCACTGGGGAGGTCTAGGCAATGCATGCTAAAGGGGGGGCCTGCGGAGGTCTAGGCAATGCATGCTGATATAAAGGGGGGCCCTGGAAGAGGTCTATGCATGCTGCTAATATAAAGGGGGCCCTGGAGGAGGTCTATGCATGCTGCTAATATAAAGGGGGGCCCTGGAGGAGGTCTATGCATGCTGATATAAAGGGGGGCCCTGGAGGAGGTCTATGCATGCTTCTAATATAAAGGGGGCCCTGGAGGAGGTCTATGCATGCCCCCCCTTTATATCAGCAGCATGCATAGACCTCCCCTGAGGCCCCCCTTTATATCAGCAGCATGCATAGACCTCCTTGGGGCCCCCTTTATATCAGCAGCATGCATAGACCTCCCCGGGGCCCCCCTTTATTTCAGCAGCATAGACCTCCCGAGGTCCCCCCTTTATATCAGCAGCATAGACCTCCCCAGGGCCCCCTTTCTATCAGCGCGTCCCCTATAAAAGAAATGTAAAAGCTCCAAGGCATCATTCGTTGAACTGTGCTCTGAATGGATGGATCTTCTCATCGCTGGATCAAGCGGCCGTCGCTGGAGAGATCACCCGGCGCTGGATAGAAGACAACGTTGGAGCAGGGAGCAGCATCAATCGTCTATTTTCACCGCTGGATTTTTATTTGGTTTAATTAATAAAGTAATTTGTTCTACGGTGTGTGTGTGTTTTTTTTCCTGAAAACTATTATTTACACTTCCTTCGTGAAATGGTAGGGTTACAGTGTACCCTATTACCATTTCACATGGGGGCCAGGATCTGGGGGTCCCCTTTGTTAAAGGGGTCTTCCAGATTCTGATAAGCCCTCTGCCCGCATACCCCCACAACCACCGGGCAAGGGTTGTGGGGATGAGACCCTTGTCCCCATCAACATGGGGACAAGTTGCTTTGGGGGCACCAATGTTGAGGGCATGTGGCCTGGTATGGTTCAGGAGAGGGGGGGGGCACTTTGTCCCCCCCTCTTTTTTGTGGCCGGCCAGGTCAACGTGCTCGGATAAGGGGTCTGGTGTGGATTTTAGGGGGAACTCCACACCATTTTTTTTAAATTTGGTGTGGAGTTCCCCTTAAAATCCACACCAGACCTCAAGGGTTTGGTTATGGATATTTGGGGGAAACCCCACGTCATTTTTTTTTTAAATTGACAGCGGGGTTCCCCTTAATATCCACACCAGACCTAAAGGGTCTGGTTATTGAATTTGGGGGGACCCCCACGCATTTTTTTCCCCGAACTCCGAACCCGAACTTTCAGCAATTATTCGGGTCCGGGTTCGGGAAAAACCCAAAGTCCGTACCGAACCCGAACTTTACAGTTCGGATTCGCTCAACTCTAGTGTCCAGTATTAATGTGTTTTTTGGGCTTTAACCAATAGAGCCTTATTTGTATGAAAAAATTACACAGATGAATGACACCCAACATCATTTAACCCACTGAACCCAGGCTATCAAAGGTACAAAGTAGAAAGGGGGTGCAATCAGCGCAAACAAATGAGGAAAACTTATATAATAAAAATTATGTTGAAATTAACTCTAAAGTTAAAATTTCGCATGAATGCCAGCTGAACACAAAAGAAACTTTCACAATATTCCCAAAAATACATACAACATAAAAATAGTGCAGCGCAAACAATATAATAAAATAAGATATGGTATGTTATTGGTGCTTGTCATACACCATTAATCAGTGAAACTTGTGTAACAGAAACACAGTAAAAGGTGATATCACCCACCAGTGATAAAACAATTGTGCATAGGTGAATAAATGACTAAAACAAATGTCCATAAAATAGTGTAATAAGTCCAATCCTTCAGTTGGTGTGGTAGATCAGAATCCACCAAGTGCGAAGTGTTAATGGTATACAGTGATCCCACCACCACACGAATATTGTACTATTACCTCCGAATTAGACCACTGTTTCACCAGATGGTCAAACTGCGCATAGAATCCGCCAGGTAGCCCAAGGGAGAGATGTTGTACTGGGTCCTCTCACATCAATCATAATACATATCAAAAAATGAGGGATGAGAAAAAACAAACATCTAAGAGCTTCCGTAAAATAAAGGATTTATTGCAGCAAAAAACTCACAGCTTACTCACATTTGGTGAGAGAATAATGGGCATCAAAACAGAACCATAGGACCAGACAGAGATCACATCAGAGTAAGGTTCAGACACTGTACGAGCGACTGTGTGGTAGTTCCTGTCCTGTTGGTTTAATTAATAAACCGTCCATTGACGGGGACAGGAACTACCACACAGTCGCTCGTACAGTGTCTGAACCTTACTCTGATGTGATCTCTGTCTGGTCCTATGGTTCTGTTTTGATGCCCATTATTCTCTCACCAAATGTGAGTAAGCTGTGAGTTTTTTGCTGCAATAAATCCTTTATTTTACGGAAGCTCTTAGATGTTTGTTTTTTCTCATCCCTCATTTTTTGATATGTATTATGATTGATGTGAGAGGACCCAGTACAACATCTCTCCCTTGGGCTACCTGGCGGATTCTATGCGCAGTTTGACCATCTGGTGAAACAGTGGTCTAATTCGGAGGTAATAGTACAATATTCGTGTGGTGGTGGGATCACTGTATACCATTAACACTTCGCACTTGGTGGATTCTGATCTACCACACCAACTGAAGGATTGGACTTATTACACTATTTTATGGACATTTGTTTTAGTCATTTATTCACCTATGCACAATTGTTTTATCACTGGTGGGTGATATCACCTTTTACTGTGTTTCTGTTACACAAGTTTCACTGATTAATGGTGTATGACAAGCACCAATAACATACCATATCTTATTTTATTATATTGTTTGCGCTGCACTATTTTTATGTTGTATCAAAGGTACAACCCCTGAGGCTGCGTTCACATATGTGTGGCCGCATGTTTGCTCGTGGGGTCTGGACGTGTCCGTTCACTGGTTCAGGAGCAAATCGGTCTGAATTTCTGCCTGAATTCGCTCCTGAACCAGACCGAAAGACGCACAGGACCCTTTTTGTATGCAGACTGTGGCCACCCCCCAGACCTGTGTGAACTGGCCTCATAGAGAGCTGGTCACACTCACCTGTCATGCGAATTGGATGTGATGAAAACCGCATTCCAATTTGCACATATGTGAACCCAGCCTAAGGATGCGTCATTATGGGCTCTTCTTACACCTGCACAGAATGGGGTAGATTCACATAGAGATCCGACGGTGTATCTACTGATACACCGTCGGATCTGTGCGGCTGATTCCTCGAATCAGGTTCCGCATAGATCTCCCTTAGAGCCGACTGGTGTAAGTGAGTTACACTGTCGGCTCTTAGGCTGCATTCTCCCGCCGTCCGCTAGGTGGCGCTTCTTTTTTTCTACGCGACGAATATGCAAATGAGGAGAACCGCCGATTCAGAACCGAACGCCCGGCCGTCGCTTTTTTTTTACGTCGTTTGTGTTCGGCTTTTTCCGGCGGATCGTTACCCCTGCTATATGCGGGGTAAGTGCGGCGGATCCTATGTTAAGTATGGCCGTCGTTCCCGCGTCGAATTTTGAATTTTTTACGTCGTTTACGTAAGTCGTTCGGGAATACGGCCATACGTTAATAGCGTTAACGACTAACACAATGACGTCCTTGCGACGTCATTTAAAGCAATGCACGCTGGGAAATTTCGCCGGCGGCGCATGCGCAGTACGATCGGCGCGGGGACGCGCGCAATTTAAATAGTAAACTCCCCCTAGCCTCGGAATTTGCATTCCGCCGGGGGAGTTACGATCCGCCAGGGCTACTTACGAGGCAAGTGCTTAATGAATACAGCACTTGCCTCAAAAACTGGCGCAGGCGGATCGTAAAAAAGATAGATCACGCGGATCAAAAGATCCGCTGATCTACATGAATCTACCCCAATGTAACTAACTAAACTCTTTCCTTGTAAGGTGAAAACGCTTACTATATCTCGACTTTTTTACTCATTACATGCAATATATTTGCTTTCTTATAGGTAATAATATTTTATAATATAATCAGTGCACAAATAGTGTTTAAAAGTTTTATTTCATCACAAAATATATGTATAGTTTATACTACAAAAAAATTGCCGTGTGTCGCTAAAGTGTTCGGGTTTGGCTTGACGAAAAGGTGGCAACCCTAACTGGACATCCCACACTTCTCTTACCCCATCCGAGTTAAACCCCATAAATAAAACATAAAAACAAAGCACATGGACTATTTATTGTCTCGGAGTGTCTGAGGCCGCGTACACACGAGCAGACAGATTTGTTCAAATCGGTCAGGCCGACCGATTTGAACAAATCTGTCTGCTGGGGACGTATTGGTTTGATCGTGTACACACGATGGCGGTGTACACGGTGTACACAGACATGACGGTGACGTTGATGCCGCCACGTCACCGCACCAGGAAGTAAAACACTTCCGCGCATGCGTCGAAACCATTCGGCGCGTGTGCGAGAAGACATGACTGCTGGTTAGCGTACTAACCAGCAGACATATCGGGCGGACGGGTTCCCAGCCGACAGATTTGAAAGCATGCTTTCAAATCTGTCGGCTGGCCAAATCCGTCGGCTCACCCGTACACACGATTGAATCTGTCTGCTGGGACGATCGGGCCGACCATTTCCAGCAGATAGATTTGATCGTGTGTACGCGGCCTGAGAGTTGAATGCCTGGCTGGACAGGGTGACACAATACTTAGCAGCTCCTACGGGGGTACTGCTACATATATAACACACAATGTAAGAACCAGAGAGAAACAACATACAGTAGTCTCATACGATATACATTGATACCCAATACATCAAGGTATGCCCCGATAAGTTTCCAACATGGTGCTTGACCAAGACAACCGTCTTGGGAGAAACTCTTGAGTGTATCCTAACATGTTTCAGAATATCTCCTTCTTCAAGGGATATTTTTGGGTATGAGACATATCTAAAATTGCAATGCATGGTAGTTATTATGAAACAGATATGTGGAAATATAATGAAATGTAAGTGTAGTTTAGTAAATCAACCCCATAGAGACTCCATGCAGTGCTCCTTCCTGCCAACTGTTTGTGGGGTAGCTTAACCTCCCTGGTGGTATGATTTTGTCTGCAATTTTGTACCAAAAGCGGTACAATTTTTTTGCACGGAAATTTGGTGATATGTATTGTAGGCCTGTAATTCTTAGGAATAACTCACTTAAATCTGTCCAAACCAGAGCCTAGTAGACTTCCCGTGTATGATAAAGTTTTAAACACAAAATCAAAAATTATAATATAATAAATAACTATTAATAATTATAACAAATAATAATGTAATTATAATAAAAATCATTCAATAATGTAATCAAATCAAAAACACTGAAGTTTGCTCAGTTGCAGAATTGTCGCTGTCATTATTTGTATTGTTTGATGATGAATTTCCCCACAAATCGCTATCGCTCAATTCTGCAAGTGATTCTAATTTATTATCGCTGTTTTCTAGCTGGTCTAAAAGCACTTTTGATTGGTTGCTATGGACAATCTCCAGTTTCCAGGCAGAAAGAACGTTTTTTTATAATATAAAACTGCATGCAGAACACTGGGCAGACCACTAGGGACAAAGGGGGTGTGTAATTATTTCATACAGTACTGTAATCGGTAAGATTACAGTATACTGTATGTGTATTGTGTGTTTCACTTTTTGAATTTGGTGCCGAACTCCGTCCCTGTGCGTCGTAACGTCGCAGGGAACGGAGCTCGGCACTCGGCACTGTGAATCGAGTGAGGAGACACAGCGGAGGCATCATGTTGATGACCAAGCATCATGTTGGCAACTTTTGGGTGCATACATTGATGTTTTGTGTATCAAATTATATCTTATGAGACTATGTTGTTTCTCTCGGGTTCTTACATTGTGTGTTATATATTACAATTTTATTGGACTGCCGTCCAGTTTTACTTGATATCTTCCAAACAAAAATTGGCACTTGCCTTTTAGCAAAATATATATGTTTCTTCATTCTGCCTTGAAAGTCATTAATCTATGAAAAAGTTTTTTTGCAGATTAATATTGCAAGGCCTTGCTTAAAAGTGAGCTCCGGCCACTTTGGGAGCCTTTTTAAGGTCTGAGGACGGAGAGAGACCCACCATCGTACACATAGAGGGCAGGGTTTGTATGCTGTAGCAAGCTGAAGTTTAATAATGAAAGGCTCTGGTTGTGTAGAATGGCCATGTCTGGCGGCTAGGGGGCATTTACAAGTTCCTCGGAGATTGAGTCAGATGAATGTTAACGTCCGCAGCCTCGTCTCAGCAGCCACCACCGCACTCCATATCCACTGCTAGCCTGTGAGTATGGGCAAATGATCTATGATTCCCTTTTTTCTCCCCCCTTTTGTGTTCAGTCTACTCACTGTTCACATTTCATACCTTTCAGACACTCTCATTGAGCGTTCTCCTGATAAGTGACAACCAGTCACGAAACGCGTCAAGCATTAAACGCCACAATCATGGTTTTACATCAAGATGCCTCAGCTTTTGCTGTTACTATGTGTTTTATTTCAGAAATTATTTCTATATATATACTGTATATATGTGGGAGATGTTTACACAGTGGACATGTTGTCAATGTATTTTTATTGTATTTTATTATATGAAATCCAACCAATATGGCTAAAAAGTTATGATGCCTATCTGTGCCAATTGATTTACTGTACTGTATGATATACTCATAATAAAAATGTTTGTAATCAATAGTGTCTTTCTGCTCTCCAGCTGTATACTTCACTTAAAGTCCCACAGTCCCTTGCTTTTTCTGGTGGCACTTCTGATTCACATTTCAGAGGCCTCATATAAAGGCCCAAATTTCTCTTTTTTGAGATGAAAGTTGACAACCCAGAGATGGACTTTCCCAAACTAATCACTGAAGCCTCCTCCCAGTAGCAGGAAAAAACAATCAATCCCTTGAGCTTAGGGAAGACCTAACAACCTAGAAAAGTTAAAAGTCAGCTCAGGCCAGCTACAACACATGTTCAATTTTGATAGAGGCAAAATAGCACAGAGCAGATACACACATACACTTATTGGAGGATTGCTATTAAAACAAATCGTCTGGTGACAGGGTCTCTTTCAAACATGGAAGAGACGGGTGGATCCAGGGCTGTCCTAATGATAGGGCACACCTGGGCACTGTCCAGGGGCCCCAGCTGCATGGAGGGCCCCTCCACTTGAGCTCACGCTGCCCAAAAATTGGGGACCCCATGATGGAAGTGAGAGTGATAAATACACAGGGGAGGCAGTCTGCCTCCTACCTACCTGATGTCTGTTTACCTGCACAGTCATCATTGTAGGGGCCCCAGGGCATTACTTTGCCCAGGGGCCCATGATGCTATTAAGATGGCCCTGGGAAAGGGAGCTGTGGTGGCTCAACGTGATTGGCACTGCGCTGACAAGCCATTCACCTCTGCAGCCAAGGGTTCGGATCCCGGTCTCGGCTACATGTGAATTGAGTTTGGTGGTCTCAGCCCGGCTCCCGGTGGGTGTGCTATGCAAGGTACGCCTGTGCTTAGTACGCCCACCCCCCCCCCCCCCCACAAAAAAACCACCACACTTGCACGCACACGAAATTGGTTTAAAACACATGCACTTTGGCCATGCGGTCTCTTAAAAAAAAAGAGAGGCGAAGGACCTACGGGGCTGGCTGGGTGGGCTAGGCCCCCTCACTCCCTCATAGGGGGAGTCCCTCTGCCCCATTGGGGTCCCGTTGGGCCCCAGTTGGGCTCCCAAGAGGAGCAGGTAGGGTGGGGTGAGTGGGAGGCCCCCCTTCACACCCGCCATTGCCACCAGGGGCATGGAGAAGGATGGCGATTGCCTCCGGGGGGAGGGTCTGCCTACTCCCAACTCCTGCAGTCCGGCTCCTCTCTCTCGAGTTCACGCACAAAAAATACACTTTAAAAAAGAAAAAAAGAAAAAAAATAAAAGATGGCCCTGGGTATCGGATCTGGCATCGGGAGTAGTTGTGCGAGTACAAGTACTCGCACAAATGCTCGGTATCGGGACAACCCAAATACTAGTATCGGTATCGGGACAACCCTAGTGATGCTAGAGGAGGGTCTTTATTACGCCTGGCTTGACTCGGTTGCTTTCAATTTTCAGCTGGGAGAAGACGGTGCATGTGCGGCTCCAGCCTTGATCACAGATCTCCATTAGGTATGGTCTTTTTTCATTTGCCATGTATTAGGGCACTTCATTTGTTTTGTATTGATTTCTTGGCTTTTCTGCCTGGAAATGTTTTTATCCACATGCACACCTGTTTTGTTTGCACGATTTATTTTGGGGCAGTGGGTCTTTTGACTCAGTGATAACAACATCCCTCACTATGGGCTGACAGCTTAATAGCTGCACACATCAGCCCTTAATAAGTATGTTTCATTTTGTGCGGCACTAAGTCTCCTTTATCAATAGCACTAGTCACTTTGTTTCCGTAATAGACACATTTTTGTTTTAGAGTCTAAGCACAGCATATTTCTCTTACTTTACGGATATATAATTACACTAGTACCCAATTGGTATATTTGTACATTCACTAGGTCATTTTTGATGTGAGAGTTTGGAAATTGGGTTTTTGTCTTTTCATTGTGATCTATAGGGACGCCTGGAGAGTCGGATGTACATCTGTGATTGGATCCTCCTGACCTGTTACACATTTGGAAGTTTCAGTTATTGGATTTTAACTATAAGTTGATTATATTATTTTATCTATGTGAAGGCTTTTGGACAGATTTCATAATTATGTAAGTTTCTAACATAAAGCCGGATGGGGATTTATATTTGATTTGATTTTTTATTCTTTATACCTTCTTAATCTCTCATGTGCTTTCTATTTTCAGATATCCCTGTGTGCTTCTCCTTAGGAAGCAAGTTTTATCTTGCGCTATCTCTATTCGAGCGTTATTCGAGAGAAGCCTCATCAGCAATCCCAATGTGCTGGTAAACCCCCGCTAAGACCCTAACGTTTTAGGGCGTTTTTGCAGTGCCTCAGTGTGAAAGGGTAAAGCGTTTTTACAGCGCTTTCAATTCATTTCAATGGAGAGGGGCGTTTTTGGAGCGTTTTTTTTTTTAGCGCCCAAAAGCTGCTCCAAAGATGCTGTTCGCAGGACTCAGTTTGAAAGGGTCCATTGAGATACATGGAGAGTGTTTTAATAGCGCTATTTTAACGCTAAAACGCTGTAAAAATGCTTCAGTGTGAAAGGGGTCTTAGACTTTAGAAAAACGTTAAAATATTATTAATGGCATTTTTAAGAGGAGGACAACGCTTCCAGAACCATATTTCTGTAAGTACATGTTTCCTTTCCATAAATACTACTCAGGGCCGTCTCTACCATAGGGCAAACAGGGGCAGCTGCCCAGGGCCCTGTCACTGTTGGGGGCCCAAAGCAACCCCCTTTGAAAAAAAAAATATTTTTTTTTTTTTTTTTTTAAGGGGTCCGGAGGTCCCCAGGGGCCCGGAGGCCCCCAGGGCCCAAGATGGCAACCCCCCTTTTTTTTATTTATTTTTAAATACAAAAATATATTTATTTTATATATTTTTATTTTTATTAAAGGGCCAATTTTTTTAATATATTTATATTTTTATTTTTTATTAAAGGGACAATTTTTTTTTAGGGGTCCCCAGGGACCCGGAGGCCCCCAGGGCCCCAGATGACAACCCCTTTTTTTAATTTATTTTTAAATAAAAAAATATATTTATTTTATATATTTTTATTTTATTTTTTATTAAAGGGCCAATTTTTTTTAATACATGTTTATTTTTTATTAAAGGGCCCCAGATGACAACCCCCTTTTTTTATTTATTTTTAAATAAAAAAAATATATTTATTTTATATACAGTATTTTTATTTTATTTTTTATTAAAGGGACAATTCTTTTTAGAGGTCTGGAGGTCCCCAGGGGCCCCAGATGACAATCCCCCTTTTTTTAATAAAAAAACTTGTTTTATAAAAAAAAAACTAATAATGTTATTATTATTAAAGGACCCAGAGTTCCCCAGGGCCCTGGATGGCAACCCCCCTTTTTTTTATAATTTTTTTTAATATTTTATTATTTCTTTTTTTTCTTTTTATTTAATATATATATATATATATAATTAAAGGGCTCAGAGGTCCCCCGGTTGGCAACCCCACTTTTTTTTTTATAAATGCTTATTTTTAATATATTTTTTTATTTTATTTTTTATTAAAGGGTCCAGAGGTCCCGGATGGCAACCCCCCTTTTTTTGTAATTTATTTTTATAAAAAAAAAATATTAAAGGGCCCAGAGGCCCTCAGATGGCAACCCCCTTTTTAAAAAAAAATTAATATATTTTTTATTTCTTTTTATTAAAGGGCTCAAAGGTCCCCAGGGCCCCGGATGGCTACACCCCTTTTTTTATATATATTTTTCTTTATTAAATCTTTTTTTTGTAAAGGGCCTCCCGCTTCTAAATTCGCGGCAGCCCCGCCCCCCCGCTTCTCAATTTAAGGGGGCAGCACCCCCCGTTCTCTGCTCCAGGGGGCCCATGCCTGAAGCTGTGTAAGGGGCCCCATGATTCCTGATGGTGGCCCTGCCGCCCGTTAAGCCCCTGTGCTGCCCACAATTCAGGCTGAAAATCATCAGCGGCACGCAGCCAGGTGACAGTACTGCTTCCCTTCCCAGTGTTTTAAAATGTACAGCACCCCTGGCTTCCCTTTAGACGTGCACTTCTCCCTTCCTGCCACTGGGTGCTGCTTGTATATAAAAGTGAATTAGAATGTGATTTTATAACATCCCCAGTTTGCTCTTCCCGAGGCTGACTTCTTCATGTCCTGCTCCTCAAGGTATGTCACTGTTTGCTATATTGTAAATACAAGTTTTCTGTAGAGTGTGCCCAAAGGCTTTATAATATTTGATGATTCATTGCAGGTCTGGTCAGTGTTTTAAAAAGTTCCTGTATTTTACACATGGCATGGCATGGGGTCACAGCACCGTCTGTCCATTCTGCTTTAGCACCATGGGACCCCATGCCATGCCATGTGTAAAATAGAACTCTTTAAGTCACAGAGCAGCCCTGCAGTCCAGGCTGAGTGAGGCCTCAGAGCACATGGCATTACTGTCTGTATTTAACTGCTTGATGGGCTTATTTTGGGCCTGACTGGTTCACATGTATGTGATTTGGCGGCCCACATTTGAATGGGCCGCCATGCCTGCATTTCCTGCAAAGAAAAGCGCATGCCTCATGTAATAGGCTGCACACACGGCACACCTATGCCCATCAAGCACTGAAATACAGCACTGTCTGTCCATTCTGCTGTCTGCTGTGACTTATCTGTAGTTCCCGCACTGTCAAACCTGCTGCATTTTTAGACGTTTAGGTCACGCTTTTAAAAACACAGTGCGTTTGTGTGTGCAAGAACTGCAGGTAAGTAGCATGGTGCAAGAACTGCAGGTAAGTAGCATGGTGCAAAAGTAGAATGGATTTCAAGGTAGCTGATTTTTAAAATGCTGAATGAACCTTTTTTCTGCAGGAAACAAAGGCATGGCAGCCCATTCAAATCAATGGGCTGCTGTGCCTGCACAAATGAGGGCCGCCAAAACACATACATGTGAACCAGCCAGGCCCAAAATAAGCTGGAGGGGGGGCCCAAAAAAAATGTTTGCCCAGGGCCCAAACCATATTAAAGACAGCCCTGATACTACTTGTTGTCAAAGCAGTAAGGAGGTCCAGAGATTTAGGCAGCTGAAATTATATGCAAATAATGACTTTTCCTGTAAAAGTTTAGCTTGGCCATACTTCTTCATTCATGATTTTGGTGCAGTCATGCAAGAAAGTCACCATGTGCTGAAGACTGATGATTGAAAAGGTCAGAAAGCCTACGTAGCTTTCATAGCAGATCTGCCAGAAGACAATTTAGGATGATTTACTAATGATCTCTGCTTATTTCACAAAGAAAAGTCCTGCCTTGCTTCGATCTCAGCAGCAACCAGCATATTGGCAAATGTTATAAACGCCATTCTTAAAAGAAACACCCCATTTCTTTACATTTACTTAACCTTTTCCCATCTGCAGTCCATAGATGAAAAATTCTCTTAATGAAGCCCTATGCTGAGGATGGATTAATCCATATTATGCTTTGACAGCTACCAGCCAACACTTCTTCCTACTAGCTGTCAAACCGAGTTGTCACTGATAGCTCTAGTCTCTACTAATGATTGGAAACCAATTAGAATGGTTCTCAATCATGGGATGAATATGCCATGTTCAAATAGAAATCTGAATGTCTATGTATGCAACTGTTTAATAGGGTATCTGTTTAATAAAATCATAGTAGTAAAGCTTAATTTGTTTTGAAAACTATGGTTGTATTAAATATATATATTTTTTCATTTACCTGGGCATCTAAAATGTTAAAGCCAAAACATTGTTTCCAGTTTTATATTTTAAGCACTTGCCGACCGCGCTATAGCAAAAATACTGCTACAGCGCGGTCGAGTTGCTGTGACACGACGTCCCTGGGACGTCGTCGTGCACTTCCGCGTTTACGCGTCCCCTGGGACGCGCTCGCGGAAGTGTCCGTGTCTGCCGGGTCTAGAAGACCCGGCGCATCACGTATCACGGTAAATTGCCGCTGATAGCGGCCGTTTACCACGTGATCGCGCCGTCGAATCTCCACCAGGAGATTCCATCACTGCTTCTGTACCAGGCATAACATTTGCAGACAGCAATAAAAACTCCACAGAGGTTCTAACTGCTTCTTCAAAGAATAAACATGAATGTTCAGAATGCGGACCCACTATTCCAACTTCTCTACTCCTATACAGATATTTTTTTGGAATATAATAATACAAATAGTAGATTTTGTGTAAAAATAAAAGTAAGCAGGGCTTTTTTTCTGGGGGAACTCAGTTCCACCACCTTTGGCTCAGACCCTTTGGTGCCCGCTCACCACAATCACTTGTAAACACATAAGTCTGGTTTCTGTGTTTACAAGTGACAGCTTTGTAACCCCCTGAACTCTGCACTCTGTATGTAATGCAATTCTGGTATTTAATGCCCCTTTAAGACCCTTCTACTGTTTGTGAAATCTGAACGGGTCGTGGTTGAGTTCCTGTACCTATTTTCTGAGAAAAAAAGCTCTGAAAGTAAGGGACAGTAATATATTCATGGTATAGCACATGCCCTGTGTGTGCCTTGAAGGAGGGCACCACATCACCCAGCAGTAGGGATCATAAACATTTGCAGGATCGTTTGCTGTTCCATTGGTCCATGAAAGTTTGCCGACTTATGAAGACTTCAGAGACGGGGAGAGCCATGCTGTGATGCTCATACAACACACCATGAGCATTGCTGAAGCAACTGTCCGAAGCCTGGAAAGACTATACTGTCATAATGTGCAGAGATGGATTAGACTGCACTTACAGCGTGCTGGGTTAGTGAATCAACCACTCTCATGGATATAAATCAGTACTTTACATAGGATACTATCTATCTTTGATGCTATTTCTTTTGCATTGTGAAACTATTAGGGCCCTTTCACACAGAGGTGTCTGAGTATAGGCTCCGCTTTGCACTGCGGGTATCGCTCTGTTGATCCCCGCTAAGCAGGCAGATGACAGGTCTGCCTCTGCACACTGTACAGGGACCGACCTGTCAGAGTGCCACTCTCCCCTATAGGGGATTGGATGAAGAAAGCCCATAGAGTCCGTTTTCATCCGATCCACCAGACGGATGGAAAATAGGGTTTCTATTGGTCACACATTAGTGGATCGGAGCGGGTCGGATGTCAAAGGGCATGTCACCGCTGACATCCGTGGCTCCATAGACCTGCACGAAGCATCGGTTCAGGTCCGCCTAAATATCTGACAGGCGGAGCTAAACGGTCCGCCCGTGTGAAAGGGGCCATACAGGGTGCAATTTCTGGACTTGCTATAGGCGCTATTTTCTATAGATGCACCCCTGAGGGGGATGGGTGGGTGGAAATCAGAGAGCAATGATGTTAAGTAAATTCCATAATAAGTTCTGCCTAATGTCCTAGAGCAGGGGTGCTCAACCCTTTGAAGAGCTAGGGCCACTTAAGTGATTTGGTAACCGGCTGTGGGCCAAAATATACTATAGGTTTTTACCGCCCCCTAAACCACAAATGTAAAAGAGCCCTACTGTCCTGATCACCCTATAAGGCTGCTTTCACACTGATGTGCTGCAGTTTACCAGCAGCATGGGTGCTGTGCAATGCACCAGTTGGTTAGCTGCACTTTTGCATAGGCTGCAATTACATCTACACTTCAGAAAGCGCACCAAACCCGCAGGATATAATATGTCTATGGTCAGTGCAGCTGACCCACAAGAAAGCTGCAGGTGCACTGACTGCACCTGTGGTTCAGTGTGAAAGCAGCCTAATAACCCGTTTTCATAAGTGCTAATACTGTATGACCATTGCAAAAGTGCAGTGTATGTGTTGTTTAATACACTGAACCTTTCCAGCTCCTGCTGACATCTCTCCCAGGCTGCTAGAAAGGTCCCAGGGAAGATATCACTTTGCCTGGGACAAGAGCCAGTGCTAGAGAGGAATCAGCTCCTGCTGTTGATTGCTTCCTCTTCTGCCAGCACTGGCTACATGCCCTCTGATGCTCTGGGGTGGAGGGTCAGCAACCTGCCGATCCCAATTTGGGCTCGCTGACCCACCATCCCAGAGCATAATGCACCGTCGATTGTTAGCACTAATGTGAGAACATGATAGGGATATCCAAAACTGTGAAAACAAAAATGGGGGTAGGATGAACACATTTCCAAACTGCCATTCAGGGACACACCCCCTCTCTCACCTTTCCCAAAAAAATATAAGGGGGGAAGTGGGGAAATGTAGTCTTGGGGTTGATGGGGAATTTAGTGACGGGTTATTTGTCAGGTGAATGTGCCACTTGCCACCAGATGCAGTGCTGCTTGCCACCCATAGCCTGCCACCAGATGCAGTGCTGCTTTCACTCCCTCTGCATGAGCCACATGCGTAGAAAGAAAAGGAGTAGCGTCACTGTCTGGAGAGTGAATGTTACACCAGTCCCTGCTGCTTGCCGCTGGGTGCCGGAGAAGAAGGAGGTGCCGAGGTGGGTGGGTACAGCAGCGCTGCACTAGTCGCAGGCCTCGCTCCCGGTCTGAGAGTAAATTGTCACTGGTTGCAAGATGTCAGGCAACTCTGGCCCTAGCAACCAGTTGTAGTTATGTAGTTATGAAATGTAGTTATTAGTTAGTAGGGGGTGGCTGTATCCTCTATTTCATTCCGGGACATTGTATTGTCCCGGAATGAAGGTGCCCGGGACAGACATGTCAATTGCAGGACAGTCCCAGGCTATTTGGGACACGTGGGCACTTTAGATGGGGGAGGTATTTACTTACCCAGATTTGTGGATCCTGAGGGAAGGGGGGTGTTCTGTAGGGATAGAGGGGGCGGAGGTCCTTGTCGGAGCTTTGCATCAGGAAGGTTTCTCCCATCCACCCACCCTCCCTTGTTTGTTGTTTTGGGAGGCTACCTTTACAGCTTTATGCTAGTACGGGGTTGGGATGTTTTTGCCCCTGGTGGGGCAGTTCTTGGTGGGGTATGTTTTCCATGACAGTTTGGGATGTGTTTTTTATTTATTACCAGTCGTAGCAGCAGCAAGAGGCCTTTGGGGTCTTTGAAGGCGGTGCTGGATAGAATAATGGAGAATTAGGGGGGTTGGGCCCATCTGGAGGTATGGGTGTCCCTTCCCTTCCTAATAATACAATGCCAACTATGATTTTAAGTTGGTTGTTACTGGTAGAAAGTAAATGATAACTGTCCCTGTGCTAGTGTAAGTTGAGGCTGGGGGCCTTTCATGGTGTGAAGCCGCGTACACACGGCAGAGAACCTCGACGGGCAGAACACATCGTTCCGCCCGTCGAGGTTCTCTGCCGGCCGTCAGATTCGGCGACCCGCCCGTCGGGAATGGCAACCAGCCATTCATCCAGGCGGGCCGTCGAGCAAATAGAGAACATGCTCTCTATTTCTGCTCGACGGCATTCCCGACGGGATGCTCGCCGAGAGCGTACACACGGCCGAGGTTCTCGCTGGAATGCAGCTTCCAGCGAGGTTCTCGCTGGTTTCTAGCGAGAACCTCGGTCGTGTGTACGCCGCCTGATAGATACAACTGGTTGGTCGAGAGAAATTCTGGGGTCTTTTGGTTTAATGGTTATGTATAAAATGTATTATATGCATTACGATTGCACAGCACTGGAGGAAGATCTGGCTCAGGTAAGTATTAGAGGGGACTGGGGCGCTGCTGCTCACAGAAGGTTTTTACCTTCATGCATAGAAAATAGCAGCACATTTTTAAAAGATAAGGCCTGGATGTAGGGTTGCCACCTGTCCAGGTTTCATCCGGACAGTCTGGGTTTTGTGCCTGAAACCTGGACACATTATTCAGACGAGACTGTGGCTTCCAAGTAACCAAGATAATCACACACATATCTGTTGCCGCCTCTGAGCTGCAGATGGTTTTCCAGGGGCAGGTTTGGCATCACTGGAGGATGGGTCAATCAAGTCAGCCACACCCAGTGTTCGCTGAGGGGCACTGCATTACTTCTCTCTATGGGGCACCCAAATATGTCCCAGGTTATTTACAGTATGATCCTATTGTGTTTACTGTGAAAAAAAAAATTGCCAACTACTCACAAAGATGGCACTCAGACGCGAGTGCTTACAGGCAGCATACAAAACAATTGCAACAGCAATGGCTGTGGATGACGTCTGTCGTGACTCCTCCCCCTTGTACGCGTTACGTCCGTAGGCTCTATTAAAAAGCTCATGGCATGCAAAACACACCCAAAAAACTTCCACCCGGTGCATAAAAAATGTGCACACACATAAAGAGGTAGCTATGAATAAGCACTGTATGATAGTGTGAAACGCGTCAGCTTTTTCATCTGATTTTTTTGCTGTGACATGTTTGTTTTGTGACCAGTTTTATTAAAAAGGAACAACATTGTTTTTGGAGTGCGGCCCTCCTAGTTTTTCTCTACAAATCTTGCACACATAAAGAGGTGCAACAAAAAAGTGCAAACGGGTGCTTACGTCAATTGGTCCTCCATAAGAAGGACCCAACCCTGATCCCCCGGGGCGTTAGGCTCCTGAAAGAAACTAAGGTACTCACATGGTCTGTGCAACCGAAGCCGACACAGACCCCATTCCTTAGGGGGTCTGCCAAAACAGAACCCTCCCAGTACTAGGTGGAGCTCCCCCGAAGGGAGACCCCATGAGAGCAGGCGAATTAAGCCAGAAGGCCATGTTCACCCACTCCCAAGACGTTCAGGGCTGGCCCAAGGACCCGCACCCTACTAATCAAACGTGACAAACGTGAATACCAAAATTAAAAATATGTAAATATATAAAAATAGAAATAGAAATATTAATTAAAACTATTTAAAGTATGTAAAATATATATATATATAAGAATATACAAAAAAGAAGTCACCCACAACCACCGCAAATAAACAATAAACACCTATGCATTTATAATACAATACAAATTTAAAATATACGTGTAGCGCTCACCCCCGAAGGAGCCGCTGAATAGTTTGGGACCGGCATATTAAGTTACCTTCGTATTCCTGTCTAGGGGTGAAACTTGTGAGTGTGGATAAAGAGCAAGTGTCCAGACATCAGCTTGAGTTTTCAGTGCTTTATTCCAAGGCCCAACATGGCCAACATCAACATGGCCAACATCAACATGGCACACAATAGAGAAAGGTTGATGAGCAAGGAGAGAACTACAGTATCAGGCCTTGGATATGAAAGAGAGCAAGCCTGCTCTCAGCCCAGTCAATCTCAAACGTCGCCACTTCCGCCGGAGTGGGTAAAGTGCCCCCGGACAGGAAATTAACTTGTACCTGGCAACCGGAGGGCCACTTGCAAAAGTCACTGGGAGGAAACAGGGCCTCTGCCACAGACTCAGTGAATTTTCCAGTCGTCAAAGATTAGAACTAACGAATCCTCCCAGTAAGTCCAATTTAGGGCCACCAATTGATAGTTGAAGTGTACTTGTCATACAGGGCTCCTTTGTTGTGCCTTCATATCTGCATGCTGGCGGGACCTTACCATCTGCCACATGCAAGGGCTGTTACACTTCCCTCTATCACTTCCCTCTATCAACCTGGGATTCTAGAACCATCCACTGGGAGTTGTGATAGTTCCCTTCACGGGACATCTACATGCCGATGGACTCATGTTAATCTCTCCTCATAGTTACATAGTTACATAGTTAGTCAGGTTAAAAAAAGACACAAGTCCATCCAGTTCAACCATAAAAAAAATAAACAAACAAAATAAAACACAGTACAATCCCATACCCCCAACTCCATACCCACAGTTGATCCAGAGGAAGGCAAACAAAACCAGCAGAGCATGATCCAATTTGCTACCGGAGGGGAAAAAATTCCTTCCTGATCCCCCGAGAGGCAATCGGATTTACTTTACCTCAATTTTACCTACAAAACGTAGTACTCGGTTATATTATGTGCATTTAGGAAAGAATCCAGGCCTCTCTTAAAGCAATCTACTGAGCTGGCCAGAACCACCTCTTGAGGGAGTCTGTTCCACATTTTCACAGCTCTTACTGTGAAGAAACCTTTCCGTATTTGGAGGTGAAATCTCTTTTCCTCCAGACATAAAGAGTGCCCCCTTGTCCTCAGTGTTGACCTTAAAGTGAATAACTCAACACCAAGTTCACTATATGGACCTCTTATATATTTGTACATGTTGATCATATCCCCCCTTATTCTCCTCTTCTCAACAGTGAATAAATTCAGTTCTTCTAATCTTTCCTCATAGCTGAGCTCCTCCATGCCTCTTATCAATTTGGTTGCCCTTCTCTACACTTTCTCCAGTTCTCCGATATCCCTTTTGAGAACTGGTGCCCAAAACTGGACTGCATATTCCAGATATGGTCTTACTGTTGATTTGTACAGGGGCAAAATGATATCTCTATCTCTGGAGTCCATACCTCTCCTAATACAAGAAAGGACTTTGCTCGCTTTGGAAACCGCAGCTTGGCATTGCATGCCATTATTGAGCTTATGATCAACTAAAAACCCCAGATCCTTCTCCACTACAGATCCCCCCAGTTGAACTCCCCCTAGCATGTACGATGCATGCATATTCTTAGCCCCCAAGTGCATAACTTTACATTTATCAACATTTAACCTCATCTGCCACATAGTCGCCCAATTAGACATAGTTGCCTGAATCATCTGGATTCAGCAGTGGTATTGTTGTACACATTTTTATACCAGTATCATACTTAGCTACATGTTTTTATGACTGCTTTTGCTACCGTTTGGTATTACTCACACCATTTTTACAGTTTATGTAGCTACATCGATTTTATCTCCAGTGCAATATTTATTTTGTTACCTACTTGAACACTATAAAAGTTTTAATGCTATTCCCATTGAGCACTGCCTTTGTGTGTTTTTTGTATCCTGCTATCCATTTTTCCAGTGGTTGGTAGCTGCACTGGGAATCGGCCTGCAAGGAGATCAGCTAAAAGTAGTTGGATCTGTATGTGCGTTATAATTAATCGAAATCAGTCGATTCATCGATTTTTTTTTTAACGCTGCATCATGGTTGATAATAGTATACAGTGATCCCACATCAGCAGTGATCAATATAGTATTGGACGTGCATGAAAGGGTGTCAAGGATCTGTAAGATCTGCTTTGTATCACGAAGATAGGCCTCCATCTTGCAAACCAAAGGCTGCAAAAAGAAATCTAAATATTGACCCAACCGTGAGGACACAGAATCAATACCATTAACAATTGGACGGCCAGGAGGTCAATCACAGTTTTTATGAAGCTTAGGTAAAAAATAAATGATTGGTGTACGACAATGAAAGGGATCACGATAAGCAGCTTCCTTAGTATTGAGAATACCCTCATTTTTACCTGCCTCTATCAAGGAATGCAATTCGTTTTTGAATTTAACCATAGGGTCACCATTCAATAATAAATAGGTGTTTTGATCATTCAATAGCCTATTCATTTCCTCTTGGTAGTAGGCTTTACTAAGCACTACGAGACCTCCCCCCTTATCTGCTGGTCGAATGACAATATCATTCCTCTGTTCCAGTGATAAGATGCCCCGTTTAATATGTTGTGAATCCCTAACCTTCTTAACATGAAGGTGGTATTTGATCACCTCTTCAGTGTTTATTTTTTGCGCTATAAACAAAAATAGAGCGACAATTTTGAAAAAAATGCAATATTTTTTACTTTTTGCTATAACAAATATCCCCCCAAAATATATAAAAACATAATTTTTTTCCTTAGTTTAGGCCGATACGTATTCTTCTACCTATTTTTGGTAACAAAAATCGCAATAAGCGTTTATCGGTTGGTTTGCGCAAAATTTATAGCGTTTACAAAATAGGGGATAGTTTTATTGCATTTTTATAATTATTTTTTTTTACTACTAATGGCGGCAATCGGCGATTTTTTTCGTGACTGCGACATTATGGCGGACACTTCGAACAATTTTGACACATTTTTGTACCTGTACATGGATGTGCCCATCCGTGCCATTCTGCCGACGTATATGTGCAGGAGGCGGTCCTTAAGTGGTTAAAGATTGAGAGGTATTCCTCTGAATAGGGTCTGAAAGGAAATATTCCTTCATGTTTAAACTACGGACAAATTTCTGAACATTTACATAAGTCTGGAATTTATTGAGATTACGTATAGGGGCAAACTTCAGGCCTTTATCCAATACACGTGTCTCATCATCCGACAAAGGAACACCACTCAGATTAAAGATACCTCGTACACACTATCAAATCTGTCTGTTCAAATCGGTCGGACCGACCGATTTGAACAGATCTGTCTGCTGGCATTTTGGTTTGCTCGCGTGTACACACGAGCAAACCAAAATCCCCGCCAGCAGACAGCGCGCTGACGTGTCGGTGACGTGGCGGTGACGTTGACGCCGCCACGTCACCGCACCAGGAAGTAAAACACTTCCGCGCATGCGTCGAAATCATTTGGCGCGTGTGCGAGAAGACATGTCTGCTGGTTAGCATACTAACCAGCAGACATGTCGGGCGGACGGGTTCCCAGCCAACAGATTTCAAAGCATGGCCAAATCCGTCTGTTTGCCCGTACACACGATCGAATCTGTCTGCTGAAACGGTCTAGCAGACCGTTTCCAGCAGACAGATTTGATCGTGTGTACGAGGCCTAAGAGCCAGTTCACACTGGGGCGACCTGGGATCTGACTTCAAGTCGCCCCAAGTTGCACGGTCAAGAAAATGAATGGAAGTGAATGGGAGCCGTCTTAATACACACTACCAGGGCCGCCATCAGGAATTTTTGGGCCCCTTACACAGCTTCAGGCATGGGCCCCCTGGAGCAGAGAACCGGGGGGGTGCTGCCGCCTGAAATTGAGAAGCGAGGGGGGCTGCCGCAAATTGAGAAGCGGGAGGGGGCCTTTACAAAAAGAAGAAATAAAGAAAAATATATATATAAAAAGGGGGGTAGCCATCCGGGGCCCTGGGGACCTCTGGGCCCTTTAATCATTTTTTTTTATGAAAAGAGATAACAAAAAAATGGGGCTTTTCATCCGGGACCTCTGGGCCCTTTATTAAAAAGAAATAAAAAAATATATATATAAAAAAGAAATAAACATTTATAAAAAAAAACAAGGGGTTGCCTTCCAGGGCCCTGAGGACCTCTGGGCCCTTTAATAAAATAGAAAAAAATATATATAAACAAAAATAAAAAAAACATTTATAAAAAAAAAGGGGGGTTGACACATGGGGCCCTGGGGACCTCTGAGCCCTTTAATAAAAATATATCTATATATAAAAAAAAAAAGAAAAAAAAATACAATATAAAAAAAAAATTTAAAAGATTTTTTTTAAAAAAGGAGGGTTGTCATCCGGGGGCCCTGGGGACCTCTGGGCCCTTTAATAATAATAATAATAATAATTTATATATATATAATTTATATATATTTTTTTAGGGGACCTCCAGACCCCTAAAAAAAAATGTCCCTTCAATAAAAAAATAAAATAAAAATATATTTAAAAAAGATATATTTTTTATAAAAAATAAATAAATAAAAGGGGGGTTGCCATCCGGGGCCCTGGGGACCTCCGGGCCCCTGGGGACCTCCGGACCTCTAAAAAATGAAATAAAAATAATTGGCTCTTTAATAAAAAATAAAAGAAAATTATATTAAAAAAATATTTTTTTTTTATAAAAAATAAATAAATAAAAGGGGGGTTGCCATCTGGGGCCCTGGTGTCCTCCGGGCCCCTGGGGACCTCCGAACCCCTAAAAAAATAAACATGTTTTTTAGGGGGTTCCCATCCGGGCCCCTGGGGACCCCCGGGCCCCTTACAGGTGTAATGCCTGTACCCCCCTGATGGCGGCCCTGCACACTACTGAAGTCGCTCCGACTTCAGAAAAGGTTCCTGTACTACTTCAATCCGACTTCTAGGCAACTTGTAGGCAACTTGTACACATTGATTTCAATGGAAGTCGTCTCAGAAGTCGGATCACTGTCTTAACTGAAGCAACAATACAGGAAGATATCATACATTTCTCACGCAAACCCCTCCCTCCCTCTCCCTCCCACAGAGCTGATTGTTGTTTGATTGGCCACTGGAAAGCCTCCTGTCCTGGAGGCGACTTGAAGTTGCCTTGTACTGTGCTGGAGGCGACTTAAAGTTGCCTTGTAAGTTGCCTGATGATTCATACTCAAGTCCTGTCCAAGTTGCCTCCCAAAGTCGTGCTAGAAGTCGTGTTGCCCCTGTGTGAATGGGCTCTTAGTGTAGGGATAAGTTGCTAAATGTTGTACCCTCATTAAATGTAACAATATTGCTACACTTAGAGGCTCCTCCTTTCTTTTTTATACTCAGTTCCGACACGACGCTACTCTTATATCAAGACATCGCTTGTATATCAAGGCAAAATGTATTAAAACATTTTGCTTCTCTTGCAAAACACTCTCAAACCAAGGTTTTACTGTATTATGTATAAAACACCATATTTTTCACTTTTTGCGTGTAGGTCTACTTTATTTGTGAATCCGTTTTGTGACAGGTCCTTTAGCCCAGGTTCACACTGGGTACGATTTAGTTCGATTTGAGATGCGATTTCACATGTGAAATTGCATCTCAAATCGGCGGCAATTGACGGCAATGACACCGTCCTAATCGGTGCGACGCCGCATCTGCGGCGCTGCACCGATTTAAAAAAGTAGTTCCTGTACTACTTTTTGCGATTTCAGGACGCGATTTACATTGACATCTGTGCAGAAACCTGCACAGATGTCTCCTAAATCGCGCCGAAATCGGTACTGCCAGAGGGAGTGAAATCGCGCGAGCTCAGCTAAAATCGCGCGATTTCACTCCCGCAGCCCAGTGTGAACCAGGGCTAAAACCAAGTTACAAATGACCAATGCCAAAAGGAGATCACAGGTGATGAGTGTTCTGTGTGATTGCAGCTACAAAAAAAATCTTGTCCCAGTGTATTGTGGGAGGAATAAACACAGGTTCCATATTTAGAACTCACAATGGAAAGTATTTGTGCTTGCATATCACATCAGGGATGTTATGGAGAGTCCTGCCCTATTAAGATTGGCAGTAGTATAATGGCTAGGTGCCATGGGTGTTGTGTTTCAGCTTCTCAAGTGCTCCTTAAATGAGTTGGCATTGGTGACTCACACCAGCCTTGAAGTATAGCAGTTTGTACTGAGTCCACTGATAAACAGGCTACAACTTTCTATCTAAAGTATTTTTGTAGCTACAGTCACAGTAGGAAGCTTAACACCATCTATCTGTCAGATGTGATACCTTCATAAAACAGCCAGTAAGTGCCTGTTCACATCAGAATGCAGTGTGTCCCTGCACTGCATTTGCAATCTGCAGCGGGTGTCAATGTTAAGTTAATGACACCCCAAATGGAGAGCGTTTGCCAGCACCGGATGACATTGTATAGAAGTACGTCTCCCGATCAACCCCGCCAGTGGTGCTCGCCCCCCCCCCACTTCTAGGCAGCCCACCTCCTCACCAGCCCCCGTAAAATGCGAGCAGGCGAGTGGAAATTGTAATGGTTGGCCTACAGGTAAGCTTATAATAAAGCTTACCTGTAGATAAAATTAATATTTCCTAAATGTGCACCATTTAGGAGATATTCTAGTGAGCAGCAGCCGGTGACATCACCAGCGCATGTGCTCTGAAGGAACGGCATACCCGTGATGTTCCTTTAGAGCTCTGTGTCATGGCCAGGCAGTGGCATAGCGTGGGGGGTGCAAGGGGGTCCACCGCCCCTGGTGCAAAATTTAGAGGGGCGCTGTCACGAGTGTGGAAAGGAGGGAGCGCCAACAACAGATGGGACATAGTAACATATGCATGATGTCACCACTCCAGGCTTTACCAGTCTGTATCAAGTATGCTCTCCTCTTCCCTGCAGCCACTGCTGTACACACAGTGCAGAGCTGTCACTTGTAAACACAGACACCGGACTTCTGTGTTTACAAGTGATTGTGGTGAGCAGGCACCAAAGGGTCTGAGCCAGAGGTGGTGGAACTGACTTCCGCCAAGTTCCCCCTGAAAAAAGCCCTGGTTTCATTACTTAGGATAGCAAAGTAATACACAGTGATACCTCGTGTAACGGTCACCACCGTTTACGATCTTCCATCAACCCAAGACAAGACAGCTTATACGACACTCCGACAAACCAGCAGACCCGTTCCATTTCCCAGAATAAAGACGAGACAAGCTCCGTTCTGTGAGTCAAATACATGAACGAATACTTTTAATAGTACAGTACCTTAGCTTTCTTATATACAGTACAAACATTTTACAGTAATCAAAGGAAAAAAAACACACTCCACCCACACATCACACAATGGGGCTTCAATTACATTCTTTTAGATAATGACATTCAGAGGAGTTAATTATCCCCCAGACGTTCTGACTCCGCCAATAAGCGATTCACCTGCATAATACACATTCCTATGTCAGACGTTTTGGCACCGGTCTGACATAATTAACATGACCTAATTACTACAGTTGACAAGTACATTCCACACCTCTAAGTTAGACATCTGACTTTTATATACTTAGGGCTAGATTCAGGAAGGAGCGACTTAAATCTGAACCTGCCTAGCATAGGGTATTTACACTACGCCGCCGCAACTTTTTCAGGAAAGTGCTTTATTCTCAAAGCACTTGCCTGTAAAGTTGAGGCGGCGTAGCGTAAATGACCCGGCTCAGCCTAAAATATGAAAATAAGATTCAACGGCTTAAGAGACTTATGCCAGTTGCATCTAATGGAAATCTATGCGTTACTGATTCTATGAATCAGTCGCATAGATAGGAGGGCTCAGACGCAGAAATAAGACGGCTTATCTGGAGATAAGCCGTCTTATTTCTTTCCTGAATCTGGCCCTTAATTAGTACAATAGACACAAAACAGTATTAGCATCACACAATGAAAAGGTCTATAGACGCCGACCTAATTAGCACCTCAACAGTCTGTTACACAGAGGAATGAGTCACTATTGACCGGTAGGGTCAGAATAAGCCAACAACTTGTAATATCTCAAGATATCCTGCAAACATGAATTATCATTTCTCAGTCACCCTATGCCCAAAAGGGGCACAGGGTGACCCTAGACCCAAGAGTCATTAGTGACGCTGGCACAGGAGTACCCTCCATCCTTCAAAAGTCTCTGGGTGTCACGGGCCCTTCTGTTACATCTCGGTTCACAAACTTAATTTGTGAAATGACTCAATTTAAATCAGGTTAATCCATTCTGAACTTTTTTTTTTGTTTTTGAACCACAAAAACATGAAACAAAGTACAGTACAGTATGAAGAGAGAGAATACTAACCTTGCTTGAGATAACTTATCGCTCATTACTGCTCTGCACTTTCTTTTCAACAATATGTTTGCTCTCAACAGTCTCGTCACCTTCATTACTGCTTCGCACTTTCTTCTTAACACCATGCTTGCTCTAAATTTTCTTTGGAACCATACTGGATGTCCAGTACAGTACATTATGTGATAAAAAAAACACACAAGAAAAGCTTTACAGCAAAAAAAATTTAAATCCCAATAAGCATCTATTGATTGGTTTTCACAAAAGTTATAGGGCCAGATTCAGGTACAATTGCCCTGGCACAGAGTATCAGAGATACTCTAAGATACTCTAAGAGGCTCTAAGACGAATTCAGGTAGATTTCGGCCCGTAAGGTACGGCGGCGTAGTGTATTTCTTGCGGTGGAATTGAAAAAACGCGATTAGGGGGCGTGAAGCATTTAAATTAGGCGCGTCCCCGCGGCGATCGAACTGCGCATGCTCCGTTCAGAAATTTTCCGCTGTGCATTGCGCGAAACAACGTCGTTACGTCAGTTTTTTTTTTTGAGTAGCGTAATTTACGTACATTCCTATTCCCACCCGACTTACGCAAAAAAAAATAAAAAAATTGAAATTCGACGCGGGAACGACGGCCATACTTAACATGGGCTGTCTAACCCTAGACAAGATTTTTGCTTCCCCAACTTTACGCAGCAAAAAGATGACTACAGATGCCGTAAGAGAATGCGACGGACGATCGTAACTTCGTGGATCGCCGGAAAAAGCTCATTTGCATACCCCGACGCTGAAAATTACGCAAACTCCACCCAGCGGGCGGAAAAAGATTGCAGCGTAGATCCGACGGCGTACGAAGACGTAAGCCCAAAGCTGTCATATCATGGTTTGAGGATTCAAACTAATGATACGACGTGGGTAATTTGAAATTACTCCGGTCTAACAGGAGATAGACTGGAGTAATGGCTCTGTGAATCTGGCCCATAGTTTCTACAAACTATGAGGTATATATACAGTTTTTTTAAATATATATATATATATATATATATATATATATATATATATATATACTAGTAATGGTGCCGATCAGCAACTTATAGTGGGTCTGCGATAATGTGGCAAACAATCAGAAACTAACTGACATTTTAACACCTTGTGGGAACCAGTTACACTAATACAGTGACCAATGCTAGAAAATATGCACTGTCCCTGTATTAATGACACTGGCTGAGAAAGGGTTAAACATCTAGGGCAGGGGTCTCCAAACTTTTCAAACAAAGGGCCACTTTATTGCCCTTCAGACTTTAGGAGGGCTGGATTGGGGCCAGCAAGGGAAGAAAATGTCACAGGCCCGGCATCAGTGAGAACAAATATGGCCTCAGGGTTGGTGGTCAATAGAAAGAGGAGTATTCCCCCTATTGGTAGGAGGAATAGGATCCCATCATTGGTATCAGTGGATAATATAGTGCCCCATTGTTGGTGTCAATGGGAGGGGAATAGTGCCTCATGTCAGTGGGAGGAATTGTGCCCCAAGGGCCGGATAAAGGCTAGCAAAGGGCCACAGTTTGCGAGACCCCTGATCTAGGGCAATCAAAGGGTTAAAAGTGTTCCTAGTCAGTGTTTTTGTGTACTGTGAGTGCTGTTTTTACTAAAGAAAATTATGGATTTTCTTTCCCTGCGGCTGAATTGTTTTGAGGACGTGGTGGAGCGCCCATAGGGGCTGTCCATAGGTGAGGCAGCAACACAGAGAAAAACGGTTCCCCCGATGCGGGGCTTTCTTTACCAAAGAATTTTAGAGTGTTCTGTTTATTCTGCTGTATCAGCTCAAGTTGTTTAAATCATTTTCACCACTCTGAACATACTTAAACACCTACGAGCCTTCAAAATCCTAATTTGGGAATTCAAGATCTTGTTATTAGGCATTGTTTAATCTCACCAAAATTATTCCTCCCACTTAGCATGTGTTCTTGACAACTATCCATAACTGTTACTTCTATTGTTATAAGAACACCTCCCTTTTGGCTTGAGATTCCTTCTACATTTTTACTTGATAAACAACTACATTCTCGCCTAACACCCACAACGTTGGCTTCCCTGGAATTTCTGGATAATCAACGTTATCTTTTAATCAATATACGTTGAATAAAAATTTCTTTGCAGTTATACCAGCATTGGCAGTTATAATTTCAGTTCAAATTGAAAATTCTGTTCAGGAGAAATATGGATGCTGATTGGTAGGCTTTGCGCCCTTCAACGTGCACTTTACACAAATAAAAGAAGTTAGAGGGAAGTAAAAGTCCAGGAAACTTCTGCCGATTTTGTAGAATGAGCATGTAAGTGCAGGTGGTGCTTTGTCCCTAGGGTAAAAGCTCTTGAGATTAGTTATTCACCTAGTGATGGTGGATTTTGAGGCAGGATGTCCCTTTCAAGGTCCTGAAGAGAGAGATTGAAAAGGGAGTCTGTCTAGAAGCTGTAGCTGTGAGATCGACACTGATGGCTCTGACCATGTCCAGACAGTGAAGACAAGGGGCCAGATTCAGAAAGCCCCACATAACTTTGTGCAGGCGTAGCGTATCTTCTACAAAGCACTTGCGTCCTAAGTTACAGCGGCGTAGCGTAAATGTGCCGGCATAAGTGCGCGTAATTCAAAGTAGGCAGGTAGGGGGCGTGTTATATTAAAATTAACCGTGACCCCATGTAAATTATGTGACGAACGAATGGCGCATGCGCCGCCCGTGGACGTATCCCAGTGCGCATGCTCAAAATCACTTTGCAAATAGTCAATGCTTTCGACGTGAACGTAACCTACGCCCAGCCCCATTCTGAATCGGCGTACGCAAACGACGCAAACGACGTAAACGCCGTGAAATTTGACGGCTGTTCCGACGTCCATACTTAACATTGGCTGCGCCATCTTTTTGGTGGTTTATCCTTACGCCGGAGTAACCCTTACGCAAACCGCGTAACTGTCGCATCTACGTTCGTAAATCGGCGTATCTTACTCATTTGTATATTTTTAATGGGTACGCCGAAAGCCTCCAGCGTAACTATGCGCCCACGATACACCGGCGTAGGCAAGTTACGTCGGACGACTGAAGCCATGTTTTTCGGCGTATCTTGATGCAACGGCGTATATTTGTACTTACGTCGGCGTATCTCGAGATACGCCGGCGCAAGCCTCTCTGAATCATCTAAATCATGGGTCCTCAAACTACGGCCCTACAGCTGTTCAGGAACTACAATTCCCATCATGCCCTAGTCATGTCTGTGAATGTCAGAGTTTTACAATGCCTCATGGGACTTGTAGTTCCGCAACAGCTGGAGGGCCGTAGTTTGAGGATCCCTGATCTAAATCTCTTTTGGGTACTTTGGGATAGGGCACAATGAAGGAAGGACTATGGCCCAGATTTCAGAAAGGACTTGCGTCGACGTATCTCCTGATACGCCGCGTAAGTCCACGGATGCGCCGTTGTATCTTTGGCTTAATCCGACCGACGTAAGTCTCCTACGCCGTTGAATCTTGGGCGCATATTTACGCTGGCCGCAAGGGGCGCTTCCATAGATTTACGCGTCGAATATGTAAATGAGCAAGATACGCCGATTCACAAACTTACTTGCGCCCGTCACTGTAATCTACGCCGTTTTCGTAAGGCATACGTCCGGCGTAAAGTTACCCCTGCTATATGAGGCGCAGGTAATACAAAGGTATGGGCCGTTTACGTAGTACTACGTGAATAGGGCTGTGCGTAGGTTATGTTCACGTCATAGGCGTATCTTAGACAGCTATTTCGACGTAACTGTGAGCATGCGCACTGGGATGCGTCCAAGAGCCGACGCATGCGCAGTTAGTTTTTTGAAGCTCAGCCCATCATTTGCATGGGGTCACGCTTCATTATAATATATCACGCCCACTTCCAGCCCACTTCCACCTACTTTGACTTACGTCGGCTTACGCCGACAACTATACGCTATGCCGGCGCAACGTGGAGCGCATATTCTTCGTGAATAGCATGCTTGCTTCTCTAGGTTGTGCCGGCGTAGCGTAAAGACGATGCGCTACGCCGGCATAAATATACGCCGCTCTACGTGAATCTACCCCAATGTCTTCACCTCAAGGCTAACGCCACCTTGGAAGTAAGGTGGGTGGTCTGGGAGTAAGAATACTTTGTCCTTGTGAAGAATTAGAAATGGCTCCTTATAAGAGGAGTCTACTGACATCATGACTCCACCCACCGAGCTCCAGACAACAGACCCACCCACAGAATCTGCAATTTTTCAGTTCTTATAACAGACAGAGGGGAGACATTTGACAGGTAAGTATACATGCAGGAGGCATCTATATCCTTATAGATCAGCACTATGGCAGTAGTTTAGAAAGGATGAGAGTGGGTTTACATCCACTTTAAGGTCGAATCTGTCACTGAAGGCTTACGGTGTCCGTCGAATGTTCTAAGAAGATTTGACGAAGCAGCTAAACTGTATGATGCCCTAATCGTAAATTTCCGATCTAATGCTCCGCCCACAAGCTATAGTAGAATTCTAATGTTGTATGACTAGTAATAATTATATTTATTAATTATTATTACTAGTCAACCAACATTAGAATTATTTTATAGCCTATTGGCGGAGCATTTGACCATAAATGTTTGTTTATGGCGATCATACGTTTTTAGCTGCTTTGTCGAATCTTCATGTCTCTATAATGTCAAATCTTTTTTCTCTATGTTGAATCTTTCCTCTCTATGTAGAATAATCTTGGACGAATAGAGTTAGGTTAGGCACATTCGACCGCAGGTTCGATAGACACAGATCGCTATTGTCACCATCATGTTGAATCTTCTATCTATATTGAACTGTTGTCGCAACGAAACGAAAATAAAGCATTTTTTATGTCGGATCTTTCGGATTTTGGACTCTGCGCGTTCGTTATCGTTTGTTAAAACAAGCGCGAAAACCCCAGAAATTCGGACGAAAATGCATTCGGATGAAAACAAATGCACATGTACTGAGCAATATGGATTGTTTTTTACCCTCAAAATTATTTTACAGCAAAAAAAAAAACAATGGTTAATAAATACTACCAAAAGTAAGCTATGTCGAACTCAAAAATTATTTAAAATTCATTTAGGTACAGTGCTTCATAACTAATCATCAAAGCACAGCACTATAAAAAGAACATTGGCCTTGTAATGAAGGGATATTACAGGTTGGTAAACAAGTAATTAAAATACAAGTATTCAAGCAGGTGATTTTACAGTTAAGCCACTCAGGGCCGGCCCTATCATGGGACCCAATGGGCCCATGGTACCAGGCGGCATTTACAGAGGGGCGGCACGGCAGCTGGCAGTGATAAGTGGGCATAGTGTGAAAACATACAGCCGCGGAATCGCCATAGCGTCTTGGCTCCTGCTTCAGGGGGCGGTGCATATAGCAGTCACTTGCCTGGGAGGGGAGCGCCAATGTGGACACACACCCCCGCAGCTTGTGCGGGGTGTTTGCTGTCCCGTGCGAACTTAGCCCAGCTATTCATGGCAGCCGACATCGCTTCCCGACGGCTACCTCTCTTACTGGCAATGCACACAGTGCATGCTGATAAACCCACCCCTACCATGCCTCCTCCGATCTGATGTCTTCTGACTACACAGACAGGAGGAGGAGCCGGGGAGGAAGTGAGATGCTGCCGTGCTGTGCCACTCATCTAAAGGTATGTGTACAGTACACACACACACATTATCACACACACTATAGATGACACTTGCGTGGGGGAGCTGATATAAATGAATACCTGCAGTGATTTGTGTGGGGGGAGAGGGTATGTGCTAGGGGGGCGTTTTATGAAAGTCTGCCCCCAAACCCAAGCACATGTCCTCCCTCCTCCCAAAGTGCCCCCTAGCACATGCAGTACCCTTTCCCCCACCCCTGATTTAAAGAAATGCTTTCTGCAACACAGGGGGCAATCAGGGCACCCCGCTAGACATGCAGGACAATCTCTCCAGGTGACAACACTATTGCACCCCTGCCAGGCAAGTCAGAGGGGCCAGGTGGCAGAAATTTTTCCATCACTTTGCTCCAGGACTCATAGCCGGTTCACACAATGAATCACACAGGATTGCACTGCGTTCCTGCGTGATTCACATGTTTAACAGGTGCAGTACAATTTTAGCCCATTCGTTTGAATGGGCTGAAATTGTGCTGAACCACACCAAGAGTTATAAGATGCACAGGACTACTGTACCGTACAATCCAATGCAGGTAAACACATTACATTTGGGACCTGCATTTTTGGTGTTATTAGGTTAACATTGACACCCACTGCAGATCACAACTGAAGTGCATTTTGAATGCAGTGCGAGAAACACACATGGAACGCAGGTTTTCAGGAATCTAGAAGTGTGTGTGGCAGGGGGGGGGGGGCTATGTAATGTAAAGGGGTCCTGAGGTATGGGGGCTGTGTAATGTAAAAGGGTTCAGTACTGCGGTGAATGTTCTGCCTTTCTGGTGCACAGACCCACCTTCTCCGCATGGCTTCTGAACTCCATGTCCACCCTGTTTCCGCTCCCCTGTGAGTTGGTCCCACCCCCTTCTCCCTTATCTCCTCCCTTCACCATTCAAGTCAGATGCTGCTTGTGTCTTTTCAACTCCTTCTTCGCTTACAAGCGTCTTTCCCACCACCTGTCCTCAGTCATGGCGGGGCATGCTGGGGGATATATGCATGCTCTTTAGCTGGAGCAGAAGTGTGACTTGGTAAAAAAGGGGAGTGGGGGGCGGGAATGTTAGAACATTCTGCAGTGCAGTGACAGGACTGGCTGGTCTTCTACACACTTTCACACTGGAGCGTTGCGCTAGCAGGACAGTAAAAAAAAGTCCTGCTAGTTGCAGTGGTGTGTATACCGCTCCTCCACCGATGCTACCTTATGAAATCAATGGGGCAGCGTGGCTATACCTCCCGCAATGTGCTGCTTCGTTTAAACCCTTTCTCGGCTGCTAGCGAGGGTTAAATGTGCCCTCTAGCGGCCGAAATGCGCCGCAAATACGCCCATAGCATCATAAGGAAAAAAAATTGATGCGATTTTCTGATAAATTTAATTTTCGTTTTCATGATATAAAAATAATGAATGTGGGGGCCTTTTGGTGGGCGTTTTTTTTTTTGGGGGGGGGCAGCATTTCATTCTTGGGCCCAGGCAGCACAATGTCTTGGGCCGGCCCTGAAGCCACTGTACATGATTTTGCATCATTATCATATAGAAGAGTAGATCACATCAATATCTTGGCATAACTAATTTTCAGCACGCGTCTCTGCTGCATACGTGCATCTTTTTGCATTCCAGATCCCCTCAGAACTTTGTTCTCGAACCCCTGCAGTTTGTCCTTCCTATATTTAATGAGGGACTCTGTAAGCTTAGATTAACATTGTTCCACAGTTTTCTAGCTCAAACACTAGAGTGTCAGCTAAAGTCATAATGATTAGCCTGGGGTCACTGGGAACCCTTTTGGGGTCTTCAGCTGAAGTCAACTATTTTCTGCATTGCCAAACAACCCTACTTAAGAGTGGGCGACATAAGGACATTGCAGGCACAGTACACTGTGTATTTTGGGATCTGTTCAACAAGACAGCTTGCTGGCCTGTCAAATGAAGAGAGGGAAGTAAAAGTACACATTTTGTTTTCACTCTTTCCACTTTTTTTTTTTTTTATATAAAAACTCTTAGGCCGCGTACACACGATCAGTCCAAACTGATGAAAACGGACTGAAGTTCATTTTCATCGGTTCACAGACTGATGGTCTGATGAGCATACACACCATCAGTTCAAAAACCGATCGTGTCAGAATGCGGTAACATAAAACACAACGACGTGCTGAAAAAACGAAGTTCAATGCTTCCAAGAATGCGTCGACTTGATTCTGAGCATGCGCGGGTTTTTAAACTGATGCTTTTGCGTACTATCAGTCCGATTTTAAAACATGTTTTAAAACTTTGGACTGAAGCACAACAGACTGATGGGCCGTACACACGGTCGGTTTGGACCGATGAAACTTCAGTCCGTTTTCATCAGTTTGGACTGATCGTGTGTACGCGGCCTTAAAGGTGTTGTAAAGGTTCGTTTTTTATTTTCAAAATAGGTTCCTTTAAGCTAGTGCATTGTTTGTTCACATTTTGCTTCAATTTCCCTTCTAAATGTTTTTTTTTCTTTGTCTGAATTTTTTACTTCCTGTTTCTCCTCAGTAAGCTTGCCTTCATCATCCGAGCCGTTCTGGCTGGGGGTTAGTCAGCGTGCTCACTCCCTCCGTTGGGACTACATCCTTGCGGGGAGACGCTGTGGGATGTAGTGCCAAGGGAGGGGGTGAGCCTGCTGACTAACCCCCAGCCCGAATGGCTCGGATGATGGGGGCAAGCTTACTTCAGTAATTTCATAGATTTTCAATGGGGGTTTAAGTCTGAGCTCTGACTAGGCCATGCAAGGATATTCACCTTTTTCTCCTTCAATCACTGTGTGGTCCTTTTTGCTGTGTGCTTTGGGTCATTATCATGTTGGAAGGTAAACCTTCTTCCCATTGACAACTTTCTGGCAGAGGGCAGCAGATTTTATTCAAGAATTTGATGATATTATACCCCATTCATTCTTCCTTCTATCTTGACAAGTGCTCCAGTCCCTGCAGCAGATAAACACCCCCATAACAGCATATTGCCACCTCCATGCTTTACTGTAGGTATGGTATTATTTGGATGGTGAACTGTGTTGGATTTCCGCCAGACAGCTAAAAGTTGGCTTTTGAAAGATACATACTCTCGGCTGCAGCAGCAGGGATTGTATGTAAAAACCCTGCTGCCACCAAAATAAGCCTTGAGTCCGTGGTAGCAAAAAGGTTAAACATATGGAGCAGATAATATGTGTAAGACCACCATTGTGTAGTGGTCTTGCACAAGAACTAACTAATTTAAGGCTAGAATACACAGGTGTGTTGTATGCATGTGCCCTGGATTGTGTGGAAGACAAACAGCCAGGGCTTTTTTTTTCAGATGGAACATGGTAGAACTCAGTTCCACCACCTCTGGCTCAGACTCTTAGGGGGGATGCTCACCACAATAACTTGTAAACACAGAAGTCTGGTTTCTGTGTTTACAAGTGACAGCTCTTCACTCTGTGTGTAACCCTCCCTGAGCTCTGCACTCAATGTAATGCAATCCTGGTATTAAATGCCCCTTTAAGACCCACCTACCGTTCATGAAATTTGACTGACCACACCCACTATTTGATGTTATTTGGAGGGTGTGTGTGGGGAGGGGTTTTGGGGGGGTCGTGTTTGAGTTCTAGCCCTAAAAGTATTTAAAAAACAAAACACACAACCATGTCACAATGCAATACAAAGTTCCTTACCTAAAAAACAATGTTTATAGCAGCTTTATCTACAGCAGCGCACACCCTTGCTTTTCTTCTTCTCGTATCTGTTTAGCCTCCAAAACTTCATGTTGATCTTGGGATGTTTTTTCAATCACTGTGACTTCAACTCGTACGTAAGTCTTTCCTAGAAACAAGTTAATGTTAAAATACACATTGCCAAATTACTGTATTTAACAGCGTATACCGTACACTTTTTTCTTAAAATCAGGGGAAAATCGTGGGTGTGTGATATACACCGATCCCCGCTTCCCGCTCTGTTTTTGACAGCGCGGGAAGCGGGGATCGGCTCAGAGACAGCACGGGAGAAGCGGGGAGGACACCACCAGGGCCGCAGACGGACGCCGGACCGGACAAGGCTGCCGATGGACGCTGGGCAAGACACCGACGAGGGGCATTCAAACTGTAAGTATTATTTTTTTTCTGAAATTTCCCTTCTAGGTTGGGGGGTGCGCGCTATAAGCCGGGTTGCGATAAATACGGTAGTTTAATGTTTTACAGACTTGTTGACTCTTTGGAAACTATCCTGGATTGGATGGGTCCTAACTGATCACCACCACATCTTTCACAAATTGTTATAATTATATTATACTGTATAACATTCATGGTTTCATTAAATAATTATTTTTATTTATATAAAACAGGTTACTAAACAAAGAAGGTTTTAATGCGGTTGTGGTCAACTTTTTTGAACTAGAAGGCTTCAAGTGCAGCCCTCAATGTCACCAAAGCGTTGCATATACAATTCTGTAAATATTTAGTGTCAGAAACAGCAGACACGCAACAGGATATGGTCAGAGACTGTGGCCAGAATACAAGAGATGGTCAGAGAGTGTGGCCAGTATACAAGTGATGGTCAGAGAGTGTGGCCAGTATACAAGAGATGGTCAGAGACTGTGGCCAGGATAAAAGAGATGGTAAGAGACTGTGGCCAGGATACAAGAGATGGTCAGAGAGTGTGGCCAGTATACAAGAGATGGTTAGAGACTGTGGTCAGGATACAAGAGATGGTCAGAGACTGCGTCTCATCAACTTCTGATGCATGGTTAATAATATGAAATATAATGTATTTATGGTAAAAAAAAAAAAAAAAATGTAAAAAATGGGGAGAGTCAGAGCTCCCCCTAATGGTCAAAAAAAGTTGTACAGATCTCGGAAGCAAAGAGTGCCCCTCACACGAGACATAAGAGACTCTGTAGCCAGCCCCAGGTACCGTAATCTAATGGCCAATCAATTGACTCATATGACTTTTTCTGGTAGCTCACTAATGCTTTCACATAATACATAATAAGGCAGCCTCCTGAAAAGGAAGGTGTGGGGAAGGATTCTCCTTTCCCTAGTTTACCATGAAAATCACCATTTCATTATCAATATAAGTAGGGTTGTCCCGATACCACTTTTTTAGGACCGAGTACAATTACCGATACTTTTTTTCAAGTAGTCGACGATACCGAATACCGATACTTTTTTTAAATGTGTCCCCAAATGCAGCCATGTCCCCCACATATGCAGCCATGTCCCCCACATATGCAGCAATGTCTCCCACATATGCAGCCATGTCCCCCCAGCCATGTCCCCCACATATGCAGCCATGTCCCTCCAGCCATGTCCCCCACATATGCAGCCATATCCCTCCAGCCATGTCCCCCACATATGCAGCCATGTCCCTCTAGCCATGTCCCCCGCATATGCAGCCATGTCCCCGCAGCCATGTCCCCCATATATGCAGCCATGTCCCCGCAGCCATGTCCCCCACATATGCAGCCATGTCCCCGCAGCCATGTCCCCCACATATGCAGCCATGTCCCTCCAGCCATGTCCCCCACATATGCAGCCATGTCTCTCCAGCCATGTCCCCGAAATATGAAGCCATTTCCCCCCAGCCATGTCCCCCACATATGCAGCCATATCCCTCCAGCCATGTCCCCCACATATGCAGCCATTTCCCCCCAGCCATGTCCCCCACATATGCAGCCATGTCCCTCCAGCCATGTCCCCCACATATGCAGCCATTTCCCCCCAGCCATGTCCCCCACATATGCAGCCATGTCCCCCCAGCCATGTCCCCCATATAAGCAGGCATGTCCCCGCAGCCATGTCCCCGCAGCCATCTCTCTCCAGCTTTGTCCCTGCAGCCATGTCCCTGCAGCCATGTCCCTCCAGCCATGTCCCTCCAGCCATGTACCTGCAGCCATGTCCCTGCAGCCATGTCCCTCCAGCCATGTCTCCGCAGCCATGTCCCTCCAGCCATGTCCCTCCAGCCATGTCCCTCCAGCCATGTCCCCCATACCTAGCCGCCGAAAGCCGCCGCCGCCGCCGCACGGGGAACATCACAGCATTCATTTGAATAGCTATTTTGCCGGCGCATATAGACACTCCCCCTTGCTTGGTATTGGGCATATCACGATCACCCATCCAATCCCGAGCAAGGGGGAGTGTCTATACGCAGCGGGAACACTACAGCTATTCAAATGAAAGCTGTGATGTTCCCGCACGCTGTTTAACCCATGCGGCGGCGGCTTTCGATGTGGCGGCTTTCGATGCGGCGGCGGCGGCGCGGGGGGGAAGTATTCTATTTAGGCAGACACAAAAAGAAACAAAAAAACGCGCAATTGTCCCCCCCACCCTTAGAAAAAAATATATATACAGGCAGCAGCTGGCGTGCGATACACATGTGAGAAATGGGAAGAAGAAAAAGCTGCGCCACAATAAAGGTTGAATAAACAAATGTTATAACTTATGATGACCAAAGTTATTAAATCAATAAAGTTCAAATAACAAGTCCATATATAGGTAGATTGGTCCCAGGCAGGAACCTCCTACGATCCACACCACCAAGTGAAGTAAATACAAAGGTGCACCCTCCACCAGATAAGTGAGCAGCTTACCAGAGGGCAAGCAGTATGGACAGTTGACTATAGCCCAGCCACGGCCTTTGGTTTCTTTACGGTTCCTTAGATGTTCCAACTATGGCCAGTTGGTTCAGGGACGTGATAGCTTTAGGCTCCAAATTGGTTCAATAGGATAAAAGAAAAAGGCGCACATAGCGTAACTCCATAAAACAGTATATTTAATAAAATTAAAGGTTGTACTTACAGACAAACGATAAAAACAACATAAAAAAAAGTATTGCCGGCCGGCATGTAGGAGGCCTCTTCCTCAGCGTGGTGACGTCACTGCGTAGCCTCCCAAACGCGTTTCGTCACTATAGGACGTTATCAATCATTGATACCGGTATCGGGACAACCCTAAATATAAATATAAATACCAATAATAAATTTACAGCATCATCATGATATGAAAGCATTGCGTCCTAAACTCTATTTTGTTCTGTCTTTTCAATGGGATCCAGTAGTTTGATCTTTGGCCAAGGTGGTTCAAATAAGCAAGGGTTAGGTACATAGCTAAAAGGCAGTTATTTCAAAATCAAAAACCAGTCTCATGAAATGGCAAAATGGTAGTTTGGAGGCCCATTCACATCATAACACAGTTTACTACATACACTCAATTTTAGGCGTTGAGGTACATTGCGTTGGACAGCCCATTTGTTTTGAATAGATTGTCAATGACCCTTAAAGTCTTACTAAACTCACAGCAGTAAAATCAGTATATTCACTATAACAATATGCAGCAAAGCACACAAAATATCCAAATTCATCTCGGCCTGTCTGAAGCTATCAAAGATGAACTTGCCAGGGCGGAAACACCCACCTGCCTGAATGACTTAATTAATCTCTGTGCCGCCTGCGTGAAAGACGGTCCGAAAGAGCTGGGAACCTCAGTCTAATGTCTGCTTGTTCTGGGTCCCCATTGCCTGCCTCCATTGTGGCAATGTCAAACGCCACTGACACCAAGGAGGCTCCACACGCCAGTTTTTCTAGACCTTCTCTGTCCAAACAAGAATGGTCATGGCGTGGCTTTAACAATCTCTGTCTCTACTGTGGCGATGAATAACACTTTTTACAGACTTGTCCCTGAAGACACTGTAGGTCACCCTCTCATCCACCTCATACTGTTGCTGCACTAAATTCTGGCCAAAACCACACAGTATGCTGACAGTCTCCTTCCAGCTAGCAGAAAAGGCACTCGCTGTATCCGCCATTGTGGACTCTCGGGCCTGTAGTTGTTTTGTGGACTCTTTCTTTGCAGCCATGCATGAACTGTCCCTGTGTGCCAAAAGAAACAGCTTCTTGGTTCACCTGTCGTATGGTTCAGGCATCAAATCTGGACCTGTCACTTTAGAGACTGCACCTATCCTGGGTCTTATGCCGTGTACACACAAGCATTTATCATGATGAGAAAAATGCAATTTTTTAAATTGGTCATTAAAAACGATTGTGTGTAGGTTCCAGAGCATTTTTCTCAAGGAGAAAAATGGGCATTAAAAATTTGGAACCTGCTCCATTTTTTCGTCATTTTTCTCGTGAAAAACGGTCATGTGTAGGCTTTAACGACAGGGGGAAAAAAGTGCATTGCTCAGAAGCAAGTTATAAGAAGGGAAATTTGCATAATCAGGCCAAAGGGTGGTGCCATTCGAATGGAACTTTCCCCTTATAGTGTCGTCGTATGTGTTGTACGTCACCGCGTTTTGCTCAAGCATTTTTTTTTTCACGATCGTGTGTATGCAAGGCAGGCTTGACAAGAATCACGTTGAGAAAAACTTAGTTTTTTTCTGTGACATGAAAAACAGTCATGTGTACCCGGCATTACAGCTTCTGGTCATCAGGAAATCTTACATTTGGGTTTTATTACGTCCGCTCTGTTCCCTGTTATCCTTGGGCAACCCTGATTGAAGGCTCATAACCCCCTCCTCAATTGGTCCACTGGGGAAGTGACTTTCCATTCTGATTATTTCAGGAAATTCTGTTTTCTTCATACACCCAGTCCTGGAGAACCACTCCGATGTATCAATGTGGACTCCGAAACTGCTAAACTTGTGCCCTCTGTCTATCATGAGTATCTGTATGTTTTCAACAAAAAGAATACTGACACTCTTCACCCTTTACAGATTTTATGATTGTCCTATTTTACCTTTTACCTGACACAGAGATCCCCATTTTTAGAATCTACCCACACTCTGAACTTGAACTAGAGAAGTTACGAAAATAGGTCGCTGAGAATCTCAACAAGGGGTTTATCCGACCATCTTCATCACCTGCTGGAGCAGGAATATTCTTTTGTTGAGAAGAGATCACACACTCCAGCCTTGTATTGACTATCGGGACTTAAACAAAGTAACCATTAAAAATGGGTACCCCTTATCACTCATCCCTGAATTGTTCCAGAGACTACGTGAAGCACGTGTATTTTCCAAATTAGAATTAAGGGGAGCTTAGAACTTGGTCAGAATCAGAGAGGGTATGGGATGGTAGATGGCCTTTAGGTCTTGTTTTGGGCACTTTGAATACCCTGTGATGCCCTTTGGACTCTGTAATGCACCAGCTACCCTCCAGCATTTTGTGAATTATGTGTTTTGGGACTTTCTTGACTTATTTACTATTGTGTATTTAGATGACATTCTAATTTTTTCTACTTCACTAGAGTTACATCGGGTCCATGTGAAAAAGGTATTAAGCAAACTGAAAGAACATCATCTCTATGCCAAAGTGGAGAAATGTGATCTTGATCTTGAGAAGCTCACCATCCAGTTTTTGGATCTCATTATCTCCACAGATAGGATTGCCATGGATCCTAAGAAGGTATCTGCAGTACTTAATTGGCCTGCCCCTTTCTCCCGTGAGTTAAGTGCCCCAGAATAGAACTGCGATGTTGGTGTTCGGGAGTTACTTGCCATTAAACCAGCCCTGGAGGAATGGAGTTATCTGTTTGAAGGAGCGACACATCCTATTCTTGTATTCACTGATCATAACAATCTAGAATATTTGAGAGCTGCAAAACAATTAAGACCCCGCCAGGCCAGATGGGCCCTCTTTTTTGCAAGATTGTGCTTCCATATTACCTATCGGCCTGGGTCTAAGAACAGGAAGCCTGATGCTCTTTCTCATATGTTTCAAGATACTGAGGTGTCCCTTGAACCTGATACTATTTTACCTGCTAAAAACCTTCTGTAATTACAGACTGATCTCTCTGTATCAGACGCTTCTTCGCAGCACCTCAGGGAACTGTACCGGGACCTAGAAGACGCAGGACTGGCCAGTAATGTTATTTTTCTGTACTGGACTCAGCGGGACCTGGGTTGGAGATACAAGAGAGGCTGACCTCCTCAGCTCAGTCTCCCTTCAGGTACATGACAAGGTGTGTGGAGTTGGGGGTTCTCCAGAATATTAGGCGTTAATTCACCTTTTAATTTTTTATCAGTTACCTATTAAAGTGTATCTATAGTCGAAATTTGAAATCGTATCCATTTCCACATTGTTTTCAATTATTTCTAGCCTACACTTATTAATCCGAACAACCTAAAGTTTGTAGATTATTTGTGAAGATCCCACCAACTTATTTTTAGAAATTCTGTGAATTGGAAATTGGAAAATCCAAAAATTAAAAATTTTGGAAAGTCGGAAATTGGGAAATTCGGAAATAAGAATGAAAATCTGAGTATTCAAAAGAACGAAAATCGAAAATTCAAAAACCCAAAAACTCGAAAACCCAACAATAATAACTAACTAATATTAACTTAACTATTAAATTATAGGTATTGGAATTTCCTTTAAAATTTGGCTGTTAGTGAACGTAACAAATACAAATTTATCCGAAGTTACAAATTACCTGTAACAACGAATGCCTTTTCTAAACTAAAGCAACGCAGCGAATTATTAGTAATAAATAACAATAATAAAAACATATTATTATTATTTAGTTTCATTTTGTTCCATTTGTTTAGATGCAGCATTCTTTTTTTTCTGATAATTAGTAACTTCAGCTAAATTCGTATTCGTTACGTTCACTAACCAGCAAATTTTAAATTAAATTCCAATACCTAGAATTTAATAGTTAGTCATTATAAGTTAGTTCGTTATTATTTAGTATTTTGGGATTTTTGGATTTTCTTTCCTTCTACTTTTCAGATTTTTCCTTTCGGATTTTCGAATTTCTGAATTTTTGCATTTCCGAATTGTCGAATTTTATAATTTTCTCATTTCTAATTTTCAAATTTACAAATTTACGGATTTCAAATTTACGAATTTAGATTTTTTCGAATTTACGAATTTACAAATTTCGAAAAAAAACCTGAATGAATGAAAACAACGTTAAATGTATCAGTATAACAATTAGGACTCATTTACATGGACTCATTTACATGGGTGGTCAGGGGAGGATAGTTTTCTGCATTCAGAGAAGGCTACAGAAGATGCAGCTGTACTCTGCATGTCCACATGCAAACCTCCCCACCTCATAAATGCCATAAATCTATCCCCTATTTTGTAGACGCTATAACTTTTGCATCAATATATGCTTTTTGAGATTTATTTTACCATAAATATGTAGAAGAATACATATCGGCCTAAACTGATGAAGAAATTTGTTTTAAAAAAAATTGGTGGTATTTTTTATAGCAAAAAGTAAAAAAAAAAATATATATATTTTTTCAAAATTCTCGTTTATTTTGTTTATAGCACAAACCGCAGAGGTGATCAAATATCAACAAAAGAAAGCTCTATTTGTAGGGGGAAAAGGGACATAAATTTTGTTTGGGTACAGCATCACACGACCGCGCAATTGTCAGTTAAAGCGGCGCAGTGCTGTATCGCAAAAAAATGGCCCGGTCATTAACCGCTTGCCGACTGCCTAATGCACTTATACGTCGGCAGAATGGCATGGGCAGGCAAAGCAACGTATATATACATTGCTTTGAGTCTGTCGTCTGTGACCATGCCCGTGGGACCCACGGACTCGATGTCTACCGGTGTCCGGCGATTGGGTCACGGAACGGCAGAACGGGGGGATGCCTTTGTAAACAAGGCATCTCCCTGTTCTGCCTAGTGACACAACACTGATCGTCTGCTCCCTCTCAACTTTTGTGCAAACCAATCAACATACACTTATTGCGATTTTTTTTTTTTACCAAAAATATGTAGAAGAATTGGCCTAAACTGAGAAAAAATTGCTTTTTTAAAAAGAAAAAAAATCGGGATACTTATTAGAGCAAAAAGTACCAAATATATATATTTTTTTAAATTGTCGCTCTATTTTTGTTTATAGCCCAAAAAATAAAAACCGCAGAGGTGATCAAATACTACTGAAAGAAATATCTATTTGTGGGGAAAAAAGGACGATAATTTTGTCTGGGAGCAACGTTGCACGACCGCGCAATTGTCAGTTAAAGCGACGCAGTGCCGTATCGCAATAAATGGCCTGATCATTAAGGGGGCAAATCTTCCTGTCTGTAAGTGGTTATGAAACAGATTTTCTCAGAACACCGCAACAAAGTCATTTTAATCCACAGCCCTACACCTAAATAAAAAATCGAGGGAACAGACAGGCTGTATGATCTGTATGCATTTCAGGGCTACATTTTCATTTCATGAACAGAGTTTACCATTCAGGTCCAGCCTATTACAACATTTCCCAGCAGCAAACAATGCTTATATGAAATGTAATAATTTAATCCTGCGGGAATAAGATGTGACATTTACCTAGGCTGCAGAGAAGAGCTTCGTGAGCACAGATATCTAAGAGATGGCCGGAGCAACGTGACTGAAATGAAAAAGGAGACATCTGTAAGGCTGCGTACACACGATCAGTCCAAACCGATGAAAACGGACTGAAGTTCATTTTCATCGGTTCACAGTCTGATGGTCTGATGTGCGTACACACCATCAGTTCATAAACCGTGCTTCCAAGCATGCGTCGACTTGATTCTGAGCATGCGCGGGTTTTTGATCCGATGCTTTTGCGTACTAACCATCGGTTTTTAAAGCAAGTTTTAAAACTTTGGACTGAAGGACAAAAGACTGATGGGCCATACACACGGTCGGTTTGGACCGATGAAACTGGACTTCAGTCCGTTTTCATCGGTTTGGACTGATCGTGTGTACGTGGCCTAATAAGCAAGAAAGTGATAATGTGAAGTTGGCTTATATAATGATTAAAATCCAATTCATTATTCATTCAAGCAAATGGAACCATATGCTACCCATAAGATATGCAGTACTGCTCTTATTGCATCACCATTTCTAAAACATAACATTTCACGGAACGCATTTGCCATAACAATTATCTTCAGCAATGTGAGGTTAAAAAATATCACATGTCTGCAAAGTACAGTATTGTCTCCTTAAAATGGTATTTATGTGTCAGCACACACATACAAATCCCAATAATTAAAGGGGTTGTAAAGGTTATTTTTTATTTTCTAAATAGGTTCCTTAACCCTCCTTGCGATATTCCCGAGCGTGACTCAGGATGGTTTTTCCATGCTAGGATCGGTAACCCCGAGTCACGCTCGGGGTAGATGTGCAGAGTGTGCAGCGGCGCGGCTTACCTTGCAGCATCCAGACAAAGTTACTTACCTTGTCCCTGGATCCTGCGATGCATCCCCGCTGTGTGAGCGAGCGGGTCCTCGCTCGATTCACACAGTGCCTGTGTGCCGCCGAGCTCCGTTCCCTGTGACGTTACGACGCACGGAGGCGGAGAACGGCGCCAAATTCAAAAAAGTAAACAAACACATTACATACAGTATACTGTAATCTTATAGATTACAGTACTGTATGTAAAAAATACACACCCCCCTTGTCCCTAGTGGTCTGCCCAGTGTCCTACATGCACTTTTATATAATAAAAACTGTTCTTTCTGCCTGCAAACTGTAGATTGTCCATAGCAACCAAAAGTGTCCCTTTATGTCAAAAATGGTTTTAGAGCAGCTAAAAAACTGCGATAATAAATTATAATCACTTACAGAATTGAGCGATAGCGATTTGTGGGGAAATTTGTCATAAAAAAAAAATAATGACAGCGACAATTCTGCAACTGAGCAAATTTCAGTGATTTTTATTTGATTACATTATTGAATCATTTTTATTATAATTACATTATCATTTGTTATATTTAGAGTTATTTATTATATTAAAATGTATGATTTTGTTTTTCAAACTTTATCATACCCAGGATGTCTTGTTTGGACAGATTTAAGCGAGTTATTCCTAAGAATTGCAGGCCTACAGTATAAAACGCCAAATTTCCATGCAAAAAATTGTACAGCTTTTGGTACGTAATTCCAGACAGAGGAGGGAGGTTAAGGCCCCTTCCACACTGGTGCATTTTTCGAGTGTTATTCAAACGTTATTCGAAAGTTTTTCGAGCAAAGCCTCATCTGCAATCACAATGTGCTGGTAAAGCACCGTTAAGACCCTAATGTTTTAGGGCGTTTTTGCAGTGCCTCAGTGAGAAAGGGTAAGGCGTTTTTACAGCGCTTTCAATTCATTTCAATGGAGAGGGGTGTTTTTGGAGCGTTTTTTTCAGAGCCCAAAAGCTGCTCCAAAGATGCTGCTTGCAGGACTTTTCTCAACGCTCCGCCAGTGCAACGCCTCAGTGTGAAAGGGTAAGGCGTTTTTACAGCGCTTCCAACTAATTTCAATGGAGAGGGGCGTTTTTGGAGCGTTTTTTCAGTGCTCAAAAGCTGCTCCAAAGATGCTGCTTGCAGGACTCAGTGTGAAAGGGTCCATTGAGATGTATGGAGAGCGTGTTATGAGCGTTTTAATAGCGCTATTTTTGACGCTAAAACACTGTAAAAACGATTCAGTGTGAAAGGGGTCTTAAGCTAGTGCATTGTTGGTTCACTTACCTTTTCCTTCGATTTCCCTTCTAAATGTTTTTTCTTTGTCTGAATTTCTCTAAAGGATTTTTTTTTTTGTTGCCTATAATTAATGTCTGCATGGTAGACAGACAGAATAGTGTATTGATCCTGTTAACAAACAAGTAAATACCTATTAAATTCCTTTATCTATATCTCCTCTGGCGCTCTAGTTTCTGTTCTGTCATTCACTTCCTGGTTTGCATCACTTGTTCATGTAAGAACTATATTTCCCAGTATGAATTGCGGCACGCCCAGTAATTCACACCTCCTTGAAGTCTCTAACACGTAGAGAGCGTCCTGCCACACAGATGTAGTTCCCAGAAGGGGGCGAGCACGTCACTGACCACCGCAGTAAAGCCTCCATTCACGGTGGTGAGTAAAATCAGACAAGCAGGATGTGAACAGAACAGAGAAGAATCAGAGCAACTTCTGAGCAAAAACTAACAATGAGGAAGTGAAAACAGGAATGTCTGCAGGTAAAGGATGCTTATTATGGAAAAAAAAAAATAGTTTCCTTTACAACACCTTTAAGAAACAAATCCCAAGAAATTTGTGCTGTGTACAAGTTACCTCTAAGTATGATCATATTAGGTCCACCGATGTATGAGGTTATAATTCTAGTTTCTTTCATTGTTCTGGCGCTGTGGGGAGGATAGCTATGAGAGCTGCACCTTTCATACAGTGAAGGGATTTTGCCATTTCCCCTTGTTCTCCTCTCCCCTTGTCTATTCACAAGCTGCCATGTACTCGCATTCAGTTAAGGAGGATTCAAGGCATTCCGTGAATGGACAAGGAGAAATATATGTGTTTTTCTTCCCTCACAATCTATAATTTAGTATTAAGCCTAGTCTCCAATATAATTGTAAAATTCGCAATTTTAAAATCTCTTGCTTCTAGCGCAAGTTGTGCCATGTTTGTAAAGCTGTGACTGAATCTAAAAAAAAAAAAAGTTTACACAAAAAAAAAAAAAAAAACACCCAAACTCACTCAGCTGCAGTGTGTATGAGCCCTATACTTATATTCTGTTAAGAGTATTCAAGGCGTTTTATAGGAGGGTTGGGTAAATGATAGTATACATGGTTAGGACACATGTTAATACATAAACACTTATTACACATCCCTACACACACCAGAAGTGGAATAAGTGGCCATAAAGCCTTCCAGACTTGCAAATGTGGCCTGTGCATCCAAGTGGTAATGACCCCCGGTCATGAAAGGATTAAATAAAAGAGGAAGCAATTCAAATGTTAATATACCAAATTTTTACTGTGTGTTTATGAAAGTATAATTATGGACCTATACACATTTTTTTCTTTTCCAACTATACAGTTGTATGCAAAAGTTTAGGAACCCCTGACAATTTCCATGATTATCATTTATAAATATTTGGGTGTTTGGATCAGCAATTTCATTTTGATCTATCAAATAACTGAAGGACACAATAATATTTAATTAGTGAAATTAGGTTTAATGGATTAACAGAAAATGCACAATATGCATCAAAATTAGACAGGTGCATAAATTTGGGTACCCCAACAGAATAATCACATGAATATTTAGTAGAGCAGAAATAACAGCCTCTAGACGCTTCCTATAGTCTGTAATGAGTGCCTGGATTCTGGATGAATGTATTTTGGACCATTCCTCCTTACAAAACATCTCCAGTTCAGTTAGGTTTGATGGTTGCCATGCATGGACAGCCCGCTTCAAATCACCCAACAGATGTTCAATGATATTCAGGTCTGGGGACTGGGATAGTCATTCCAGAACACTGTAATTGTTCCTCTGCATAAATACCCAAGTAGATTTTGAGCAGTGATTTGGGTCGTTGTCTTGTTGAAATATCTAACCCCGGTGTAACTTCAACTTTGTGACAGATTCCCCAACATTATTCTCAAGAATCTGCTGATATTGAGTGGAATCCATGCAACCCTCAACTTTAACCAGATTCCCAGTACCTACACTGGCCACACAGCCCCACAGCCTAATGGAACCTCCAAATTTTCCTGTGGGTAGCAAGTGTTTTTCTTGGAATGCTGTGTTCTTTTGCCGCCATGCATAACGCGCCTTGTTATGACCAAATAGCTCAATCTTTGTTTCATCAGTCCACAGCACCTTATTCCAAAATGAAGCTGGCTTGTCCAAATGTGCATTTGCATACCTCAACTGACTCCGTTTGTGGCGTGTGTGCAGAAAAGGCTTCTTTCGCATCACTCTCCCATACAGCTTCTCCCTGTGCAAAGTGCGCTGAATTGTTGAAGGATGCACAGTGACACCATCTGCAGCAAGTTGATGTTGTAGGTCTTTGGAGGTGGTCCGTGGGCTGTTTTTGACCGTTCTCACCATCCTTCGCCTTTGACTCTCCAATATTTTATGAGGCCTGTCACTTCTGGCCTTAACAAGAACTGTGCCTGTTGTCTTCCATTTCCTCACTATGTTCCTCACAGTGGACACTGACAGCTTATATTTCTGTGATAACTTTTTGTATCCTTCCCTTAAACCATAATGTAGAACAATCTTTGTTTTCAGGTCATTTGAGAGTTGTTTTGAGGCCCCCATGTTGCCACTCTTCAGAGGAGAGTCAAAGAGAACAACAACTTGCAATGATTGGATGCACCTGTCTATGAAGTTCAAGGCTCAATGAACTCACCAAACCAATTGTGTGTTCCAATTAATCAGTGCTAAGTAGTTACAGGTATTCAAATCAACAAAATGACAAGGGTGCCCAAATTTATGCACCTGTCTAATTTAGTTTTAATGCATATTGCGCATTTTCTGTTAATCCAATAAACCTCATTTCACTAATGAAATATTACTCTGACCTTAAGTTATTTGATAGATCAAAATGAAATTGCTGATCCAAACACCCAAAAATTATAAATGATAATCTTGGAAATTGTCAGGGGTTCCTAAACTTTTGCAAATGACTATATATACTCTGATTAAACCAAGAGTCCTTTGGTAAAATTAATTAGCCAGAAGTGAAGATCTAGTGATCCTCTTGCCAATTCGCTGACACTTTTGACCAAGAGATTCCAAGCCTTCCCACCACGGTAGACTCTTCTAGGGCAGGACCTACACTAAACTACACTAAGCTACCCTACCCTACCTAGTCATCAATTTTCTAATGTTGGGTGTATGTTTGTAGTAAGGCCTCATCCTATAATCTGTGTGTGCGATCTACTCTCTCCTAATTTGGTTGTCTGTCTGTGTGCATCTATCTAAAGTATGGAGCGGTCAGTTTATGTACATCTGGACATCGGTTAGTGTAGGTCAGTGCATGCCAGTCATTGTATGTTGATCTGAGTGTGTAAGCAAATGTTAGTCCTGTTTTTATCTGCAAATCGGAGTTCATCTTCCCTTCGGTCAAAAAATCTCAGTGCTCCTGATTTGAGGATGAAGGAATCACATGCATAGATCTTTAGCCTAAAGATCTCCACTTTCCTTTCAGGTGGTTTTGAAATATCCGGGTTGCATTTTGGTTTAATGCCTTCACGTGAACCAGGCTTGAAATAAAAAAATGCAATTTTAGTATTACTGCGCACAATATAATACCCGACATGTCAAGTATTAATATTGCAAAACAAATACAATCTTCAGTACCCTACATTTCAATAGGCAGCATTATAAAATCCCCTACAGGCCATCAGTTTAAAGTTAAGGTGCTATTAACCACTTCCCGACCGCCGCATGTACATATACGTCCACAAAATGGCACGTACAGGCAGATGGGCGTATATATACATCCCTGCATTTGCGCGGGTTGGGGGTCCGATCGGGACCCCCCCTCCCCCGCTACATGTGGTGGTCGGAAACCTGCTGGGAGCGATCCGGGACGAAGGTGCGGCTATTTGTTTCTAGCCGCCCCCTCGCGATCGCTCCCCAGAGCTGAAGAACGGGGAGAGCCGTATGTAAACACGGCTTCCCTGTGCTTCACTTTGGCGGCTGCATCGATCGAGTGATCCCTTTCATAGGGAGACTCGATCGAAGACGTCAGACCTACAGCCACACCCCCCTACAGTTGTAAACACACACAAATCCTACAGAGCCCCCAAACTGCAACTGTCATTTTCACAATAAACAATGCAATTTAAATGCATTTTTTTGCTGTGAAAATGACAATGGTCCCAAAAATGTGTCAAAAATGTCCGAAGTGTCCGCCATAATGTCGCAGTCACGAAAAAAATTGCTGATCGGCGCCATTAGTAGTAAAAAAAAAAAATAAATAAAAATGCAATAAAACTATCCCCTATTTTGTAAACGCTATAAAGTTTGTGCAAACCAATCGATAAGCGCTTATTGCGATTTTTTTTTTTACCAAAAATAGGTAGAAGAATATGTATCGGCCTAAACTGAGGAAAAAAAAAATTATATATGTTTTTGGGGGATATTTATTATAGCAAAAAGTAAAAAATATTGAATTTTTTTCAAAATTGTCGCTCTATTTTTGTTTATAGCGCAAAAAATAAAAACCGCAGAGGTGATCAAATACCACCAAAAGAAAGCTCTATTTGTGGGGAAAAAAAGACGTCAATTTTGTTTGGAAGCCACGTCGCACGACTGCGCAATTGTCTGTTAAATTGACGCAGTGCCGAATTGTAAAAACGCCTTTGGGCATTTAGCAGCATATTGGTCCGGGGCTTAAGTGGTTAAAGGGTATTTTTTCAAATTTAAGTTAAAAAAAATATTATAACTATCTGCTTTGTTCAACAATATTGCACCTCCTCTTTGGCAGTCTCCCGCTGATGCTGTCCGCTCCTTTTTCCTCTGAGTGCCCCCTTTAGCAAGTAGTGTGCTATGGGGACACCCATGTGAGTGTGATTCTAAACCAGGCTGTATGCATCCATAGACACACACACAGTGCCAGTAAGCCATGCCCCCGCACCCTCTACACTGGTGTTTGAGGTGTAGGGCTCCTGCTGCTCTTAAGGCCTGTACACACGGTTGGCTATTTCGACAACAATTGTGTGATGGACATGTTTTGTCGGATAATCCAACTGTCTGTATGCTCCATCGGACAATTGTTGTCGAATATTCCGACAACAAATGTTTTATAGCATGCTTTAAAACTGTCCGACACATTTTTTTCTCATTTTTATGTATTCTATTCTTGTATGCCTTTCCCTTTTGTTAAAATAAAAGAAAAATTTAAATACAAAAAAAAAATAAAACTGTCCGACAACAAACGTCTCTTATGGGATTGTCCGATCGTGTGTACACAAGTACAAACACCCATGCTCTGAAGCAATGCTAACCATAGAACAGCATTAGCAGAAGTTGCCCAAAGGGTGCCGCTAAAGAGCAGAAAAACCACGTAGTTTTGTGAATGTTGGCTAAAAAAAAGTTCTGCTGTCTGTATGCAGAACAAGTTCACGGCTAACGCCCTTCAGACCAAAATCCAGATTTGTCCGACTGAAATTGTATTGTGTGTACGAGGCCTGTGTGCCTCCGGTGAGACCAGGAATTTAAAGGCGCAGTGCTGCAGACAGAATCGTGCTGGAGTGGTGACAAAAAGGAGGTGTTTAGGGCCGGGGATGGGGTAGAACCGATAGCGGGGTGTTTCTTGCCTTGATGCAGAGAATGCATTCATGTAAAAAAAACATTTTAGTTATAGAAACACTTTAACCCCTTGCCAACCGCTGCATGACTATATACGTCGGCAAAATGGCACGGCTGGGCAGATCGAGGTATATATACAGTATATCGCCTTTAACACCCAGGGTTGTGGGCGCACGCATTTCCCCATTCTGCGATCGGGAGCGGTGATCAGATAGAACACATCCCTAGGACACACTTAACCCCTTCCCCGCCCCCTAGTGGTTAACCCCTTCACTGCCAGTCACATTTACTAAGTAATCAGTGCAACTTTATTTTCCCCATAAACACAAAGGGCCAGATTCATAACGTATTTACGCTATAAGAATAGCCGGCGTATTTTTTGGTATTCAGAAAAGAAGATACGCTGGAATTCTGCTAATATACGAGCAGCGTAAGTCTGTTACACCGTCGTATATTAGTTGCAGTTTTACATTGGCCGCTAGGTGGCGCTTCCGTCGTTTTACGTATCTTATATGTAAATTAGAGAGTTACGCCGATTCCAGAACGTACTTGCAGCCGGGCGTCGTAGTTTACGTCGTTTGCGTAAGCATTATTCCGGCGTAAAGTTACCCCTGCTATAGGAGGTGTAGCCAATGTTAAGTATGGACGTCGGGACAGCGTCAAATCGGGACAGCGTAAATCGTTCGGGAATGGGGCTGTACGTAAGTAACGTTCACGTTGTTTACATGACTACTAGCGTGATTTCACGCATGCGCACTGGGATACGTCCACGGACGGCACATGCGCCGTTCTGAAAATATGTAAATTGCGTGGGGTCATGATTCATTTACATGAATCACGCCCCCACATTAATAATTTGAATTAGGCGCCCTTACGCCGGACACTTTACGCTACGCCGCCGCAACTTATGGAGCAAGTGCTTTCTGAATAAGGCACTTGCCCATAAAATTTGCGGAGGCTTAGTGTAAAGAGCATACGCTACGCCAGCAGATATTTACGCAGTTTTCTCTGAATCTGGCCCAAAGGCTCAAAAGAAAGCTGGATCTATTACTGATATGTTTGTATTTTTAGTGTGCAATGTATTTTGTACATGGTTAGGATTAGGAGGTTACATTATTTTTCAAGATTAAAGTTGATGTAAATCCAATAAGAAAGTGCTCATGCGATGTTTAAAATGTTAATGTAATTTCAAAAGCCCTTTTCAATCTTTTTAAATCTACATTTCTCATGAAAATAACAACCAGTAATCCCTTTCATGAAAGTCTTTGTTGAGAAACTTCCTATTATAGAGGCAACAACGCTGTCACTGTTTCGATTTCATTCCCGCATGTCAGCAATTGCCGCCAATTTGACATGTCAAATCGCATTTCAAAACACTCCAGTGTGAACCAGGGCTAAACAAGTCCTGGTACATACAGTACATACTACATTAGGGTGAACAGACATCCCCGGTTTCCAGGAACAGTCCCCGGATTGAGGACACTGTCCCCAGACCAAGTCTGTCCCCGGTTTTGTCCCCGATTAGATTTGAACAGGGGCAATTTCAAAGACAGTCAGTGCAGAATTAATCAAAAAAAAAATCTGAATTGCACACCCCCACTCCGTGTATTTTCTTCCATGATCTGTGCCCCTTTCTGATGATCATGTGCTGGTCGGAGCGGAGGGAATATTTCTTCAGTTTCAGGCCCATGCCCATTCAGCTCCGCTCACATGTTCTTCTGCCTTGGCTCAAGTCCCGGTCAGCCACCTGCCTGCTTATCTCCGAACCAATGCTAACCATAGCACAACATTAGCAGAAGTTGCCCAAAGGGTGGTGCTCAAAAGCTGAAAAAACACGTAGTACATCTAGTACGTTACTACGTTTGTGTTTGTTGGCTGACAACATTTTGCTGTCTGTATGCAATACAAGATCACACAAAATTCCACAGCTTTGTCCGATGGATCCAATCGTGTGTATGAGGCTTGAGTTTTATATTGCAATCTCAATACTTTCTTGGTGACTAACCTGGAACAAGTATGCAGATTAGTCCTCCATTTTTTTGCTTGTTCCTGGTCATTGCCAAATAATAAAACCATAGACAGTCTGGCAACTAGCATTTTTAACCACTTGACGACCAGCGCACGTATTTTTATGTCGGCAGTAGGGATGAGCAGAACACCCCCGGGTTCGGTTCGCACCAGAACGTTCGAACAGACCGCGGGTTCGCGCGAACATTTCGAACCCCATTGAAGTCTATGGGACCCGAACGTTCAAATTCAAAAACGGTAATTTTAAAGACCAAAATTCAATTAAATGTTGGAAAACGTCGTTCAGAACCCGGGTCTTGCCCCAGGGAACAGATATCAATGGAAAAATTTGTTTTAAAAACGGCCGTTTTTTGCGGAGCAGCCATTTTAATGATGCTTAAAGTGAAAAAAAAAATGTCCCTGCACAACATGAAAGGACCAAAAAAAAAAGTAATTAATGCTACTTGCGCAAGTTCTGTGTGACAACATTATGTCGAATATTTTAGCGGTGGTGGGGGGCCATTATTGTTGTGTGAAAGAAAATTATTAGAAAAAAGGGCACCCCTCAAACATACTGTAATTGGAGCGCAACAAGGAGCCACGTGCAAAGTATTGCATCAAAAATTGTTATTAGGCGCCCCTGTTAAACAGGGGCAGAAAAATTGTGCATTGGGCACAACACAACACTTGCAACCCCTCCCAATAACTCCAATTGGAGCGCAACAAGGAGCCACGTGCAAATTATTGCATCAAAAATTGTTATTAGGCACCCCTGTTAAACAGGGGCGGAAAAATTGTGCCCTGGGCACAACACAACACTTGCAACCCCTCCCAATAACTCCAATTGGAGCGCAACAAGGAGCCACGTGCAAATTATTGCATCAAAAATTGTTATTAGGCGCCCCTGTTAAACAGGGGCTGAAAAATTGTGCCTTGGGCAAAACACAACACTTGCAACCCCTCCCAATAACTCCAATTGGAGCGCAACAATTAGCCACGTGCAAATTATTGCATCAAAAATTGTTATTAGGCGCCCCTGTTAAACAGGGGCTTGAAAATTGTGCCTTGGGCACAACACAACATTTGCAACCCCTCCCAATAACTCAAATTGGAGCGCAACAAGGAGCCACGTACAAATTATTGCATCAAAAATTGTTATTAGACGCCCCTGTTAAACAGGGGCTGAAAAATTGTGCCTTGGGCACAACACAACACTTGCAACCCCTCCCAATAACTCCAATTGGAGCGCAACAAGGAGCCACGTACAAATTATTGCATCAAACATTGTTATTAGGCGCCCCTGTTAAACAGGGGCTGAAAAACTGTGCCTTGGGCACAACACAACACTTGCAACCCCTCCCAATAACTCCAATTGGAGCGCAACAAGGAGCCACATGCAAATTATTGCATCAAAATTTTTTATTAAGCGCCCCTGTTAAACAGGGGCTGGAAAATTGTGCCTTGGGCACAACACAACACTTGCAACCCCTCTCAATAACTGCAATTGGAGCGCAACAAGGAGCCACGTGCAAAGTATTGCAACAAAAATTGTTATTAGGCGCCCCTGTTAAACAGGGGCTGAAAAATTGTGCCTTAGGCACTGGTGGCGGAGCCCAGAAACACAACATTTATTCCTAGCTATCAGCAAGAAAAGTGAGGAGAAGAAGGATATTCCATCAGCAGCATAAGAGGACAGTCACTCAGCATCAGCAGTCTAAAAGGGATCCGACATTTCAACAAAAAATATATTATTCATTAATATCAGCATCAGGTGCTTGGTAGCTGGTGTTGATCCAAGCCTGATTTATTTTGATGAAGGTCAGTCGATCAACAGAGCTGGTGGAGAGGCGCACCCTGTGATCAGTGACAAAGCCTCCAGCAGCACTGAATGTCTGTTCTGAAAGAACACTGGATGCAGGGGAAGCCAGTAGCTCAATTGCGTACTGGGCAAGCTCTGGCCAGTGATCCATCCTCAAGACCCAGTAAGCCAGAGGATTTTCGGTGGGGAAGGTGTCCAAGTCGGATCTTGCCCCTAGGTATTCCCGGACCATGTAAACCAGACGCTGGCGATGGTTGCTGGAACCAGTCAGACCTTGGGGCTGCGGACTAAAAAACTGCCTGAACGCATCGGTCAGACGACCACCTTCTCAAACCGCCCCTTCTGTGACTCACCTAAGCCTCAGCAAGACGTTGTCCAGAGCCAGGTTTTGGTAATCCCCCCGGTTCTGGGAACGCATTGCACAGACCCTTCTGCAAGGCCTCCCGCAGAAGTTTCATCTTCTGCTCCCTCTGCGATGGCAACATAAGGTCCGCAACCTTACTCTTGTAACGTGGATCAAGGAGAGTCGCCAGCCAGTAATGATCCCTCTCTTTAATAGCACGTACACGAGGATCCTTTACGCAGGCTTTGCAGAATCAGGGAGGCCATGCAGCGTAGGTTTGCTAAGGCATTCGGGCCACAGTCCTCTGGGTCACTGAGGACGACAGGATCCACAGGCACCTCATCCCAGCCACGTAAAACTCCACATGCTCCTTGGGACTGTAAATGATCCCTTGAAGACTGCTGCTGCTGAGTGCTAGGCTCCACCACCATGCTGCTGATACAATCCTCCTCCTCCTCCTCATCCTCTTCCTGTGTGCTAGGTGGGCAAGCAGGACCACTGTCTGGGTAAAGGGGGCCTTGAGAGGTAAGGAAGTCCTCCTCTTCCTCCCTCTGTTCTGCCTCAAGGGCCCTGTCCATTATTCCACGTAGCGTGTGCTCCAACATGTGAATAAGAGGGACAGTCTCACTGATGCATGCACTGTCACTGCTCACCATCCTCGTGGCCTCCTCAAATGGTGACAGGACAGTGCATGCATCCCTGATCAAGGCCCACTGGCGTGGGGAAAAAAAACCTAGCTCCCCTGACCCAGTTCTGCTGCCATATTGGCACAGGTACTCATTGATGGCCCGCTGCTGCGTGTGCAGCCGCTGTAGCATGGCCAACGTTGAGTTCCATCTGGTGGGCATGTCACAAATTAGGCGGTTCTTGGGCAGGTTGTATTCCCTTTGGAGGTCAGTCAGCCGAGCAGTGGCATTATATGACCTCCGGAAATGCACACAGACTTTCCTGGCCTGCTTCAGGACATCCTGCAAGCCCGGGTACCTGCCCAAGAACCGCTGCACCACCAAATTGAGGACATGCGCAAAACAGGGCACGTGGGTGAGCTTTCCCTGTCGCAGGGCAGAGATGAGGTTGGTGCCATTATCGCTGACCACCATTCCAGGCTTCAGCTGGTGTGGCGTCAACCACCTCTCAGCCTGACCCTGCAGAGCTGACAAAACTTCTTCCCCAGTGTGGCTCCTGTCTCCCAAGCACACCAGCTCTAGCACCGCATGGCATCTCTTGGCCTGCATTCCTGCGTATCCCCTCGTACGCCTACGGAGCACGGCTGGTTCGGAGAAAACATCCCCACAGGAAGAGGCCACAGAGGAAGAAGAAGAGGAGGGGGTGGAGGAAAGAGGTGTGTCACAAGCAGTAGTATTTTTTTGGAGGCGTGGTGGCGGAACAACCTCCAAAACTACTGGACCTTGCCCTGCGTCCTTCCCAGCTGCCAGCAGAGTCACCCAATGTGCCGTAAAAGACAGGTAACGTCCCTGTCCATGCCTGCTGGACCATGAGTCAGCGGTAATATGCACCTTACCACTGACCGCCCTGTCCAGCGAGGCATGGACATTGCCTTTCACATGCTGGTAGAGAGCCGGAATAGACTTCCGTGAGAAAAAGTGGCGTTTTGGTACTTGCCACTGAGGTACTGCACATTGCACAAACTCACGGAAGGGGGCAGAATCTACCAACTGAAAAGGTAGCAGTTGAAGTGCTAGCAATTTCGCTAAGCTAGCATTCAACTGCTGGGCATGTGGATGGCTGGGATTGTACTTCTTTCGGCACTGCAGCAGCTGGGGCAGGGAAATTTGCCTGGTACTATCAGTAGATTGACCGCTACTACTAGCTTGTGACACACCTATTTCTACACCTTCACTGCAGGCTTCATAAAGGACTGGGGGTCTACTGGGGTTGGAGGTCCCAGAAGGGCAAGGGGGGGTACGCTTTTGTCTTTGGTGTGGGTCCTTCTGGTGTGCTTGCCAACGAGCTGCATGGCAGGTCGACATATGTCTGGACAAGCATGTGGTACCCAGGCGGTTGATGTTTTGGCCACGCGAGATACGCTTGCGACATAAGTTGCAAATAGCAAAGGTATGATCTTGTGGACATGTTTCAAAAAAGGCCCACACCAAAGAACTTTTGCTGTACCGGTCAGACACAGCAGCGCCATGCACAAGCGCCGTAGAGGTGCGCTGTAATGCAGTGGGTGTGACCATAAGCTGACCCCTGGAGGGCATCCTGCCTCTTTGGAGATGTGCCTGTGCCTCGTCGTCCTCCTCCTCCTCCTCCTCCTCCTCCTCTCTCCTATCAGGCACCCAGGTAGAGTCAGTGACCTCATCATCCCCTCCCTCCTCATCACTGTCAACAACCTGGCAGTATGCTCCAGCTGGGGGAACATCATCACTGACAAATTGCTGTCCCTCTTGGCCACCCCCTCTCCCTGGGCTCACATCAATGCCTTCCTCTATCAGTGTTCCGTCATCGGAGTCTTCAAAACGCTGCGCATCTTCCTGCAGCATGTACCCCACACTGTGTTGAAACAGTTCGGGGGACTCCTCAGGAGGACATGGTGGTACTAGGGAAGTATTGTGTGAAGCCATTGTGCAGAGGGAAGAGGACGCCTTGGCAGCTGCTTTGCCAGATAAACTTTGATCTGTCTGTGTGAGAGAGGATGAGGAGGATGAGGACGGCTTGGTCATCCACTCTACTAATTCCTCTGCATGTTGAGGTTCAACACGGCCAGCTCCCGAAAAGCAGGACGAGCGGCCACGGCCACGGCCATGGGCTGAAGAGGATGCACCACATCCACTACCAGCGTTACCTCTACATGCAGAGCCTGCTTGCCCTCGTGACTCTCTGCCTCTCTTTGTTCTCCTTCCAGACATATTGAAGTGCTCAGGTGGTATGTAACAGCACAAGCGGAGTGACACCAAATGCGCTCAGGTGATATATAACAGCACACGTACAGTGGCACTATCTGTGCTCAGGTGGTATATAGCAGCACACGTACAGTGGCACTAACTGTGCTCAGGTGGTATATAGCAGCACACGTACAGTGGCACTATCTGTGCTCAGGTGGTATATAGGAGCACACGTACAGTGGCACTATCTGTGCTCAGGTGGTATATAGCAGCACACGTACAGTGGCACTAACTGCGCTCAGGTGGTATATAGGAGCACACGTACAGTAGCACTATCAGTGCTCAGGTGGTATATAGGAGCACACGTACAGTGGCACTATCTGTGCTCAGGTGGTATATAGCAGCACACGTAGAGTGGCACTAACTGCGCTCAGGTGGTATATAGGAGCACACGTACAGTGGCACTATCTGTGCTCAGGTGTTATATAGGAGCACACGTACAGTGGCACTAACTGCGCTCAGGTGGTATATAGGAGCACACGTACAGTGGCACTATCTGTGCTCAGGTGGTATATAGCAGCACACGTACAGTGGCACTATCTGTGCTCAGGTGGTACAGTATATAGCAGCACACGTACAGTGGCACTATCTGTGCTCGGGTGGTATATAGCAGCACACGTACAGTGGCACTATCTGTGCTCAGGTGGTATATAGCAGCACACGTACAGTGGCACTATCTGTGCTCAGGTGGTATATAGGAGCACACGTACAGTGGCACTATCTGTGCTCAGGTGGTATATAGCAGCACACGTACAGTGGCACTAACTGCGCTCAGGTGGTATATAGGAGCACAAGTACAGTGGCACTATCTGTGCTCAGGTGGTATATAGCAGCACACGTACAGTGGCACTATCTGTGCTCAGGTGGTATATAGCAGCACACGTACAGTGGCACTAACTGCGCTCAGGTGGTATATAGCAGCACACGTACAGTGGCACTATCTGTGCTCAGGTGGTATATAGGAGCACACGTACAGTGGCACTATCTGTGCTCAGGTGGTATATGCCAGCACACGTACAGTGGCACTAACTGCGCTCAGGTGGTATATACCAGCACACGTACGGTGACCCCAAATGCGCTCAGGTGGTATGTCACAGCACACGTACGGTGACCCCAAATGCGCTCAGGTGGTATGTCACAGCACACTTACGGTGACCCCAAATGCGCTCAGGTGGTATGTCACAGCACACGTACGGTGACCCCAAATGGGCTCAGGTGCAGGGCCGTCTCTACCATAGGGCAAACAGGGGCAGCTGCCCAGGGCCCTGTCACTGTTGGGGGCCCAAAGCAACCCCCTTTGAAAAAAAAAATATTTTTTTTTTTTTTTTTTTTAAGGGGTCCGGAGGTCCCCAGGGGCCCGGAGGCCCCCAGGGCCCAAGATGGCAACCCCCCTTTTTTTTATTTATTTTTAAATACAAAAATATATTTATTTTATATATTTTTATTTTTATTAAAGGGCCAATTTTTTTAATATATTTATATTTTTATTTTTTATTAAAGGGACAATTTTTTTTAGGGGTCCCCAGGGACCCGGAGGCCCCCAGGGCCCCAGATGACAACCCCTTTTTTTAATTTATTTTTAAATAAAAAAATATATTTATTTTATATATTTTTATTTTATTTTTTATTAAAGGGCCAATTTTTTTTAATACATGTTTATTTTTTATTAAAGGGCCCCAGATGACAACCCCCTTTTTTTATTTATTTTTAAATAAAAAAAATATATTTATTTTATATACAGTATTTTTATTTTATTTTTTATTAAAGGGACAATTCTTTTTAGAGGTCTGGAGGTCCCCAGGGGCCCCAGATGACAATCCCCCTTTTTTTAATAAAAAAACTTGTTTTATAAAAAAAAAACTAATAATGTTATTATTATTAAAGGACCCAGAGTTCCCCAGGGCCCTGGATGGCAACCCCCCTTTTTTTTATAATTTTTTTTTATATTTTATTATTTCTTTTTTTTCTTTTTATTTAATATATATATATATATATAATTAAAGGGCTCAGAGGTCCCCCGGTTGGCAACCCCACTTTTTTTTTTATAAATGCTTATTTTTAATATATTTTTTTATTTTATTTTTTATTAAAGGGTCCAGAGGTCCCGGATGGCAACCCCCCTTTTTTTGTAATTTATTTTTATAAAAAAAAAATATTAAAGGGCCCAGAGGCCCTCAGATGGCAACCCCCTTTTTAAAAAAAAATTAATATATTTTTTATTTCTTTTTTTCTTTTTATTAAAGGGCTCAAAGGTCCCCAGGGCCCCGGATGGCTACACCCCTTTTTTTATATATATTTTTCTTTATTAAATCTTTTTTTTGTAAAGGGCCTCCCGCTTCTAAATTCGCGGCAGCCCCGCCCCCCCGCTTCTCAATTTAAGGGGGCAGCACCCCCCGTTCTCTGCTCCAGGGGGCCCATGCCTGAAGCTGTGTAAGGGGCCCCATGATTCCTGATGGTGGCCCTGCCGCCCGTTAAGCCCCTGTGCTGCCCACAATTCAGGCTGAAAATCATCAGCGGCACGCAGCCAGGTGACAGTACTGCTTCCCTTCCCAGTGTTTTAAAATGTACAGCACCCCTGGCTTCCCTTTAGACGTGCACTTCTCCCTTCCTGCCACTGGGTGCTGCTTGTATATAAAAGTGAATTAGAATGTGATTTTATAACATCCCCAGTTTGCTCTTCCCGAGGCTGACTTCTTCATGTCCTGCTCCTCAAGGTATGTCACTGTTTGCTATATTGTAAATACAAGTTTTCTGTAGAGTGTGCCCAAAGGCTTTATAATATTTGATGATTCATTGCAGGTCTGGTCAGTGTTTTAAAAAGTTCCTGTATTTTACACATGGCATGGCATGGGGTCACAGCACCGTCTGTCCATTCTGCTTTAGCACCATGGGACCCCATGCCATGCCATGTGTAAAATAGAACTCTTTAAGTCACAGAGCAGCCCTGCAGTCCAGGCTGAGTGAGGCCTCAGAGCACATGGCATTACTGTCTGTATTTAACTGCTTGATGGGCTTATTTTGGGCCTGACTGGTTCACATGTATGTGATTTGGCGGCCCACATTTGAATGGGCCGCCATGCCTGCATTTCCTGCAAAGAAAAGCGCATGCCTCATGTAATAGGCTGCACACACGGCACACCTATGCCCATCAAGCACTGAAATACAGTACTGTCTGTCCATTCTGCTGTCTGCTGTGACTTATCTGTAGTTCCCGCACTGTCAAACCTGCTGCATTTTTAGACGTTTAGGTCACGCTTTTAAAAACACAGTGCGTTTGTGTGTGCAAGAACTGCAGGTAAGTAGCATGGTGCAAGAACTGCAGGTAAGTAGCATGGTGCAAAAGTAGAATGGATTTCAAGGTAGCTGATTTTTAAAATGCTGAATGAACCTTTTTTCTGCAGGAAACAAAGGCATGGCAGCCCATTCAAATCAATGGGCTGCTGTGCCTGCACAAATGAGGGCCGCCAAAACACATACATGTGAACCAGCCAGGCCCAAAATAAGCTGGAGGGGGGGCCCAAAAAAAATGTTTGCCCAGGGCCCAAACCATATTAAAGACGGCCCTGCTCAGGTGGTATGTCACAGCACACTTACGGTGACCCCAAATGCGCTCAGGTGGTATGTCACAGCACACGTACGATGACCCCAAATGCGCTCAGGTGGTATGTCACAGCACACGTACGGTGACCCCAAATGCGCTCAGGTGGTATTAACCACTTAAGGACCCCCGCACGCACATATACGGCCACAGAATGGCACGTACAGGCACAAGGGCGTAAATTTACGTCCCCGCCTGAGTGCGGTTCGGGGGTCCCATCGGGACCCCCTCCGCGGCGTGCGGGGGTCCCCCTACCTCTGGGAGCGATCCGGGATCTGCGGGCGGATGTCCGTGATATCCGCCCCCCCCCCCCCCCGCGATCGCTCCCAGCCAATGGGAGCGCGCTCCCAGCCTGTCACTTCCTCCTCCTGTGTTTACACAGGAAGGAGGAAATGATGTATTCTCTCATTGCAGCGCTGTTTCCCAGCGCTGCTGATGAGAGAAGACATCACAAGTAAGTGTGCACCAACACAACACTGACACACACTCACATAGGCATATTAACCCCTTGTGATCGCCCCCCCCCCCACCCCCCTGTCACAGTGTCACTGAATGCAGTGATTTAATCACTGCATTTAGTGTCAGTGTGACAGGCAGTGTAAAAAACAGTTAGTGTTAGGTTCAGGATAGCCCCCCCACCCCCCCTAATAAAGTTTTAACCCCCTGATCACTGCCCTGGTTAACCCTTTCACTCCCTATTGCCAGCGTCACTAAGCGATCATTTTTCTGATCGCTGTATTAGTGCCGCTGTTCCCGCTAGGTAGCTATTTTTTTTTATTGCGATTTTTTTTTTTTACTAAAGACATGTGGCTAAATAAATTTTGGCCTAAATGTTTGACTAAAATTTAGTTTATTTGATTTTTTTTTTAACAAAAAGTAAAAAATAGTGTTTTTTTTTCAAAAATGTCGCTCTATTTTTGTATATAGCGCAAAAAATAAAAATCGCAGAGGTGATCAAATACCACCAAAAGAAAGCTCTATTTGTGGGAAGAAAAGGACGCAAATTTTGTTTGGGAGCCACGTCGCACGACCGCGCAATTGTCTGTTAAAGCGACGCAGTGCCGAATCGCAAAAACACCTTGGGTCATTTACCAGCGTATTGGTCCGGGTCTTAAGTGGTTAAACAGCACACGCACAGTCAGAGCGACTGCGTTTCTGTGAAATTCAATAGCCCACTTGCATTAACAGCAACTGCCTTTCTGTGCAAATAAATAGCACACGTGCAGTAACAGTTAATGCGTCTATGTGCAATTAACTAACATGTGTACACTAACACGTTAGAGCATCAAGCACAATCTCCTGCCTGACAGATACTAATAGCAGAACTAGCTAAGCTATACAGTTTATAAATATATTGACAACTCCTAGGGATGTCAATATATTCTCTACAAACTGTACATTTAACTATACTAACTAGTAGCCTCCCTGATCTATCTATCTATCTATCTATCTGAAAAGACACTGGGCCAGATTCAGGTAGATGGGCACTTCTTTACTGTGGAGTAACGTTTCTCATTTACGTCACTGATACTCCAGCCTAACTCTACCTGAATCTGGCCCATTGTGTCTCTATCTATCTATCTATCTATCTATCTATCTCTCTCTCTGTCTGTCTGACTTCTCTCTCTGAAAGCAAGCCGGAACACACTACCCAGGCTTTGGCCAATTAGGTCTCTTCGTTTTTTGGGCGCTGTGATTGGCCAAGCATGCGGGGTTATGGTGCATGCTTGGCCAATCATCAGCGCGCAACGCCGCAGTGAATTATGGGCCGTTGCGCGTCATTCGAATTTGGCGCGAAACAACCCGATTTGTTCATTTTCGACGAACAATCGAACGGCCGATGTTCGATGCGAACATGTGTTTGCATTGAATGCGAAGCTCATCCCTAGTCGGCAGAATGGCATGGACAGGCAAATGGGCGTACAGGTACATCCATTTAAATTTGCCGCCACCATTACTAGTAAAAAAAATATTACTAAAAATGCCATAAAACTATCCCCTACTTTTTAGACGCGATAACTTTTGCGCAAACCAATCAATACACGTGTATTGCGATTTTTTTCCCCCAAAAAATATGTAGAAGAATACGTATCGGCCTAAACTGAGGAAAAAAAATGTTTTGTATATTTTTTGGGGGATATTTATTATAGCAATAAGTAAAAACATTGCTTTTTATTTCAAAATTGACGTTCTATTTTTGTTTATAGCACAAAAAAATTAAAACCGCAGAGGTGATCAAATAACACCAAAAGAAAGCTCTATTTGTGGGAAAAAAATTACGTCAATTTTGTTTGGTAGCCATGCCGCATGACCGTGCAATTGTCAGTTAAAGCAACGCAGTGTTGAATCGCAAAAAGTGACCTGGTCATTGGCAGCCAAATCCTCCGAGGCTGAAGTGGTTAAGAGGAAGACAAGTCCAGCCCAGTATTTCTATCAGTGTAGGTTTCTGTTCTATGAATACTGCTTATCAAGGCATTAAGTAGGTCCAGAGATATAGGCAGCTGAAATTATATGCAAATTATGACTTTTCCCGTAAAATTTGAACTCGGCTCAGCTCGCCATATTTCTTCTATAATCAGCATGATTCTGGTGCAGTCATGCAAGAAAGTCACCATGTGCTGATGACTGATGATTGAAAAGGTCAGAAAGCCTACGTAGCTTTCATAGCAGATCTGCCAGAAGACAATTTAGGATGATTTACTAATGATCTCTGCTTATTTCACAAAGAAAAGTCATGCCTTGCTTCGATCTCAGCAGCAATCGGCATATTGTCAAATGTGTTAAACGCCATTCTTAAAAGAAACACACTATTTCCTTACATTACTTAACCTTTTCCCATCTGCAGTCTATAGATCAAAAATTCCCTACATGAAGCCCTATGCTGAGGATGGATTAATCCATATTATGCTTTTGACAGCTACCAGCCAACACTTCTTCCTACTAGCTGTCAAACCCAGTTCTCACTGATAGCTCTAGTCTCTACTAATGATTGGAAAGCAATTAGAATGGTTCTCAATCATGGGATATGTCATCTATGTTATAATTGTATCCTGAATGCCTGTGTATGCATCTGTTAAATAATGTATTCAGCGGCAAAGCTAGACATTCTTTCACCTGGGGCAAGTACTCAGTTTGGCACCCTCCCACCCCCACCCAAGAGAGAAGACCTAGACCAGGCATGTCCAATTACAGCCGGCGTTTCGGTTTAATGCGGCCCCACTCGTAATTTGGATATATATCTCTTTTGTAACCCCCAACAAATCCCTGAGCATCGTGCATTCCAGTAGCGGCTGGTGCTCCAAGTTTTTTTTGGGGGGGGGGGGGGGCACAAACGGAAAAAAAAAGAAAAAGGAAAAAAATTGCAGCCTCACTGTGCTCATCAAATGCAGCGACTGTGCCATCAATTGTCACCACTGTGCCATGCCATCAAACGCAGCCACTGTGCCATCAATTGTCACCACTGTGCCATGCTAACAAATGCAGTCACTGTGCCATGCCATCAAACGCAGCCACTGAGGCATCAATTGTCACCACTGTGCCATGCCATCAAATGCAGTCACTATGCCATCAATTCGCACCACTGTGCCATCAAGTATCACCACTATGCCATGCCATCAAATGCAGTAACTATGCCATCAATTTGCACCACTGTGCCATGCCATCAAATGCAGTCACTGTGCCATGCCATCAAACACAGCCACTGTGCCATCAATTATCACCACTGTGCCATGTTATCAAATGCAGTCACTATGCCATCAATTCGCACCACTGTGCCATGCCATCAAACGCAGTCACTGTGCCATGCCATCAAACACAGCCACTGTGCCATCAATTGTCACCACTGTGCCATGCCATCAAATGCAGCCACTGTGCCCCTCAATTGTCGCCACTGTGCCAATTGTCACCACGATGCCCTTTAATTGTCGCCACTGTGCATGTCACTGTGCCCTTTAATTGTTGCCACTGTGCCCTTTGTGGCCACTGTGCCCATTGATGCCACTGTGCTCTTTGTCACCACTGTGCCCTTTAATTGTTACCACTGTGCCCATTGATGCCACTGTGCCCTTTGTCGCCACTGTGCCCCTTGATGCCACTGTGCCCTTTGTCGCCTCTGTGCCCATTGTCGCAGCTGTGCCCTGTAAAATGCACTTACCTTAGTCCTTCCACGTCCCTCGATGTCTTCTCCCGCCTTGGTGACGCTTCAGCCAATCAGGTTACCGATAACCAGAATTGGCAAACCTGATTGGTTGAGACGGCCGTCAGTCTTATCCAAGCAACGCACCCCCCGTGCGTTCCGAGGATAAGCATCCGGGGGCTAAGGACTGTACTGAGCCGCTGGCTCTGATAGGCACTTCCTGACAGCCAACCAGCTGCCGTGATTCAGGCAGTCGGCGCTCGATTTCTGGCCACCTGAATAGACCAGCGGCAGCTGGCAACAATAACATACATTCATACAATGCATGAATGTATGTTATTTTAGTGGCGGTGCGGAGCCAGAGGGGACGTCGCTCCAGGGCCCTCTATGGACGGACCGCCGCTGGTGCATTCAGAGGCTGCATTCATGTAGTCCAAGGGAGGGGGCAAGCACGACATTCCACACCATGGAGAAAGCATTGCATTACTGTGTGGAGTTACAGACAGAAGAACGGGAAGTGAGGATTTCTCAGAAGAAATAAGGACATTTACAAGCAAAATGGAAGGATGATGATTAGTGAAGGAGGACTGCACTACGGTAAAGGAAGCTATTTAGGAAAAAAAATACAACCCCTTTAATTCCCTGAAATTTGGACACCATGCATACAGTACAATAATACTCTTAACCTTGACTACTTTGCTCTCTATTTAAAGCGGAGCTCCACCCTAAAGTGGAACTTCCGCTCATCGGAACCCTCCCCCCTCCGGTGTTACATTTGACACCTTTCAAGGGGGGGGGTGTAGATACCTTTTAAAGACAGGTATTTGCACCCACTTCCGGGAGTCCTTACTGCGGGTAGTGTGTCACTTCCCGCCCCCCCATTGTGTTCTGGTAAACACTCGGCTCCGAGAACACAACGGGGACCAGTGAGGATGGCGCTGTGCGACTCGCGCATGTGTCGTAGGGAATTAGGCAATGAAGCAGGAGCGCTTCACTTCCTGATTCCCTCACCGAGGATCGCTCATCCTCTGTTGCCGATGGCGCTGGACTCCAGGACAGGTAAGTGTCCCAATATTAAAGGTCAGCAGCTGTAGTATTTGTAGCTGCTGGCTTTTAATATATTTTTATCGGCATCCACATCAATGCGATTTCTGGCCAGGAAATACTTTACTCAACCTATCATTTCATCCCCTCATTCTCACTCTCTAAAAACTTCCTCCTCCCTCCCCTTTTTTGTTTGTTTAATTTATTATTCATAGTACTGTTTTAAAAAAAAAATTGTAACTTCTGCATACTTTCAGATACTAAGACCATTCAACTTTTAAAATGTTCAGCTCTTTTAGCTAATGATAGAACTTCTTCAACTTTTTTTCTACTATTTATACTTTTTAAAATATTAAGCTTTGAGACACCTTTTTTTAACATTAAAGTCAATGAGAGCATGCTTCGAATCCTTAAAATCTTCTCTGCTACAAAAAGTTTCAGCTCCTTCATACTTTCATCTACAGACGCCAAACAAACTTTAACATTTTCACAATATATTTAGCTATCAGGCTACATCTTTCAGTTTGATATGTTTTACAGTTTTTGTGAAAAAAGCTGTTTAAGTTTGGTGATTATTTCAGGAAATTTTAGCGATTAAACAGTGTCTATAGGGCTGGTTAGAGTGGATGATGTCATTGCTACAGCAGAGCCTTAAAAAAAATGATCTTAGTTCCTTAGTTTCACGCCCACAAGATCTACTTGTCAAACACAATTTATACATCAAAACATAGGTATTTTTGTCTAGTTTCAGGCAATGTGATACGCCTTTTACTTTTGGCTGATTGAGATTCCAAATAACAAGAGTTCTACACTTTCTTCCATTGACTGTCCTGTATAAAAAGATTCAGATTTCCCAGCAAAACTTATTTTTTAAATCGCTGACATGCCCACATGTATATATATCATGCCATATATATATGGCAGTAGTCGGCGGGCTATCAGTTCCGACAAGCCAGTGGTCAACCGTTGGGCAAGAGGGTTATCCGGCGTCATTGTTTTTTTAAGATCGAACATTTGGGCCACGGAAGCCTGCCTTTTTGCAGAAAAATGTGAGGACGGCATGATAGAAGGTGGAGTGGAGGCCAATTGTGAGTACAGAGGAGAAGGAGAAGAGGCTGGATGGTGAGAGCCTGAAGTGTGGCTTTGTGGGTTCTGATGGCAATACTCACACTGGGCTCGGTGATGGGAGGCCAGGTGCCTTCTTAAGGCGGTGAGTGTAGGGCTTACCGCGACTTATGCGTTGACTGCAAAGGCTGCAGATGGCAACACTATTGTCATCAGCGGACACGTTAAAAAAAGCCCACACTGCGGAGCTATGGGCCGGTGTCCTGGGAGCCTCAGATGTGACCCTACATGGTTGATGGCTCGCTCCTGATACATTAGAAGTCTGGTTTGTCCCTCCTGTGCAATGCAAGCTCAGCCTGCTTCTCCTCCCTATCTGCTGGTCCATCCCTCCCTCTGAACTCCCCTCCTCTTCCTCTCTTGTGGGCATCCACATGACATCTGTAGACACGTCATCATCGATGTCAGCTTCCCCACCACTAACATTAGATCTCGGAGTAGGCAGAAACAGCAGGGACCAAACACCTTGGGCTAATCTGGGTACTGTCGTCAGACTGCTGAGTGGCGGCTGTTGCTACCTCCTCTTCCTGATCCAATTCCAAGAATGGCTGCGCATTTGGAATGTCTTCTGATGGATCGGAAAATAATTCCTGTGTCTCAAGCGGAGGGTATATGGTGGTGGTAAGCCACTCAATCAAGTCTGGTGCGTCCTTTGACGTAATCGAACGCACCTTGTGCCACTTCCCACTTTGGCTCCGGCCAGGTACTCCTGCCCTACCACCCCTGCGGAAGCGCCTGCCTCTTCCTGTAATTTTTTTTAAATGACCCCGTGACAAAAGTCTCTAGAGAAGCGCAGTATATGTGGAAAAAGGTATATAACACCCCGCTTCAATCTGTCGTTTTGGGGGGCCACTGATTTATCGCACCAGTTATAAAACTTCTTTTTCAGTAACTTTTGTCTCTGTGTGTAGCTGAGGTAAAGCAGCAAAAGAGAAAAAAAAAATCTGCAGTACCCTAGGGGGTATGTCCATGTGCTGAAATGTCTCAATTAGCTGTCCTGTACCACCTGATGGATGTGTCATGGGTCAAAGTTCTTAATGTAAAATTGCGGACGGGCGCGAATATCGCTAGATGTTTCGGTGAAACCGCGAACGAGCAAAATTCCCCGTGAACCGTCAGGCCATCTCTAATGGTGAATGGCTTTGGTGTGGGCTTAGCAATTCAGTCTTCCCACGCATTTTCTGCAGGAAATGCATTTTCTAGTTACATTTTATACTTGTATTTAATACATAACTTGTATTACACTGAACTTTATTTTGATATATCTTTACCAACTGATCTTAGTGCAAAATGTATTCACCAAGTATTTTTTTTTACTTTTACATACTATATAGATACTTTTACATATCTATATCTACATTTTATGCATAGTTATAAGTCCATTCCTTAAAATTGTAAATTTTGATATATCTTTACCAACTCATCTTAGTGCAAAAATGTATTCAAGTAGTTTTTTTTTACTTTTACATACTATATAGATACTTTTACATATCTATATCTACATTTTATCCATAGTTATTATTATATTATATATATTATATAATAAGTCCATTCCTTAGAATTGTAAATTCTGTGTTCAATTTTTTTGAATGTATGTAATCATTTTGTTATCTATGATAGAACCCAATAAAGGTTCTTGCTCCAATGTTAAAAGGTCAAAAAAAAAAAGAAAAAAAAAAAAGACAGTAGTGTAGTGTAGTGTAGTGTAGTGAAATAATAATCTAGCTAAGCAAAGTATGGATTTCTCCGTAAGGGAGAAGAGGTCAAACGCCTTATGCCTCGTACACACGATCAATTTTTGTTCATGAAAAAAAACGACATTTTTCAAACTTCATTTTCAAAAATGACGTTGCGTACACACCATCATTTTTGGAAAATGATGAACAAAACGACGGCGCTCTAAAGGGGAAGTTCTATTTGCCTTGAGGCTGCTTTTAGCTGGTTACTTGTTAGTAAAAGACGATTCCTGCTTTTTTGTCTGTTACAGCGTGATGAATGTGCTTACTCCATTTTGAATGGTAGTTTTACCTCCCGTCTCCTAACTTGCTTCTGGGCATGTGCGGGTTTAAAACGTCATTTTTTTATGTCGTTTTGCCCACACACGATCATTTTTTATGACACAAAAAAAGACATTTTGAAAAATGACATAATAAATTCGAGCATGTTCAAATTTTTTTTTTGGTCGTTTTTCAGAAGACATAAAATGACATTTTGCCCACACACCATCATTTTAAATGACATTTTTAAAAATGTCATTTTTTTCATCACAAAAAGTGATCGTGTGTACGCGGCATTAGAGTAGGGTAGGGTTATATGGGAATGCCGAGGAGTAGGGATGAGCTCCGTGTTCGATACGAACGTATGTTCGACTCGAACATTGTCTGTTCGTACGTTCGACGAAATTGGAACAAAACGGGTCGTTCGCGCCAAATTCGAGTGACGTGCAACGGCCCATAATTCACTGCGGCATTGCACACTGATGATTGGCCAAACATGCACTATGACCCTGCATGCTTGGCCAATCACAGCACGCAAAAAACGGAGAGCCATAATTGGCCAAAGCCAGGGTGGCTTTGGCCAATTATGGCTCAGGGCTTTAGCACACGCCCCACACTATATAAGGCGGCCTCGTGTAGTGTGTTGCGGTTGTTAATGAGAGCAGTCAGAGAGACAGAGAGATAGTCTTTTTATATAGCTAGATCGAGCAGGCAGGCAGGCTAGTCAGTTTAGCTTAATTTACAGTGTGTAGAGGATATATATATACATCCCTAGGAGTTGTACATATATTTATACACTGTATAGCTTAGCTATATCAGCTATTCCTAATTTACTGGCAGGCAGGTGATTGTGCTATTTAAAGACGTTATCACAGGTATAGACACCCAGCAGGTACAATATTTAAAGGAATTTTTCATTTTTTTATTTTTCATTTAAGCATCATTAAAATCACTGCTCCTGGAGCAGTGATTTTAATAATGTTTAAATTTAAAAAAAATATGAAAAAATTCCTTTAAATATTGTCTATAGTTTGCCTGTGAAAATATCTTTGCAAACCCGGGTCTTGCCTGAGGGAACATGTATCAATGGAAAAAAGTTTTAAAAACGGTCTTTTTTTCAGTCCTGCTCCTGTAAAAACGACCGTTTTTTTTAAACTTTTTTCCATTGATACATGTTCCCTGGGGCAAGACCCGGGTTCTCAAAGACGTTTTCCAACAATAACTTGAATATTGGTCTTTTAAATTATCGTTTTTTAATTCGAACGTTCGAGTCCCATAGACTTCAATGGGGTTCTAAATGTTCGCGCGAACGGTCGGTCTGTTTGATGGTTCTGGTGCGAACCGAACGCGGGGGTGTTCGGCTCATGCCTACCCAGGAGGTGTCTCCACAAAAGTCTGAAGGTGTGAACCTATAACCCAGGATCTATAAATATCAAGCCAGTGTACGATAAAGATCCCTTTCTTGAAAAAATAATATTTTTCTTTATATAGTAAAAGACTTCAAATTAATTTAGTTACAGTGTTTCGGGACTAATTGTCAAACTATCACACCACTATGAGAAAAAACGATTTGCCTAGTAATGAAGAGGCAGGAACTGGAAATTTCTTGACATTAAAACAAATTTTCTCATCTCTGCTGCATCTTTTTGTATTCCAGATCCTCTCAGAAATATTCCCTTAATTTTGTTCTCGAACCCCTGCAGTTTTTCCTTCCTATAGTTAATCAGAAGCTTTGTAGGCTTAGATTAAGGTTCTGCAGGTTTCTAGCTCAAACACCCAACCTTAAGTGTCACCCTCAGACATAATAATTAGCCTGGGGGTCACTGGGAACAGTTTGGGGTCTTTGGCTGAAATCAACCATTTTCTGCATTGCCAAACAACCTCACTTAGAGTGGGCGACATAAGGAGATTGCAGGCACAGTACACGATGGGGCCAGATTCACGTATTCCAGAGCATCTTTGCTCTGGAGTAACGCTTCTGATTTGCGTTGCGCTGCCGAAATTTTAGGAGCAAGTGCTGTCATTCACGAAGCACTTGCTCCTAAAGTTGCGGCAGCGCATCACAAATGAGCCGGCGGAATTCAAATGTCGCGGGTACGGGGCGTGTAGTATGCTAACTACGCGCGATCCCGCCGCCAACGTACTGCGCATGCGTCGAGTGTCAAAACATCCCCGTGCGCATGCTCCAAAATCTGTGAATGAACGTCAATGACGTCACATTCCCATTCATGACCGTTTTACGCAAGCGACGTTTTTTTTTTTTTTTCCGACGCGATGACGACGCCTATACCTAACATAGGATACTCCAACCCCATGTAGGTATATCTATGCGCCGCGTATCCCGTCCGGAAACGTCGTATCGTCATTGCGTCGCGCCGGATTTCGATCGTGAATTGCCGATTTCCGCTCATTAACATATTTTTTGAGCGGAAATCGGCGGGAACGCCCCCGGCGCCATTTTTAAGTTGAAGTAACGATGCGATGGCGAAACTCAGTTACGCTGCTCGCATCGGAACTTCAACCCGGCGTTTCTTGTTTTCTGGTTACAGAAAACAGAAACGCCGGCTCAAAGCCACAGTTAGGCTGGCGGATCACTCGATCCGCCAGCGTAACCTTTCCTGAATCTGGCCCTATGTATTTTGGGATCTGTACAACAAGACAGCTTGTTGGCCTGTCGAATGAACTGAAGGAAAGCAAAATACACAATTACTTGAGTGTTTTCATTTTTTTTTATTTATATACAATTCTGATCAGTGTTACTCCTTTCCCAATGCTTATCAACAGAAGCAGGATCTTACTCTTGAGCTTTCTTATGGCTCGTACACACAATCCGAATATTGGATGAAAACTATTGTCCGAGGAAGAATTGTACGATAATCGGGTCGTTAGTACAGAGCTTTCGAGAGCCGATCACGACAATTCATCCGATATTATTAGATTGGACAAGAATGAAAATTTTCCTTGTACAATACGAGATCGTACGATTTTCGTTTAGTCAGTGCAGTTGTCGTCCAAAAATACAATACAAATAAAACATGACATCTCTTCCGATTTTTTTTTTGTCGTACAAGAATTTTCGTGGCTTTAGTAACCTATTCAATTTCTACCTGCGACTATTAAGCGAAAAAAGTCAAAGCTATCTGTTGTTTACGGGCCATTACAAAAGCAACATAGGAATTCGTATATCCAGGTAGATGTACTGTAAAACTATACCATAGAAAAGCAATTATACACAGGGCTCTAGACATCAAGTTGTTGCTGTAGAACACTAAACAGGTCCTGAACTCACTGTCTGGCCTTATAATGGTTTAGTTTTACCTTACTGTACCTGCCTATTGCAGGTAAGGGGTGCCTGTAAAGAAAAACAAATAAGCACATTGTGTAGCTTTGATCAAAGTGTACGTAGGTCATTCACATAGCTCTCAAAGCCTAGTGGAAAAATTCCCAGAAATAGCATCATTGTGTCCTGCCTTCTTGCTAAGACACTCCCAATGGAAGCAAACTCCCTTCAGTGTATTCTCTCCCTGTTGCAGTAGCTCTGTGATGCTGCACTGGTGTGGATAGTGGACTACACATGTGTGGGGGTTTGAGAGCTCATTGCTGTGATGGTTGGATGAGAAGTAAACAGCTGGGAGTACCTGAGTAACATCATAGCAACAATGCAGGATGGCATATGCCATCTCTAGTTTTTTAGCCAGGCTTTGGGGGTGATAATTGGCTTACACCTATAGCAAGCTATACAGCTTGTTTTATCTACAGGTGCCCCTTACCTGAAAAGGCATTTATTTGCTGAACCCTTTAAGCTGTAAATATATATGCATTGTTAAAATGTCAAGTCTAACCCAGGTATGTGATCTCTTAAAGTGTGTGCAAACCCTAACCCTTGTTTTTATTAACCACTTGCGAACCACCCGCCATATACTGTGGACAGACGGCCCACAGAGGCAAAACAGCGTAGCTTTACGTCGCTGCCTGCTTCTGGGTTTATGTAATTTTCTGCACGTTCAGTGTCTTTGGGATAAAACATGGGGAAATTATTATTTTTTTCTTTTGTCACGATATACACTATGAAGGAAGCCTGCACAGGGAGAAATATGGAGGCTGTCATTGTTAGTCTTCTTTTGAAAACATTAGTTGCCTGGCTGTCTCTGGCTTTATTACGAAGTCACTGACCTGAAACAAGTAGGCAGGATTCTTATGCTGGGCCAGTGAAGTAGTTAAAAGTGGAGCTCCAGCACCCCTACCAAAAAAAATTAAGTCAGCAGCTACGAATACTGTAGCTGTTGACTTTTAATATTAGAACATTTACCTGTCCAGGGATACCGCAATGTGAACACCCCAGCTGATTTTTCATTTGGCTTTCGGGTAATGCGACCGCCTCCATTTTTTTTAAGGGAACCCGTTCCCTGATACGCTTCGTAAAAGGCCCAGCGGTGGGGGGGGGGGGGGCAAACTTACGGGTCACTTCGCCACTGCTCAGGCTTTCATTGTTCAGGCCTCAGGATCACTGCAATAGATCAATTAATGCAAGAAAGCCAGTCCCCATTTTTAATAATAAACAGCTTAGAAGGATATTTTATTTAGAACAACATATTTACAGTAGAAATATATACTCAAGATAAAACAGGAGCAATTTCAATGGAATTAATCCTTAGGATGGTCTGTTGGGTAACAATAACTGTAAGGAAAGAAAAACAATGTTAGAATGTAAATAATTACTGCAGCATATCCACAATATTAACTCATTTTAGCTACAGTATAATCACTGACATCTAAGAATTTGAACTACACCATGTTAGTAGTTGAATTTCTAATTAAAGGTCTGCGATTGTAGCTATCGTAACTGCATGGGTCACCGTAATATTACATTTTAATCATGTGAATGTCAAATGTATTATTTATTTATTTTGCAATTAGATGATATACAGGGGTTGGACAAACATATGAGAAACACTACATGATTTGCAGGTGTGAAAGTGACAACATGTTTTGCGTTGAAAGCGTAAGTGATGTAACTTTCTTTTGCTTCTGCTGTGTGATGAGACACCTAGCTAACCGGTGGGAAGCCTCACTGTTGTCATTCACTGCATGTGCTGCTAGTAATACAGAGTCATGTCAGAGCTTACTGAGCTTCAAAGAAGGCCAGTTGATGGTGCCCGCTTAGCTGGTGCCTCTGTGACTGAAATTGCCAATTTGTGGTGTTTCGAGGTACAGTATCAAAGGATATGACGGCATATACAGGATTAGGGGAGAACGTTGTCCGATAAGCATCAGCAAGGTCGACATGATCAGCTGACTGAAAGACAAACGGACATCGAGCAGGATTGTGACCCGGAATAAGAAAAAAACTGCCGCAAAAATTACTGCAGAGCTCAATCTCAGTCTTCCAAAGTCCATGTCCACAAAAACTGTGCAGAGGGAACTCCATAAGCGAAACATTCATGGGCGAGCTGCAAATGCCAAACCACTAGTGACTGATATGAATGTTCAGAAGAGGAGAGTGGTGCAACACACAAATCATGCAAGATCAATGCGAGACTGTAATATGGTCTGATGAATTGAGTTTCACACTGCCCAGCCACCGGACATGTTTACATGTGGCGAACACCGACCAGGACTGTCTTGTGCCAACAGTATAGCATTTTGAGCAGCCATATCTTAGTATTATGAAGGTCCCATCATCACCCTGAAAGGTGGAGTCACTGTTAGCGACTATGTAAAAACTTTTCCCACCATGTACACTCCATGGTGCAGACATTTCCCAAAGACAGCGCCAATTACCAAGACAATAATGCTCCGATTCACACAGCTGGTGTAGTCAAACCATGGTTTGATGAGCATGCAGATGACGTCTCACACCTTCCCTGGATGCTGCAATGGCCAGACTTTTTTCAGTTTTGGAGAACAAGGTCTGGGCTCGTTTTCCACCCCTAGCATCTCTGCGAGAACTGGAATGATTTTTGCATGAAGAGTGGTATCAGATTCCATTATCCACCATAAAAGATTTTTTTTTTTTATCTATTCCCAGGGGAATTCAGGCTGTTTTGTAGAGCTGCACAATTAATCGTTAAAAAATCGTGATCTCGATTCAACCCCACTGACGATCTCCAATGCAGAGTTTGCTGATTCTTTCATATAACAAGTTGAGAGACTTATCTACTCACTCAGTTGTCAAAAGAAAATAATCCGGCAGTCTGCTAAGTTTTTACCAGAAAACATTGTAACTAATGCTTCCTACTCAAAGGGATAAACTTCTGTATGTAAAGAACAAATCCAGGCAGTCTGCCAAGTTTTTAACAACATGAAACATTGTAAAAGTAAGCTTTCTTCTTAGATCAAAGGGATATACGTCTGTGTGTAAATGCAGGAAGTTTAACCACTAAAGGCTAAGGGCCAGATTCACATAGATTGGCCGACGGCGTAGCGTAAGCCATTTACACTACGCCGCCGCAACTTAACAGAGCAAGTGCCATATTCCCAAAGCATTTGCTCCGTAAGTTGCGGCTGCGTTGTGTAAATGGCCCAGCGTAAGGCCGCGTAATTCAAAGGGGGGCGGCTTGTATTTAAATTAAGGGCGCCCCCGCGTCGATCGAACTGCGCATGCGCCGGCCGCAAAAATAGCCCAGTGCGCATGCTCCAGCTCATGTCGGAAAACGCAAATAAAAACCGACGTGAGCGTCGTTTACGTAAATCCCTATTTATTAGCGAACGACTTGGTAAAACGACGGAAAAAGACGACACTGTCCCGACGCCATACTTAACATGGCATACGACAGAACTTTGCAAATGAGAAATGAACGTAAAGTCCACCTAGCGGCCAGCGAAGTCATTACATCTACGATCCGATGGTGTGTTTTACACCTGTCGGATCTTCACTGTATCTATGCGTAAATGCTTCTATGAATCAGACGCATAGATACCCAGTAAAAAAAACAGAGATACGACGGTGTTTCCTGCGATACACCGTCGTATCTCTTGAGAATCTGGCTCTAAATCTTTTTCTGACACTTGTTTCTTAAGTTAAAAATCAATATTTTTTTTAAAGAAAATTACTTGGAACCCCCAAGCATTATACATATTTTAGCAGAGATCCTAGGGAATAAAATGGCAATTGCTGCAATATTTTATGTCACACTGTATTTGCCCCGCAGTCTTTAAACCCAATTTTTTGTAAAAAAATATACTTCAATAAAAAAAAAAAAAAGTAAAGTTACCCCCAATTTTTTTTTGTTTTAATGTGAAAGATGATGTTTACGCCGTGAGAGAATCGTGATCTATGTTTCAAGCAAAAAAATTGGGATTCTCATTTTAGCCAGAATCGTTCACCTCTACTGTCTTGGATGCTAAAGGTGGTCAACATCATGTTAGATAACAATTTAGTTCTTTTATCTGGTGTTTCCATAATATTGTCCAACCCCTATAGTTTCACAAACTACGCAGCCTGGCGCAGCAGTCCTGGGGTTTGACAACCATGCTTTTTTTCTCTTCTTTTCCTAGGGACACAGAGCAGTTTTTATTAGTCAGCACAGTCATGTGCCAGTGCAGACCAATCAAAACTCCTCTGATTGGTCCTGACGTCCCTAGGGAAAGAAAGATCAGCGTGGGTTTCAAACCCCAAGACTGTTGCACAGGGCTGGTGGGAGGGTGTATGGTCAAGCTTTAAAATTGTGCATGGCCATAACATGACAAACTTTAGTACCCCAAATTTTACATAAGTGACACTTTAAAAGCCCCTGCGGGTCATCACTTTAGCGGTAACCATGAATAACGGTCCTAGAATTATTACTTTGACAAGCACAAGTGACATATGTGGGCATCCCCAATGGATGTTTTAACATTTGTGTGCGCATGTGCAGAGCAGGCTTATGTTTTTTTTTGTTGGGGGGGGGGGGGAGCCCAAGTCCATGGATGTAACTTTATTTCTAGAAAGTCCCCCCCCCCCCCCAACCAAAACTATATTAATATCACATAAGAGCACACTTCTGTTGGTCAGAAAAAGCTGACAGTCAGCTGTAGCAGCCTTCCACTGGTGGCAGCGGAAAGGTTAAAGGGGTTGTAAAGGGTTTTTTTTTTTTTCAGCTTAATGCATCCTAAGCATCAAGGTGAAAAAAAAACCCGGCAATGACGGCCCCCCCAGCCCCCCCGTTTTACTTACTTGAGCCCCGAATCTGCTGTGCGCGTCCCCTTCTCCTCAGTGTCTGGCCATCGATTGGCTATATTTGCTAGATTGATAGCAGCGCAACCATTGACTCACACTGCTGTCAATCACATGCAATGATGCGGCACGCTGGGGGGTGGGGCCCTGTGATACAGTCGTATTACAAGAGCGTGGCCGCAAGCTAACCCCCTAGGGAGAGTGCTTTCCATGAAAGGGGATAGCTAATGTGGGGAGGAGCTGAGACAGCCGCCGAGGGACCTCAGAAGACCAGGATCAGGGCCACTGTGTGCAAAACTAGCTGCACAGTGGAGGTAAGTATAACATGTTGGTTATTTTTTATTTAAACGGGAACCATTAAACAGGCAGAGGAGATAAAATGTGTACAAGACCACCTCTGTATATTCCTTACAAGAACCTATTGTACCCCACATTTAGGGCTAGAATACACAGGTGCATTTATCATTTGTTTTCCCTGGATTTACACCGAGTTGCACAGAGGGGGAAAAAAAAGCAAAAGCATCAACCGACGTCAAAAAGGCCTTCACTGATCTTGAATCTCTGTAAACTAGCCCTAAAGGTATTTAAAAAACAAAATCAGACAAACATGTCACAACGCCACAAATATTTCCTGTCCAAAAAAACAATGTTTGTAGCAGCTTTATTTATAGCAGCGCATGCCCTTACTTTTCTTCTTTTGGTATCTGTGTCGCTTCCAAAACTTCATGTTGATCTTGGGATGGGAATCTGTTTTTTCAATCACTGTGGCTTCAACTCGTACTAAATCTTTCCTAGAAACAAGGTTATGTCAAAATACACATTGTAAAAATAGTTTAATGTTTTACAGACTTTTGACATGGTGATGCTTTGGAAACTATCTTGGAATTTATCTAACTGATCACCGCCACATCTTTTACAAATGGTCTTCATCGTATTATATAAAACAGTCATAGTGACTAAAAGAGATTCTTTAAAAGTAAGCTACAGTCAATTAGCAGCTAAGTGGTTAGCACTTCTGCCTAGCAGCACTAGGGTCATCAGTTTAAATCCTAATATGACATCAGAAAAAGAGACCTATGTGTATTACCAACATCCCTGGTTAAATAGAAAGGAGAGAACCCCCAAGGTGGGACTTTAAAGGTAAGGACTCAGGTTTCAAAAGAGATACAAAAAATGTATTAAACTATTTTTACAAAAAAAGATCAGTTTATATCCCAAACCACAGCACTGCCTGCCTTGAGTTTGCATGTTCGCCCTGTGCCTATGTGGGTTTCCTCTGGGTATTCCGGTTTCCTCCAAAACACCAAAGACATGCTGGTAGGTTAACTGGCCCCTGTCTAAACTGGCCCTAGTATGTGTATGTATGAATGTAAGTTAGGGGCCTTACAGTGTAAGTTCCTTGGAGGCAGGGACTGAATGTACAATTTGTATTTAAAGCACTGCATAAATTGATGGTGCTATAGAAGTACCTGAAATTAAAAGGAGAAGTGCACCCTGAGCTTTTTAGGCTGGGCTTCTCCTATGGGTCACAGGAGTGCAATTTGTTTTGCACTCCTGTGACCCGTTTATCAGCAGGGAGCGGCTGACGTAACCGGGATCAGTCGAGGCACCACATCATCCCGACTTAGGAAGCCTGAATCCGCCAGCTGCCTGGACTGATAGCAGTCTCAGCGAGCTGCTGAGACAGCCGCTACCCCACCCCAGCGCTCCAATGAGTGTGAAGGAGCAGAGCAGGAAAAATGCTGTCTGACAGTGAGTAGCTCTCCGCTCAGAGAGGTGAGAGAACGGAGCCATTGGTGGTGTTTGGTGGCTTGGTTCTCAGTGAAGAGATCGCTCTGATGCTGCATCCACCTAGGCAAGTATGAATATGGGAAAAAACACATTCCCATACTTCTGTTTTGTCCGCACAGAGTACCTAAAAACCTTAACCACTTCCCGCCCGCCATATAGTAAATATGAAGTCCAGCAGGATAAGCCTGGGGGGTGGTGATCGGTGGTGTGGTGTGTCAGTCTGACACACCGCATCTCTCATCTAGGTAAACAGCCTCTGATGTAGGCTCTTTACCATGTAATCAGCTGTGTCCAATCACAGCTGATCACAGAGTGAACAGGAAAAGCTGTGCATCGGCTTTTCCTCTACTTGCACAGACAGGGGGGTCTGCACTGATGATCAGTGCATTGATTATCAGTGCAGACCCATCAAGGATGCCCATCCTATAATACCAAAAGTATTGGCCTGCCTGACTGCCTTTACACGCATATGAACTTTAATGGCATCCAAGTCTAATGCCGCGTACATACGATCATTTTTTGTGATGAAAAAAAAACGTTGTTTCAAGTGATGAAACAAAACGACGTTTTTCAAACTTCATTTTCCAAAACGACTTTGCGTACACACCATCGTTTTTCCAAAATGCTCTAGCAAAGCGTGGTTACGCAAGACACGTTCGACGGCACTCTGTTCCATTGAAGCTCCGTCTCATAACTTGCCTCTGAGCATGCGCGGCTTTAAAAACATCGTTTTGCCCACACACCATCACTTTTTATGACACAAAAAATGACGTTTTGAAAAACGACACAAAAAATTCAAGCATGTTGGAATTTTTTTTGGGTCGATTTTTTAAGAAAAAAAACGACGTTTTGCCCACACACGATTTAAATGACGTTTTAAAAAACGGCGTTTTTTCTTCATCGCAAAAAACGACCGTGTGTACGCGGCATTAGTCCGTAGGGTTAAATATTAAGTTGGCACACCCTTTGCAGCTATAACAGCTTCAACTCTTCTGGGAAAACTTTCCACAAGATTTAGCAGTGTGTCTATGGGAATGTTTGATCATTCTTTCCAAAGCGCATTTGTGAGGTCAGGCACTGATGTGGAAGAGAGGGCCTGGCTGGCAGTCTCCGCTCTAATTCTTCCCAAAAGTGTTCTATCGGGTTGAGTTCAGGACTCTGTGCAGGTACTAGCTTATCCATGTCTTTATGTACCTTGCTTTGTGCACTGGTGGGCAGTCATGTTGGAACAGGAAGGGGCCATCCCCAAAGTGTTCCCACAAAATTGGGAGCATGAAATAGTGCAAAATGTCTTGGTATGCTGACACCTTAAGATTTCTCTTCACCATAATCCCCCCTCCACCAAATGATTTGGATTTAAACTGTAGGAGCTGCTTTTTATTCTGCCCAGAAGGAGTGGTAAGAATATCAATGGACAGAAAACTATTTTTCATTTGGTAAATGAAATGGAGTTGATCATATTTTAGCACACCAGTCCTTAGATGTAATATTTGCATTACTCCCCCCCCCCCCTTTTATTTTTACCTGTTGATCATGCCAGTAACCTGTGCCCTCACTGTACTGCATTATCTAGTCCCTACATCAGGAAGTATGTTAACCACTTGCTTACTGGGCACTTAAACCCCCCTCCTGCCTAGACCAATTTTCAGCTTTCAGTTGCACTTTGAATGACAATTGTGTGGTCATACGACACTGTACTCAAATGACATTTTTATATATTTTTTTCCCACAAATAGAGCTTTCTTTTGGTGGTATTTGATAACCTCTGCGTTTTTTATTTTTTGTTCAAATTATTATTCAAAAAAAAAAAAAAGACAGATTAAAAAAAATATATACATATATATTTTATAAAAAAAAAATGCAAACGGGTAATTTTTCTCCTTCATTGATGTATGCAGATGAGGCTGTACTGTTGGGCACTGATGGGCTGCACTGATGGGACCGATAAGCAGCACTGCTGGGCACTGAGAAGTGGCACTAATAGGTGGCACTGATAGCTGGCAGTGATGGGCACTGATCGGTTACACCGACAGGCAGAATTACTAGGTAGCACTGATTGGCATCACAGGTGGGCATTGATAGGTGGCACTGCGGGCACTGATAGGTGGCACTGCAAGGCGGTTTTTATGGGCACTGATGAGGCTGATGTGCCTCCTTCCGCTGTCAGCGTGCGAAAAAAAAAAAAAAAAAGAAGATTACAGATCCTTTGTTTACATCACGTGATCAGCTGTCATTGGCTGACAGCTGATCACGTGGTAAGGGCCCGGGACCAGCCCCTTACACAGATCTGTGATTCACAGAGTCTCAGTGACTCGGGAATCACAGCGCATTCCATGCAGGGCACGTGTTGCGCATGCAAAGGGGAGGACGTTGACGGATTTTCAGGCCTGCGCTGCAGCTGTCATTTGACTATAGCGCAGGCCTCTAGTGGTTAAGACAGCAGAACACCTCCCCCTTTTTAACACTATAAATTGGGGGGGAAGTGTTCTCAGGTTTTCTATAATCAACATAAGTGGATAGGACTGATAAAATTGGTCAAGATTTCAGTGCAGCAAAGGAAATTAGGATTTCAGGGCAGATCAGCAGGCGCGTTTCTGTACTTGAAGCCCTTTTAACCACTTTTCCACCGCCCGCCGTCAAATGACGGCGGGCGGAGGACTCCATTATCCTGACATCACGTCATATGACGTGATGTCTTTTTAAAGCCGCGGGCGGGCGCGCGCACCCGCCGCTCTGCTGGGATCCCGGCGCGAGTGCCCGGCGGCAACGATCGCCCCCGGGGCACACGCGATTGCCCAGTAACTGAGCGGGGACGTGGAGCTCTGTATGTAAACACAGAGCTCCACGTCCTGTCAGGGAGAGGAGACCGATGCTGTGTCCCTTGTACATAGGGACACAATCGGTCACCTCCCCCAGTCACCCCCCCTCCCCCTACAGTTAGAACACTCATAGGACACACATTTAACCCCTTCCCCGCCCCCTAGTGGTTAACCCCTTCACTGCCAGTCACATTTATACAGTAATCAATGCATATTTATAGCATTGTTCACTGTATAAATGTAAATAGTCCCAAAAGTGTCCGAAGTGTCCGCCATAACGTCGCAGTCCCAATAAAAAAAACGCAGATCGCCGCCATTAATAGTAAAAAAAATAAAATAAAAAAAAAAAGGATTTTTAATAAACAGCTTACCTGTAAAATCCTTTTCTTGAAGTACATCACGGGACACAGAGCGCATAGCCATTACACTTGGGTTATATGGGTACCTTCAGGTGTGGACACTGGTGTAATCAATTTCACAGGAAGTTTCCTCCCTCTATAACCCCCTCCCACTGGGAGTGCTTCAGTTTTGTAGCAAGCAATTCTCCCGAGGTTACACAATGTTCCCCAAAAGATGGGTGGGAGCTCTGTGTCCCGTGATGTACTTCAAGAAAAGGATTTTACAGGTAAGCTGTTTATTAAAAATCCTTTTTTCTTTATCGTACATCACGGGACACAGAGCGCATAGCCATTACACTTGGGATGTCCTAAAGCAATGCTCTATGAAGGGAGGGAGACCGTAAGGCCAAGAATAGCCAAATAAAAACATTGTCAGGAGAAAACATGGCTCCATCAACAGAAACACAAGGGGGCGTGAACTGGGCCAGAGGATTCTATACTGCTGCCCGTAGGACCGCCTGCCCAAAAGCTGCGTCCGTACCCTTTGCAACGTCCAACTTATAAAATTTAGTAAACGTATGTACGGAAGACCAGGTTGCCGCCTTGCAAACCTGTGCCATAGAGATCTGATGGTGTGCCGCCCAGGAGGCACTCATGGCCCTCGTAGAATGGGCTTTAACTGATAAGGGAGGTGGAACGCGCTTCAGACCATAGGCCTGAAAAATCAGCTGCTTAATCCACCTAGCCAAGGAAGACTTGGCAGCCGGCTGACCCTTCTTGGGGCCATCCGGAAGAACAAAAAGCACATCTGTTTTCCGAATCTTCTCTGTAGCCTTGAGATAGACCCTCATGGCTCGAACCACGTCCAAAGTATGAAGCCGTCTTTCCTCTCTGGACTGGGGAGTAGGAAAGAAGGAAGGTAGGACTAGGTCCTGATTCAAGTGAAAACTGGATATGACCTTCGGAAGGAAAGAAGGTTGAGGCCGTAGAACAACTCTGTCCTTATGCAGAATAAGGTATGGCTCCCTGCATGATAAGGCTGCCAGCTCGGAAACCCTTCTGGCTGAAGCCATAGCCACCAAGAAAACCAACTTTCGGGTTAGTAGCACAAGAGGGATTTCTGTCAGAGGTTCAAACGGCTGCCTTTGTAAAGCTGACAAGACCAGATTTAAATTCCAGGGGCAGAGGGGAGCTCTAATAGCGGGATTCACATGCAAGACCCCCTGCAAGAAGGTTTTCATAAGCGAATGGGTGGCCAAGGGTCTTTGAAACCATATTGATAAAGCCGACACCTGCCCCTTTAGAGTACTAAGAGCCAACCCTTTGTCAACGCCAACCTGGAGGAATCGCAAGATCCTGTCAATAAAAAACTTTCGAGGATGCCATTTTTGAGACTCGCACCACTCCACATAGGTTCTCCAGACTCTGTAATAAATATTTCTGGAGACCGGTTTCCTAGCCTGAATCAACGTAGCTATGACCTGATCTGAGAGGCCTCTGCCCTTAAGGATTAGGGATTCAGCCGCCAAGCCGTCAAATTTAGCTGCTGTGAAGCAGGATGGCAGATTGGGCCTTGAGACAGTAGATCTGGGCGCAGGGGGAGCGGCCACGGCGCCCCGACTGACATCTTCACGATGAGTGCGTACCAAGCCCTCCTGGGCCAGGCTGGGGCCACCAGGATCACAGGCCTGCGCTCCACCCGGATCCTCCGTAGAAGGCGGGGAATCATCTGCAGTGGAGGGAACGCATACAGAAGAGAAAACTGGTGCCAAGGGCAAACCAAGGCATCGGTCCCGTAGGCCGAGGGATCCCTGGCTCGGGATATGAATTTGTCCAACTTTTTGTTGGATCTCGTTGCCATAATGTCCACGTCTGGGACTCCGAATCTTTGGCAAATCTCTTGGAATACCTGGGGGTGAAGCGACCATTCCCCCGGGAGCAACTGTTGACGACTCAAAAAATCTGCTTGAGAATTGTCTATCCCTGGGATGAAAACCGCCGAGATGCAGGGTACATGGGCTTCGGCCCATGAGAAAATCAGGTTTACTTCTCTTTGGGCTGCTGGGCTCTTCGTGCCCCCCTGGTGGTTTATGTATGCCACCGCAGTGGCATTGTCGGACTGTATCCTTACTGGCAGACCCTGAAGGGGGAGAGTCCAGGCGATCAGGGCCAGTCGAGCAGCTCTGATCTCCAAGATATTGATGGGAAGCAGTTTCTCTGCCCCCGACCACAGCCCTTGCTGGGTCTGTTCTTCTAGAACTGCCCCCCAACCTAACAGGCTGGCATCCGTGGATATTATCTTCCACGTGATGGGGCAAAAGGATTTCCCCTTTGACAAATTTTGAGAGACCAGCCACCAAGACAGGCTGCGCCGGACCTTCGGGGAGAGCACTAACGGACGATCTAACGCCTGAATGGACTTGTTCCAAGCAGAGAGAATGGCTGCCTGAAGATATCTGGTATGGATCTGGGCGTAGGGCACAGCCTCGAAGGCGGCCACCATCTTCCCCAGCAGTCGCATACATAGGCGAATAGTCGGCCTCTTCTTGCCTAAGATCATTTGAACTGCTTGAGCTATTGATCTGATCTTTGCTTGAGGCAAAATTATCCTCTGGCAGTCTGTATCTAGCCGAAGGCCTAGATATTCCAACTGCCTTGTGGGTTTCAATACCGATTTTTCTAGATTTACAATCCATCCGAATTCCTCTAGATGCTGAACTGTGCGACCTACTGCCTGATTGAGGTTGGAGGCTGAGCTGTCGATAACCAGAAGATCGTCCAAGTATGCCAAGACTAAAATGCCTTCTGTCCTTAGGACGGCTAGCACCGGGGCTAACACCTTTGTAAAAACCCGCGGAGCTGTTGCCAACCCGAAAGGGAGGGCTACGAACTGGTAATGGCGGTGATGTATCATAAACCGAAGAAACCTGTGATGTGCCGGGTAGATCGGCACGTGCAGATACGCATCCTTTATGTCTATAGATGCTAGGAAGTCGTCTTGATGTAGGCTGGCTGCCACCAAACGTATGGACTCCATACGAAAGGTCTGAATGTTTAGAAAGCGATTTAGGCGTTTGAGGTCCAAGATAGGCCTGACGTCGCCATTGGGCTTTGGTATTATGAAAAGGTTGGAGTAGAATCCCAGACCCCATTCCTGGGTTGGTACTTCTATGATTACTCCTTGGAGTAAGAGACGATCCAATGCTTTTGCAAGAGAGGCCCTCTTTAATGGGTCGCTTGGAAGACTTGACCCCTGAAAATGAGGAGGGGGGACTTCCCGAAACTCTAGCTTGTAGCCCGTGGTTACCACGGATCTTACCCAAGAGTCGGGAATTCTGGCCTTCCACACTTCGGAGAAGAACCGAAGCCTTCCCCCCACCCAAGAGAGTGGGGGCGCCCCTTCATGAATCTGACTTAAGGACTGGTTTAACCGGCTTGCGAGACCATGGCCTCTTGCCTGTCGTGGCTTGTCCTTGTGGGCGGCTATTAAATGCCGAACGCCCGGGAGGCCGTCGATACTGACGGGAAGTTGAAGGGGCCGAGCCTGCGAAGGCCTGTCGCTTAAATGCGGGCCCACGTGATCTTTTCTTGATGGGCAAGAAAGAACTTTTACCACCTGATATGGTCTGGATATATTTATCTAGGTCTTCACCGAATAGTCTCCCACCATGAAAGGGAAATCCTGCTAAAAGCTTTTTGCAGGGTGCCTCTGCTGACCAGTTTTTTAGCCACAAAAGGCGACGCATATGAACCAACAGCAGAGATAAACGGGACGCCTGTTGAACGGAGTCCTTAACCACTTCTGACCGGCCCCACGTCCAAAGACGTCATTTTTTTGAAGATGGATATCTCGTTAACGGCAGCAGCTGCTGCCACAACCGAGATATCCATCTCTTCGTGGGGCGGTCCTGTTAACGATAATGGCGGTCATCGCGGCGGATTCGCCGCGAGATCGCCGTTACCGGCGGCGGGAGAGAGTGCCCCCCCCTCCCGCGGCTCTCCCGCGCCCTCCGCCGCTTACCGTAGCCGTCGGTAGCGGCGGAGGCGATCGGGTCCGCTCGTCGTCTGTCCGGGGATGTGACTGAGGGAAAAAATGTCCCTCAGCCGTCCCCCTCCCTCTGCTGGGCGGAAGTGACGTCAAAACGTCATTTCCGCCCAGCGTCTTAAAGAGACATTTAATTTGTTTACATTTTGACTTTTTTTTTTTTTTTCTTTTTGCATTTAAGCCTGAATATGAGATCTGAGGTCTTTTTGACCCCAGATCTCATATATAAGAGGACCTGTCATGCTTTTTTCTATTACAGGGGATGTTTACATTCCTTGTAATAGGAATAAAAGTGATCATTTTTTTTTTTTTTCAGTGTTTAAAATTATAAAATAAATAAAAATAAAAACGAAAACCAAAAAAAAAATGTTTTAAAGTGCCCCGTCCCGACGAGCTCGCGCGCAGAAGCAAACGCATATGCGAGTAGCGCCCGCATATGAAAACGGTGTTCAAACCACACAAGTGAGGTATCGCCGCGATCTTTAGAGCGAGAGCAATAATTCTAGCCCTAGACCTCCTCTGCATCTCAAAAAATGCAACCTGTAGAATTTTTTAAACGTCGCCTATCGAGATTTTTAAGGGTAAAAGTTTAACGCCATGCCACGAGCGGGCGCAATTTTTAAGAGTGACATGTTGGGTATCATTTTACTCGGCGTAACATCATCTTTCACAATATATAAAAAAATTGGGCCAAATTTATTGTTGTCTTATTTTTTAATTCAAGAAAGTGAATTTTTTCCAAAAAAAGTGCGCTTGTAAGACCGCTGCGCAAATACGGTGTGAGAAAAAGTATTGCAATGACCGCCATTTTATTCTCTAGGGTGTTAGAAAAAAATATATATAATGTTTGGGGGTTTTAAATAATTTTCTAGCAAAAAAAACTGTTTTAGTCTCGTAAGCACCGAATATGAAAAACAGGCTCGGGGCTGAAGTGGTTAATAGCATCTACTGCAAAGCAGAGAGCTCTTGGGAGGTCAGCCAATTCACGAGCTTGCTGAGCCGGTATGTCCTTTAATATCTGTTTAGTCTGATCCTTTAAAGCCTGACAAACGCCAATGGCTGCCACTGCTGGCTGAACCACGGCACCTACTGTGGTAAAAGAAGCCTTCAGTAGGGTCTCCAATTTTTTGTCGACTGGATCTTTAAACACCTGGACATTTTCCACCGGACAGGTCAGGGATTAATTTACGCAGGAAATGGCTGCGTCCACGGTAGGGAGTGCCCATTTCTTTGCAAATTCTTCTTCCATAGGATAGAGAATGGTAAACCTTTTAGGAGGGATAAAAATCTTATCAGGTCGAGCCCAATCCTGAAAAATCACGCTCTCCAGAAGGGGGTGAACCGGGAAAGATGCACCACTCAATGGTGCCTTCAAGGAACCTAAAGAGGATACCGCGGGGGCTAATTGTTCTGACACTGGAAGTTTAAAAGCAGTGCGAACCATATCCGTCAGAGACTGGATCCACAGACTCTCTGCTTGAGAAGCCGAAAAAATTTCATCTATAGTGGAATCTTCAATGTCTGACCCGTCAGGACTCAGGTCCGCTTGATCCCCCTGTGGGTCCAATTCCTCCGAAGAGAGGACCTCTGCATCTGAACACACCGTTTTAGGTGACGGGGATCTAGCCCGTTTGCCACCCGGCAAAGAGCGGGCAATTAAAGCAGTTAACCTTTTCTCTAGCCCACCCAGGGTGGATTCTAGCATTTCTTCCGTAACATAAACGGGAATGGGTTGATTGGGGGCCGCCTCTGCCCCTAGCACCCTCAATGGCTCCTGCACGATGCTGTTCGGTGGTCTATCTGGTGAGGGTGGGACCACTGGAGCCTGGCCCAAATCCTCTGACCCCGTTGGAGAACCCTTTACTTTTTTGGCACCTTTTGCAGCCTTAGCTGGTCCTGATCCCTTGGGAGCCATTGCACAACCTTGAGACACCCCTACAGCCAACACCCAACTGTTGTAGCTAGAAGTGAAACATTAATAAGGACAGGCTATGTAAAATCTTTTCAAAAATTTCATACGCCTGAGAAGGCGGCAATACAGAGGAAAGTCCTGTGAGTATTGCCACACCAATGCCCGTTAGCTGGAGTCCAAGGTTGCCCGACTCAGACACTGCCAGATCTAAGGCTGAGTCCCTTTAAGCAAAAAAATATATATATATTTTTTTTTTTCTCTGGTCAGTGTGGACTTTTAAGTCCAGACCTGAAGATCCAAAAACCACCACTGGGTGTCACTGTTAGCCAGAACTGGCTCAGCTGCGCGCTCTATGTCCTCACTCTCCACTGCTCTCAGGAGGGAATGACCAGCCAGGAAATGCTTTTTTGCTTTATCTGAGACTGACGCTGCTGGCCCGCCCCCCCCCACGCCCGCTGACGTTGTAAAAGGCGGCGCGCACGCGCGCGCCCCCGCCCCCCCCACGCTGAAACCAACATGGAGGAAGCAGAGAGCAGAGGAGAAGCCTGGACCAGCGCTAGAAACACAGACACCTGGTAAGCCACTAATCTTTGTAGTGCACACATAGAGGAAGCTGTCTCCCTAGGCTTCCTAGGAAACAGGAGTTTTGTCAGCACTTCCTCTCTATACACGTGGGGCTGCAGTATCATGCTAACAGGCAAATCTGGGGGGAGTAGCAAAATACATATCTCTTAAAAGCATATATATATCTACATGTTATCTGGGTAAACATTAGTACATCCCATCCTGCCTCAACAGACATAGTGGAGATAGTGGCTGATGCACAAGCATACCATTAGCCAACCCAGAACCCCCAGGGGGATACCTACTGTCGAACCAAGTCCCGCAGGTTCCCTCTTACCTGCTCCACGCCGCAGGGTATTGCAAAATGCAAGAGGCCCAGCCTTCCCCCATCTCCGTGGGTATTGTCTTGGACCTTCAGGGACCGGGGTCCTGTGTTAAGGAACCCACACCCCTGGACCTATATAGCATCCTGGCATCAGTAGCGTTTAGTTCTTGGAAGAGACTAAGGCACTGGAGCCCAGAATCCAGCCCTCCAAGGAGAGGCATTATAGGCAAAACCCGACTCCAGCAGGGCCCGGGTACCGTACACCTTGGCTTTGAAGCACTTCGGACGGATCCGGCTAGCTATCCTGGGTCCCGAGACCTCCGAGGGACAGCTAGACGTGACCAACACCTAAGACACTGGCGAAAAAACTGAAGCACTCCCAGTGGGAGGGGGTTATATAGGGAGGAAACTTCCTGTGAAATTGATTACACCAGTGTCCACACCTGAAGGTACCCATATAACCCAAGTGTAATGGCTATGCGCTCTGTGTCCCGTGATGTACGATAAAGAAAATGCCATAAACGATCCCCTATTTTGTAAACACTATAAATTTTGCGCAAACCAAACGCTTATTGCATTTTTTTTTTAACCACGTATCGGCCTAAACTGAGGAAAAAAATATTTTTTTTATATATTTTTTGGGGATATTTATTATAGCAAAAAGTAAAAAATATTGCATTTTTTTCAAAATTGACGCTCTATTTTTGTTTATAGCGCAAAAAATAAAAACCGCAGAGGTGATCAAATACCACCAAAAGAAAGCTCTATTTGTGGGAAAAAAAGGACGCCAACTTTGTTTGGAAGCCACGTCGCACGACCGCGCAATTGTCAGTTAAAGCGACGCAGTGCCGGAAGCTTAAATTTTGTCTGGGCAGGAAGGGGGTGTAGGTGCACAGTAGGCAAGTGGTTAAAGACACAAAACATGGAGAAATTTGCATTTATTTGAAGGGTGTACTGAATAAAGCTTATTTATGGGCAAAATGACACATAACAAAACCATGACAAATGTAAGTGTTAGGTTTAAAGAAAACATATTATGGGGACAAAGACTAGCTTACCCAAGTAGAGGCTTTCCTACAAGCGTGAAATTATCACTGCCAACTAGCAGCACCTGAGAAAGGCAAAATAATCAAGAATTAGTCCACTATTTTGAAGAGCTGTGCAATTAATCATAAAAAGATTGTGATCGCGATTCTACCCCCCCCCCCCCCCCCCCAATGATCTCAAACCAGCATATTGAGGATTCTTCAACTGGGTGCTCATCTGGTACCGATAAGACCGACTTACTGAGTGGGCACTGCCAGATTCACATTGGCACCCATCAATCCAGCGGGCGGCGGCATCTTCGATTTCTATTACCACCTCTACTGAGCCTCCCCAAGTGACTGTATGTAATGAATCATTGTCGAAACTCGGCAGATCTACCTCCACTGCTGGGACTCCGTGGCTGGGAGCCAGTCAGGTGAACAGTGAACTGTGCCGTCTTCGGCCATGCCATTCCGATCACTGAATGTCGTACTATTCCTGCGAGTCAGATATTGAGAGAGACGGCATTCAGAGTGCAGCCTCAGGGGTGCTGTGTGAGAAGTGCCCTTGTAAAGCAGCCAATCACTGCTGTGTCTGTGCTGGCAGCCCCACCCCCTGATGTGCCTAGGTACACAAACAGCGTGGTGCTAGATAGGTGTGTGCAGCTACAGGCTTGGAAATTTGTGAGTCCACAGTCCAAACAGGTGTATGTGGTAGCTGCTGTTAAAGCGGAGGTCCGCCTAAAACCAAATATTAAAAGCCAGCAGCTACAAATACTGCAGCTGCTGACTTATAATACATGGACACCTACCTGTCCAGAGTAGCCGCGATGTCGGCATCCGAAGCCGATCTGTCGCTCGGCTCTCGGCTGCAGCCGCCGCCATCCTCTGTAAGGCTATCAGGAAGTAAAGCCACAAGTAGTAGCGCTGCGCGTCCTCAATGGTCCCTGCTGTCTTCTGGGACCTGTGCATCTCCCAGAAGACATCGGGGGAGGACAGAGTAGGTGCCGAAAGTGGCGTAGGTCACTTCGATCACAGAGGTGATCTATGCCCGGAAGTTGAAGCAAATACAGTACCTGTATTACACATGTATCTGCTCTCTCCTCCTCCCTGAAAAGGTGCCAAATGTGACACCGGGGGGGGGGGGGATTCTAACATGTGGACATTCCATTTTTGGGTGTAACTCCACTTTAATGACTGTCTTATGAATTATTTTACGATGATTCAACTGCATTGTATCAACAATGTAATTTCATGCAAAAATACAAGCAATACACACATTTTTAGAGGGGTGTTTTTTTTAATGTAATGGTATTTTTTTTATTTCACATTTTTTTTCCATTATATTTCTTTTAATTTTATTAAAGAAAACAGTATTATGGCTTATTTTATTGCCATCTTGTATGATGAACCAGTGTTCAGGGGTTGTAAATCTTTAAAATATAAAAGTTCTTCAGAATCGCGTTCTTTATTCTAAGCCAAAAAAAACGTGACTTCCAGAATCGTGCAGCTCTACTATATAGAGAAATGAACAAAAAAAGTTGTTTAAATGTAACCTTCTATTAAACTCCCACTACACATGAATAACAAATAGGTCATTTGTCACTCTTATCAAGACAGCCATTAAAGACAAACTCACATAAGTTGGTCCAATTCAAATGATCTGAAGTCAAAATCTGAAACAGCTCTGCATTGTGGGCAACAAAGCAATTATGTACTTTCCCTCTGCTGAGGCTCCATGCCAGTCCACTGCAGCTTCAGGCGTGAGATCAGAATTTTGCGATGAAAAGGATTTATTATTTATGCATTTGAAAGAGATTTCTATGCTACGTATATAGTTTAGTTTTGTTTGATTGCGCAGAGTTTTATTTATTTTTATTGCATTTTTTTGATGTAGGAAAACATGACAACAGCTGCAGCAATTATTTAATTAATTTTGAGTCACAATCTGTGTGGTAGCGTAGAAGACTCCTGTATAGTATTTGCCATTGTTTTAGTCTGCATTAAAAATAAACTATAAAAAAATTTTTTTTCATTTGTGAAAAAGATCCTCTTCACAGAGAAGAAACAACGCTAGTACGGGTCTTCACAGTTGTGTTCCCGGTGATTGGCTAATCACAGTAATCACGTGATCGGGAGCTGGGTTTTCTGGCTCATGATTAGGGATGAGCTCCGGCGTGTTCGCAGAGTTCACGTGCAAAACCCGCAGGAAGTCTGCACGGCGCTGCGCTAATCACAGGCCAGGAGACATATTCCCGATGCTCAGCTGCAGAGATCGGGAAATGTCTCCCTGCCTGTGGTTAGCGCAGTGCCATGCAGACTTCCTGGCGGGCTCTGCATGTGGTGTGTACGAACGCTCTGGAGCTCATTCCTACTCCTGATCAGTAACAGCTCGGTTTCCGTGCTGTTAGTGCACGATTGAGCATGTTTCAAGCACAAATAGAGGAATGTATATATGTGGTGCCCAAGAATAAAGCCCACTTCATGGACAGCGCACATATGTATTAGGCAGTTGTAAAGACGCGTGAAGAAAAAAAAAAAAAACACTGTAAATACCCGAATGAAAGATCTAAAGGCCTATGTAGGACCCCTACTGGTATGAACATTTTCAACATAACATCATCTTTTACATTAAAGAAAAAAAATGAGGCAAATATATATTTTTTAATTCATTAAAACATTTTTTATTTATTTTTTAAATGCGTTTGAAAGACCGCTGCGCAAATACAGTGTGACATAAAATATTCCAATCAAAGCAATTTTATTCTCTAGGGTCTCTGCAAAAAAATATATTATATATATATATATATATATATATATATATATATATAAAAATATGTTTGGGGGTTCTATGTAATTTTCTAGCAATAAATACAGATGTTTACCCGTAAACTACAAATGTCAGAAAAAGGCCTGGTCTTTAAGCGATATTAAAGTTTTTTTACTGAGAGTTTATAAATACCTGCTCTGTGCAACAATATTGTAACCCCTTACTTTCTTTTCTGGATGCCCACACTGACACGTGTCTGCACCTCGTTTCCTGTGGGTGCCCCCTCAGCAAACTGTTTTTTGGGCGCACCCATGCGGGCGTGGTTCTGTGCCAGGCTGTGTGCATCCAAAGACACACACAGTATGGCTCGGGCCATGCCCCTCGTTCTCTCCCCACAGAAATGGACTGACAGCAGCAAGAGCCAATGGCTGAGGAACAGAGCTGGATTGTCAGAGTACTCAGGTTAGTGTTTAGGGATGGAGGAGTTGGAACAGTCAATGGGGAGTTTTTTACCATAATGCAGATAATAATTTTTTCCCCCCCTTTCCCCTCTCTCCTTGTTTTCTCTTGGGTTCCCTTGTCTGTCTTCTCTGGTTTCCCTGTACCCCTTGTCCTTTCCCTTCCTCCCCCTCCCCTTCCCTCTCTATGGTTGCCTTATACTATATATTTTTTTTTTTTTAAAGTACCTGTTATACCTCACAGGAATCCATCCATTCCCCCTTGTCCACCGCAGGGGATCTTTAATGGCGACCACGGCTCGCACACTATTTTTCATTCATCGGGTAAGCTACCTGGTTGTACTTATACATTATTCGCTGTAGTTATTTTGAATTATTATGTTTACATGTCCTTACTGTATTATTTGTTCTATAGATTGTTTTTTTTTGGTGTAGAGACGCTACAGGGTTGGTCTCAGCCACTATTCCCTTGTCCCCACTCCTTCCTGTCTTGCTTGAGTAATTTGGATGATGGTACATTGCTATTTATTACTATGCCTTTTAAATTAAGCCATACTCCAATTTTTGCATAATGCAGATAATGCATTAAAGCAAAACTAAAGACAGTTTATACTCACCTTTCTTCCAACGGTCCTGTCCCTCACTGGCGCCGACATCTTCTCCTGTGAGCGGGTTTTCATCTATCTTCATTGGCTGGCGCTGGCCAAAATCACTCCTGCGCTTGCACACAGGGATCAAGATGGTAAATGTAAGCTGAGCTGCGCATGTGCAGCTCAGTTTACATGCTGGGGTACATTGCAAACAGGCAACCCCCGTCTACTTGCACCAATCAACAGGGAAAGTTTTTGTTTTTAGTTTTGCTATAAGGTAAACAGTTCACCTTTAGACTGGGTTCACACTGGTGCGATCACACATCGCATCGCATGTAATTCACACCGCATTCTTTCAGATCTGCAAACTGATTTGGGGTGTCATTAACGTTACATCGACACCCCCAGCAGTTTGCAGATTTCAGTGTGAACCAGTGTGCGATTTGGGAACCTGTACAGGAATCACAGGGTTTGCCACACTTAGAACTACGTTAATAAACACATTAGCCCTCCTACTACCCAGTCTCCTAACACATGACCAAAATGCATGGGCTCAAGTTGGATGTAGATCGATGCTTAGCATACAGTCAACTGTCCTCAGAACTTGTTCCACATAAAACAATGTTCAGACATAACCCTGCACCTGGTTTCACTTCATCAACAATAAATTTGGTGATGGATTCTCTTAAAAAAATGGAGTGGAAGAAAAATACCTTTTCTAAGCGGATTCTTTCTCCACACCGTGCTTCAACTGGGACATGAATTAAAACAAGGTCCTCATCAGTTACTTTCCACTGTTTACTTGCAAAATGGACGACGGCAAAAAGACGCCCAAACTGTCCTGTGGCGATGAGGTTGTTTACATTTTTAACTAACTCTACAAAAAGAAAGAAAGAAGAAGACAAATATTTAATTACATCCTAAATAAATGTTGGTGGACATGGCTTTACAAATGCATGAATTAAAAAACAAACAAAAAAAAAAAAACACTGTCAGAATTGTTACTATAACATCTGTTTTCTTCAGTAGATATTTGTCAGTGAATAAATACTGAAGCAAGCAAGGCCAATTCTCATAACTAAATGTGTTTATAAGTTGCTGCAAGATAAGCACACTATAGCAGTGCACTAAGCAATGGTAATGTACCAAGCACAATAAAGGAACCCTGAAGGTTCTCTCAGAGGTTCCTCCTGTCTTTCTGCTGCCCTCCATGTCACTAATCTTTCCTGTAGTCACAGGATTAAGTTAAGGTTAAGTATGTTCACTGGGTGTGTTCTAACTGTAGGAGGGGTGGCCTCACTAGGGGAAAAAGTCCTGCTAGCAGCATCTTAGAGGTGCTGTAAATACACCGCTCCTGAAGCGACCCTGCCCACTGAAATCAATGGGCAGCGCCTCTGAACCGCCGGCAAAGCGATGTCTGTGTTTTAACCCTTTTTCGGACGCTAGCGGGGTTTAAAAGCGCCCCGCTGGCGGCCGAATAGCACTGCTAAAAATAGCGGCGCTTTACTGCCCCCCACCGCCCCAGTGTGGCAGGGGCCTTACAGGTATATTTTTTGCAGGCTAACTTTGTATAGGAACATGAATTGTAAGTTCTCTATTTTCATAAAAACAACATACAGACATTAAAAGGTCAAATTGGCCCAAAAGGGAAATGTCAGCTATAGATTAGGTCTGGCAGATTGGATCAGTCTTTGGATTTTTATGTCCTGGGTATTTCAACAACAAGATCTCCCTGCCAAAATTCCTGAATATTACTGTCTACCTAAGGATTTCTCATCAACTTCTATTGCATTGTTAACATAAAACAAATAAAAAACCAACAGGAAGGGTCACAGATCCCTCATAATGGTCATAAAACAAATAAAAAACCAACAGGAAGGGTCACAGATCCCTCATAATGGTCACAGTACAGTAGGTGCGCCGATCTAGCAACTCAAAAAAAAAAAAAAAAGAGCCCATCCAGATGCCTGGTACACACGTGGAGTTCTCTTGTCACTCAAGCCAGGGGGCTGAATAAAAAAAAAACAAGACAAGTGATGTTAGTACAGCAATCTCCCCGCTGTGCTATTGTGCTCTGACAGGGGGACTGCGCGCCCCTTCAGAACTCATTGATCAGCACTCACAGCCAAGCACTGATCAGATGCCTGTTTTAAAAAAGCCGGTCATTAGACTGGCTTCTGTCGGGCAGCCTGCTCTGACCCAACGTCTATTGAACCATACAATACTGGATGATGTTCGGACCATGTTTACCAGCCTTTAAGAAAGTCTTCAGACAACTCAGGGAATCAGTTGGCTCAGATGACTTTCTCTGGCAGCTCGCTGCTTTGTCATAATAAGGCAACCTCCTTGAAAAGAAAAAGGGGCGGAGGGGTCTTCTCTCCCCAGTTTACCATGGAAATCACTATTTTGTTATCACACATAACATAATAAAAATGACAGTTTTATCAGAATATGAAAACATTGTGGTCTAACCTATATGTTGTTCTGTCTCTTCAATGAGATCTGGTAGTTGGACCTTTGGCCAAGGTGGTTCGGATAAGGATGTTTTAGGTACATAGCTGAAAGGCAATATTACATTGAATTATTTCAAAATCAGAAACAATCACATGAGATAGCAAAATGGTACTTGGGAGGCCCATTCACTTTATAATGAAATATACTACAATACATGCAATTTCATTCATTGAGGTGCATTGTGCTTAGCAGTCTGTTTCTTTTGGAAGGGCTTTTGATGACCTTCAATGTAGAAAAAAAGGGTTTGATGCATTTCTTTAAATTGAACAAACTCAGGTTCTTTTTTTTTTTTTTTACATTTTTCGTTTTCTTTTGTTTGTTTAGCAAAAAATAAAAATCCCAGTGGTGAATAAATACCACCAAAAGAAAGCTCCATTTGTGTGAAAAGAATTATAAAAAATGTATTTGGGTACAGTGTTGCATGACCGCGCAATTGTCATTCAAAGCGTGAGAACGCTGAAAAATTACCGGGTCAGGAAGTGTACAGTAAGTAACCAATCCAAAGCTCTTACCGCAAATAAATCTGGGAAGTACTCAAATGAGGTAAGTGGAGGCAACTTGTTGTTGGGTCAGTATGTCCACCGGCCCTTTGGAGGAACAAACCAGACCAACCAAAAATGTTGGCAAAGCATCAAAAACCATGTCACAGATATCCAATGCGGCATAGTAGAAAAACTATTGATTGTATTGATCTTTATGGGTCCTGAGGAAGCAGTTTGGCCACGAGACTCGTAGACCCTCTATCTCAAGGACATACATCGAAAGTGTAATGAATTAATGTATCACAAGCTTTTATGATGTCTTAAAAATGTCTTATTTGTCAATAAAATTTGAAAAAAAAAAAAAAAAAAAATGTTATACTAATTTGATGGTAGCTAAAGGGGTTGTAAAAGTAACACAAAAAAATTCCCTAAATAGCTTCCTTTACCTCATCCTTCCATTTTGCTTTTAAATGTCCTTATTTCTTTTGAGAAATCCTCACTTCCTGTTCTTCTGTCTGTAACTCCACACAGTAATGCAAGGCTTTCTCCCTGGTGAGAAAGCCTGGCATTACTATGTGGAGTTACAGACAGAAGAACAGAAAGGGAGGATTTCTCAGAAGAAATAAGGACATTTACAAGCAAAATGGAAGGGTGAGGTAAGTGAAGGAGGACTGCACTAAGGTAAAGGAAGCTATTTAGGAAATGTTTTTTTTCACCTTTACAACCCCTTTAAAGTCCCACTACATTTTGCTCTAACACTATGATACTATCAGGATGATATTTGGCTAGACTGATCTCTTACACCCCCCACTAATTACTATAAACCACATGTCCTGTGGATTGTTTCCATCCCAAGGACACCCTCCATCCCCGCCGCCAAGCGCAACAGCCTGGCTTCTGTCATTAGATTTGTCCAGGTCAGTGGGAGAAATGATTTTCCTGATTCCAGAGCAGGGCTGGTCAGACAGCAGGTTATAGATATCCTGGGCTTTGGACAGGGTCACATGGACTTGTCCAGACACTGAGGGAGCTTGTCCCATGTAGTCCGCTGCAGAGCCCATGAGTGAAACTGGTCAAACATCACACCGCCTTAAATGAACCACCATGAAGGCCCAGAATCTTCATGCAAAACCAGATCGCAGGGAGCCCAAGGTCCAAACATGGGCTCAGAGGGTCAATGCTTGTTCCCAGGGAAGGAACACTTGGCTTGGAACATGTCCAAGTCTAGGGCCCAGATACTCCAAGCAATGGGTTGGATTCAAGGCAAACTTCTGTGGGTTGAGAATGTACTGATGCTCTGAAGATTTCAAATCCTCTGCTGTACACTGGCAGCCAGGGCTGGGGAGGAGAAGTGATCCCTCAAGACAAAATAGTCCAGATAACCAATAATGTGTATACCCCAAAAGCACAGCAGAACAACGATCAGGGGCAAGCACCTTGGTCAAGACCCAGGGTTGCCGTGGACAGGCGAAAAAGGGAAAAAGCCACAAACTGGAAGTACTTCTTCTCCACCACAAATTGCAGGAATCAGTGATGCAGGGGAAAATTAAGATTTTGTGCCCATTGATGCCAAAAATTCCCTTTGTTGCAGCTATACACTCACAGACTAGGCCATGTCCTGACCTGGGCCCAAAGATTTGAAATGCCTTAATGCCACGTACACACGGTCGTTTTTTGTGATGAAAAAAAGACAACGTTTTAAAAAACGTCATTTAAAATGATCGCGTGTGGGCAAAACGTTGTTTTATGTCTTCAAAAAAACGACCAAAAAATAATTCGAACATGCTTGAATTTTTTTCTGAATGTCATTTTTTGTGTCATAAAAAATGACCGTGGGTGGGCAAAACGACATTTAAAACGAAGTTTTTAAACCCGCGCATGCTCAGAAGCAAGTTATGAGACGGGAGCTTCAATGGAACAGAGTGCTGTCGAAAGTGTCTTACGTAACCGCGCTTTGCAAGAGCATTTTCAGAAAACGATGGTGTGTAGGCAACGTCATTTTTTAAAATGAAGTTTGAAAAATGACTTTTTTTCATGAGAAAAAACGACGGTGTGTACGCGGCATCAGTCTAGGTGGCTGCAAAGGCCAGCAGACATCCTCCCACTTGTACAAGTGGCAGTACCCCTCTGTATGAGAAGGAATGGTACCAGACTTGCAACATCTAGAACTCGCAACAGATTGGAAGACTTGGCTTATGAAGAAAAGGTCTAGTAGGAACAAAAAAAAAAAACTTTTCCAAAATCCGTAAGTGGCCACCAAAAGTCATTCTCTGTCAAACGGAATCTCACAAATTCTCTCCACAGCCACCTAAATCTGCACATCTGTACCGAAATGAGAGCCAGGCAAGAATTTTAGTGCAGGGAGACCCTAAACTGTCTACACAGTAGGACAAGGGTATTGGGAGCAGCTTCAGTGTGTGGATCACTGCAGGGTCCATAAGGATCGCTCTAGGGTTGTGCACCACGTGCTTAGCAAAGGCCACGTACACCAGCAGCGGTAACATGGCCAAGCTCAAAAGAGCATTTGAGCTTTAAGTAGACTCAACCCTCTTGGATGCCAGGTCTTGGAAGAATGGAAACTCTTCATCGGGTACCATAAGAGATTTCCTGGATGCACCACAGACCCTTTCCACTTTTTGCAGTAGGTTTTCTGCACTGGTCAGGTTTTATTGCTACCTCTCCCCCTGTAAGGCTACATGTACACTGGACACCCCTAAACACAACTCTCCTGGTAGCCAAAAAAAAATCTAAACAGGGCAAAAAGGTGATACCGCAATTGTGCGATTTTAGCCAAAACGTTCTTCTCCTGAACGTGATTCTTCTGCATTCAGGAGAGGGAAGTTTCACTGCCCCTAAACTCTGATAAAAGCCTATGATAAAAAAAACAGCAAAAGCTCTTTAACCTCCCTGGCGGTATGATTCTTTAAGATTTTAGGTGCTAAAAGCGGTACCATTATTTGCAAGGGAATTTGGCGTTTTATACTGTAGGCTTGTAATTCTTAGGAATAACTCACTTAAATCTATTCAAACAAGAGTCTAATAGGCATCCCGGGTATGATTTTTTTTTTTTTTTTTAATTAAAAATTATAATATAATAAATAATTATAAAAAATGATCACAAATGATAATATAATTATAGTAAAAATTATTCAATAATGTAATCAAATCAAAATCACTGAAATTTGCTCAGTTGCAGAATTTTTGCTGTCATTTTTTTTTTTTTTTTTATGACGAATTTCCCCATAAATCGCTATCGCTAAATTCTGCAAGTGATTCTGATTTATTATCGCTGTTTTTTAGCTGCTCTAAAACAATTTTTGCCATAAAGGGACACTTTTGGTTGCTATGGGCAATCTACAGTTTGCAGGGAGAAAGAACAGTTTTTATTATATAAAAGGACATGTAGTGTACAGGGCAGACCACTAGGGACATGGGGGGTGTGTATTTTTTACATACAGTACTGTAATCTATAAGATTACAGTGTACTGTATGTATAGTGTTTGTTTACTTTTTTAAATTTGGCGCCGTTCCCCCCCCTACGTCGCGACGCTCGCAGGGAAGGGAATCGGCGGAACACACAGCATCAGGCGGACATCCGCCCGCCGTGTACTGCGGGGATTCATCGCTGGATCGCAGAGAAAAGGTAAGTAAACTTTTTCTGCATCCAGCGAGGTAAGCGCGTGTGTGGCACGGGGTTACCGATATTAGCTTAAAAATCTCACCCCGTGCCACACACGTGAAGACCGCCAGGGAGGCTAGTCTGACCGGCGATCCAGCGGGAAACCCCCGCCGGATCGCCAGGAATTTTTGGGGGAAAAAAAAATGCACCCCGAGCGTGACTCGGGGTTACCGCTTCTGGCACTGAATGTTAACCCCGAGTCACGCTCGGGAATACCGCCAGGGAGGTTAACTCACATTTAGGAGCAACAGTGTACATGAGGCCAGAGATTCACCCTATGTGTCCAGTTTACCAGTATCATTGAAAGTAAAGAAAAAAAATCCAAAATGTTGTGTTGTTCCTAGAAAAGTAATAGAGGAGAAATCTTCCAATGGGCACCCTAGTTCTGGCGACCAGGGGGTACAATGAAATAAAAATAGGATAGCAAAGAAAAAAAAAAATCAGAGATTGTAGCCCTCCCTTACTTTATCCATAATGAAAATGTTTTTTTTGCCTATAATGCTACTTTCATTCATTCAATTTTAATGATTAATGCAAACTCACCCATCCATCCATGTCTCCATGCTTTATTTTGTTGAGAAAAACACTTTCTAGCATTTCTAGCCATACCCATCTTGAGTAAGGGCTAGGGTTGTCCCGATACCGATACCAGTATCAGGACCGATACTGAGCATTTGCGGGAGTACTTGTATTCCCGCAAATGCCCCCGATGCCAGATCCAATACTACCATCCCCCCCCGCTGCAACCGCATACCGCAACGCCACTACCGACCGAGTTAATCAGCGTGCGGGGAACATTACAGCTTTTGTTTGAATAGTTGTAGTGTTCCCCGCCGCACCGCGTATAGACACTCCCCCTTGCTCGGGATTGGACGGGTGATCTGTCCAAACCCGAGCAAGGGGGAGTGTCTATACTCGGCGCGGAACACTACAGCTATTCAAATGAAAGCTGTAATGTTCCCCCGCACGCTGATTAACTAGCCATCGGCGGCATCTAGGTATGGGGAGACATGGCTGCATTCGTGGGGGGAACATGGCTGCATTTGGGGACACATTTTAAAAAAAGTATCGGTATTCAGTATTGGCGTGTACTTGAAAAAAAGTATCGGTACTTGTACTCGGTCCTAAAAAAAGTGGTATCGGGACAACCCTAGTAAGGGCAAATGATTCATGTAGCATTTATTTACTGGAATCCATTTGCCCTTAGCTCAGGCACGCAGACAGAAGGGTGTGCTTAGCTGAGAAGGCTTTTTCTCAAGATAAATGTAAAAAAATAAATACAAAAAATAAACCCATGAAGCCCCCTGGGATGTATGACAATTTGGAAATCAGGAAGCAACTGAAGAAATATAAAAGAAAAAAATAGAAAAAGTTTAAAACAACAAGATATAATTGTGTTTCCTATCCATCTACTAAGGCTAGGAGGATAGGGATTAAAAATGGTTCATGTTGATTGAGCGAGTCAGTTCTGCTTTAACAAGACTGTGGACAAATATACAATATCTCACAAAAGTGAATACACCCCTCACATGTTTGTAAATATTGTAGTCTATGTTTTCATGTGACGACACTGAAGAAATGACACTGTTATACAAGCTGTACACTCACTACTTTACATTGTAGCACAGTGAGAATTTGCTGTCTCCTCAAAATAACTCAACACACAGTCATTAATGTCTAAACTGCGGGCAACAAAATTGATTACACCCCTAAGTAAAAATGTTCAAATTGGGCCCAAAGTGTCAATATGTGTGGCTACCATTATTTTCCAGCATTGCTTTAACCCTCTTGGGCATGGAGTTCACCAGAGCTTCACAGGTTGCCACTGAAGTCCTCTTCCACTCCTCCATGATGACATCACAGAGCTGGTGGAAGTTAGAGACCTTGTGCTCCTCCACCTTCCATTTGAGGATGACCCACTGATGCTCAATAGGGTTTAGGTCTAGAAACACTCTAGGCTAGTCCTTCACCTTTACCCTCAGCTTCTTGGAGGTGTGTTTGGGATATTTGAATACTGCCCTGCGGCCCAGTCTCCGAAAGAAGGGTATCATGCTCTGCTTCAGTATGTCACAGACAGTACATGTTGGCATTCATGGTTCCCTCAATGAACTTTAGCTCCCCAGTGTCGGCAGCACTCATGCAGCCCCAGACCCTGACACTCCCACCACCATGCTTGACTGTAGGCAAGACACACTTGTCTTTGTACTCCTCACCTGGTTGCCACCACACACGCTTGACATCATCTGAACCAAATAAGTTTATCTTGGTCTCATCAGACCACAGGACATAGTTCCAATAATCCATGTCCTTAGTCTTCTTGTCTTCAGCAAACTGTTTGCAGGCTTTCTTGTGCATCATCTTTAGAAGAGACTTCCTTCTGGCGCAACAGCCATGCAGACCAATTTGATGCAGTGTATGGTCTGAGCACTGACAGGCTGACCCCCAACCCCTTCAACCTCTGCAGTAATGCTGTGAGCACAAATATGTCTATTTCCCAAAAAGACAACCTCTGGATATGAAGCTGAGCATGTGCACTCAACTTCTTTGGTCGACCATGACAAGGCCTGGAACCTGTCCTATTAAACCGCTGTATGGTCTTGGCCACTGTGCTTCAGCTGTTTCAGGATCTTGGCAATCTTCTTATAGTCTAGGGCTAGGCCATCTTTATGTAGAGGAACAATTCTTTTTTTCCAGCTCCTCAGAGAGTTCTTTGCCATGAGGTGCCACGTTGAGACCTTGTAACACTAACGAGTCACATAACACCAGGGAGGAAAAATGGCCAATTGGGTCCAATTTGGACATTTTCACTTAGGGGTGTACTCACTTTTGTTGCCAGTGGTTTAGACATTAATGGCTGTGTGTTGATTTATTTTGATGTACGATTCTGCACATGAGCAGAGCACAAGGAGATGGGGGCGCTTTAAAATATATATATATATATATATGTATTTTTTTAACACTGTTTTGATGCTTTCAAAAAGAAAAAAAATATGTTTTACATCTGCTCTAGATCCCTCAGATCATACAGGTGATCAGAGACGATCTGTTCTCCCCTCACCTTTGCATCTAGCCATGCGAACGCTTGAGTCATTTCCCAGCCTCTGCACCGAGACTCGAGTAATTGAACACCGCCGATGGCTCGGTTCTCACAGCTCCCCGAGCAGAGACTGTCAATCAGCAGCTCTCTGCTCTGCCCCCCCGCTCACTGGAGTGCTGAGCTGTGGAGGGGAGCGGCCGTCTAAGGCTCTCAGCGTCTCACTGAGAGGCTGAAATGGGTATCAGTCCAGGCACCAGAATTGTGATGATGCGGGTGCCTGGACTTATTGCAGTGACGTCAGAAGAGAACGGACTTCAGACCACTCTCTGCTAAAAATGGGGGTCACAGAAAACACAAAACAAATTGCACTCCTGTGACTCATAGGAGAAGCCCAGCTAAACAAGCTCAGGCTGGACCTCCCTTTTAAGTAATAGATTTCCCAGAACACTGCAACAAAATCATTTTATACCCACAGCCCTACACCTGAATAAAAAACACACAAGGAAGAGACAGGCTGTATGATCTGTATGCACTTCAAGGCTACAGCTTTAATTCTGAGCGGAGTTTACCGTACACGTCCAGTCAATTACAACATTTTCCAGCAGCAAACAATGCTTATATGAAATGTAATAATTTAATCCTGCGGGAATAAGATGTGACATTTACCTAGGCTGCAGAGAAGAGCTTCGTGAGCACAGATATCTAAGAGATGGCCGGAGCAACGTGACTGAAATGAAAAAGGAGACATCTGTAATAAGCAAGAAAGTGGTAATGTGAAGTTGGCTTATATAACGATTAAAATCCAATTCATTATTCATTCAAGCAAATGGAACCATATGCTACCCATAAGATATGCAGTACTGCTCTTATTACATCACCGTTCCTGAAACAATGTTGTGTCTAAACTTAAAATTCACTGAATTAAAACAATCTTTATTGGCCATAACAATTATCTTCACCAATGTGAGGTTAATATCACATGTCTGCAAAATACAGGATTGCCTTCTAAAGAGGATATTTACAGTGCCTTGAAAAAGTATTCATACCCCTTGAAATTTTCCACATTTTGTCATGTTACAACAAAAAACGTAAATGTATTTTATGTGATAGACCAAAACAAAGTGGCACATAATTGTAAAAATGGAAGGAAAATGATAAAGTGTGGTGTGCATTTGTATTCAGCCCCCTTTACTCTGATACCCCTAACTAAAATCTACTGGAACTAATTGCCTTCAGAAGCCACCTAATTAACAGTTACATAGTCCACCTGTGCGTAATTTAATCTCAGTATAAAAAACGTTCTTGTACGCTTCTGCCTATATTCCACGTTCTGATTTCCACGTTTCTTTTAGTTTATTACTGTTTTTATCTGATTTATTCATGAACCAATATTTTGTCAATTGCATGTACTGTTTTGGGTTTGTCAATGAAGCCCTCTGTATGTTTGTACTGGAAATACAAATGCAACCTGACAAACGTTTGTACTGTAACCTTGAGTTTGTTTTAATAAAAACCTTTTGTGGGGAAAAAAACAAAACGTTGTTCTGTGAAGCCTTCCAAGGTTTGTTAGAGAACCTTAGTGAACAAACAGCATCTTGAAGGACAAGGAACACACCAGACAGGTCAGGGATAAAGTTGTGGAGAGTTTAAAGCAGGGCTAAGTTGTAGAAAAATATCCCAAGCTTTGAACATCTCACAGAGCAATGTTCATTCCATCATCCAAAAATGGAAAGAGTATGGCACAACTGCAAACCTACCAAGACATGGTCGTCCACCTAAACTGACAGGCGGTGCAAGGAGAGCATTGATCAGAGAAGCAGCAAAGAGGTCCATGGTAACTCTGGAGGAGCTGCAGAGATCCACAGCTCAGGTGGGAGAATCTGTCCACAGGACAACCAATAGTCGTGCACTCCACAAATCTGCCCTTTATGGAAAAGTGGCAAGAAGAAAGACATTATTGAAAGAAAGCCATAAGAAGTTTTGTATGCAGTTTGCGAGAATCCATGTGGGGGACACAGCAAACATGTGGAAGAAGGTGCTCTGGTCAGATGAGACCAAAATTTTACTTTTTTGGCTGAAAGCAAAAAACACTAAGTGTGGTGGAAAACTAACACTGCACATCAACCTGAACACATAATCTCCACTGTGAAACATGGTGGTGGCAGCATCATGTTGTGGGGATGCTTTTCTTCAACAGGGATAGGGAAGCGGGTTTAGATTTGATAGTAAGATGGATGGAGCCAAATACTGGGCAATTTTAGAAGAAAACCTGATAGTCTGCAAAAGACTTGAGACTGGGGAGGAGATTCAACTTCCAGCAGGACAACGATCCTAAACATACAGCCAAAGCTACAATGGAATGGTTTAGATCAAAGCATATTCATGTGTTGGAATGGCCCAGTGAAAATCCAGACCTAAATCCAATTGAGAATCTGTGGCAAGACTTGAAAATTGCTGTTCACAGACGCTCTCCATCCAATCTGACAAAGCTTGAGCTATTTTGCAAAGAATGGGCAAAAACGATGATCTCTCTAGATGTGCAAAGCTGGTAGAGACATCCCAAAAAGACTCGCAGCTGTATTTGCAGTGAAAGGTGGTTCTACAAAAGTATTGACTCAGGGAAGGCTGAATACAAATGCATGCCACAAATTTTGCATATCTATTTTGAAACCCATTTTCCTTCCACTTCACAATTACGTGCCACTTCGTGTTGGTCTATCACATAAAATCCCCCCCCCCCCCAAAAAAAAAATTATGTTCTTTGTTGTAACATGACAAAATGTTTTTCAAAGCACTGTATGTGTCAGCACATCCAGCACAAGTCCGAAAAATTTCAAAGCAAAATTACAGGTAAAAAACTTTTTCTGCCTTGTGCCATGTACCAAAAGGTTACACCCTAATCCTGATCATCTTAGTTCTGGATCACTCAGCCTTCCAATTCACTTATTTGGAGGGTCAGAGACTGGGGACATGGCACAGGAGATGATCAGAAACTGGGGACATGGCACAGGAGATGGTCAGAGACTGGGGACATGGCACAGGAGATGGTCAGAGACTGGGGACATGGCACAGGAGATGGTCAGAGACTGGGGACATGGCACAGGAGATGGTCAGAGACTGGGGACATGGCACAGGAGATGGTCAGAGACTGGGGACATGGCACAGGAGATGGTCAGAGACTGGGGACATGGCACAGGAGATGGTCAGAGACTGGGGACATGGCACAGGAGATGGTCAGAGACTGGGGACATGGCACAGGAGATGGTCAGAGACTGGGGACATGGCACAGGAGATGGTCAGAGACTGGGGACATGGCACAGGAGATGGTCAGAGACTGGGGACATGGCACAGGAGATGGTCAGAGACTGGGGACATGGCACAGGAGATGGTCAGAGACTGGGGACATGGCACAGGAGATGGTCAGAGACTGGGGACATGGCACAGGAGATGGTCAGAGACTGGGGACATGGCACAGGAGATGGTCAGAGACTGGGGACATGGCACAGGAGATGGTCAGTCAGAAAGATCCCAATCAGCTTTGATTATACCACTGCAGCGCTTTTATGTGCATTTAAAAACAAAAAGAAAAGCAGAGTGCTGGATTTTTATGCACTGCAAATGCACAAACATGACTTTGGCCAGAACCACATGAGTGTGGTGCATTCTTTTCCCGGTCACATTTTCTATGCATATTTTTAGGCGTGCTGCCATTAGATCAGTATGCATGTTTTATAAACACGCAAAAAGATGGTATGCGGGAGTTTGAATCACTCAAAGACAGGTATTTGCACCCACTTCCGGGAGTCTGCGGGGAGTACGTCACTTCCCGCCCCCGCCCGTTGTGTGCTGGGAAACACTCAGTTCCCAGCACACAACGGGAACCAGTGAGGACAGCGCTGCGCAAATCGCGCATGCGCCGTAGGGAATCGGGCATGGAAAGGTTAGAGCTGCACGATTCTGGCAAAAATGAAACTCATGATTTTTTTTTGCTTAGAAGATAGATCACGGTTCTCTCAAGATTCTCGCAGCGTAACATCATCTTTCACATAAAAAAAAAAAAAACAATTGGGCTAACTTTACTGTTTCATATGTTTTTTTTAATTTTATTCATTGAAGTGTATTTTTTTCCCCCAAAAAATGCTATTTTATTCCCTAGGGTCTCTGCTAAAAAATATATAATGTTTGGGGGTTCCAAGTAATTTCCTAGCAAAAAATATTGATTTTAACTTAAAGGGGTTGTAAAGGTTTGTTTTTTATTTTCTAAATAGGTTCCTTTAAGCTAGTGCATTGTTAGTTCACTAACCTTTTCCTTCCATTTCCCTTCTAAATGTTTTTTTTTGTTGGAATTTCTCAATTCCTCTTTCTCCTTAGTAAGCTTGCCCCCATCATCCGAGACGTTCTGGCTGGGGGTTAGTCAGCCACAACAGCTTACTGAGGGGGAACAGGAAGTGAGAATTTCAGACAAAAAAAAAAAAACTAAGAAAAGAAAGCATTTAGAAGTAAAATCGAAGAAAAGGGTAAGTGAACCAACAATGCACTTGCTTAAAGGAACCTATTTAGAAAATAAAAAACAAACCTTTACAACCCCTTTAAGAAACAATTGTCAGAAAAAGATTTTGATTTTAAGAGCCCATTCCCACAGGGGCAACACGACTTCCAGGACGACTTGTGTATGACTCATCAGGCAACTTACAAGGCAACTTCAAGTCGCCTCCAGGACAGGAGGCTTTCCAGTGGCCAAACAACAATCAGCTCTGTGGGAGGGAGGGGGGGGAGGGGTTTGCCTGAGAAATGTATGTTATCTTCCTGTATTGTTGCTTCAGTTAAGACAGTGATCCGACTTCCGAGGCGACTTCCATTGAAATCAATGGGTACAAGTTGCCTAGAAGTTGGATTGAAGTAGTACAGGAACCTTTTCTGAAGTCGGAGCGACTGCAGTAGTGTACATTAAGACATCTCCATTCACTTACATTGATCTTCTCATGTAGCGTGACTTGAGGCGACTGGGAGCGACTTGAAGTCGGACTCAAAGTCGTCCCTGTGTGAATGGGCTCTCAGTGCTTAAACTTCCTGCATTTGCTCTAAGAAGGAAGTTAGTTACAATGTTTCATGTTGTTACAAACTTGGCACACTGCCCTTTTCTTTACACAAAGAAGTTTATCCCTTTGATCCAAGAAGCAAGCATTAGTTACAATGTTTCCTGTTAAGAACTTGTCAGACTGGCCGAATATTTTCTTTTGACAGCTGAGTGAGCAGATAAAGTCTCTCCACTTGTTATATTAAAGAATTGGCAAACTCTGAATTGGAGATCATCAGGGGGGTTTGAATCAAGATCACAATTTTTTTTAACGATTAATTGTGCAGCTCTAAAATAAAGGTACAATGATTATATGATATGACTGCAGAGTATTGGGATAAAGTCATTTTCTCTGATAATTGCCCTTTATGTTTGTTTGAGGAATCCAGAAAAAACCTGGAGAAGAAATGGCGAGCGCTACCATCAGTAAAGCATTCTGAGATCATTCATGTATAGGGTTGCTTCTCAGCTAAGGGAGTGGGATCACTCACAATTTTGCCTGATGCCGCGTACACACAATCGCAAATTCCAAAAAAAAAAGTCCGACATGAGCTTTTGAACGGAAATTTTGCTGTGGGAATTTCCACCAACAAAAGATTAAAAGCTGGTTCTCAAATTTTCAGACGGAAAAAAAAAAAGGAAAATCTGATCGTCTGTAGCAATTCCGAAGCGCAAAATTCCAACACAAAGCTTTGGAAAGACATGGAAATACTCCGTTCCCGAGGTGTCCTTGGGCCTTTCCGGCCGTTACCGGGGCTCTCCAGGTCCCCCCCCCCACCTCTGGCCGCGGTATTGCATGCCATTGAGGTCAATGTGGAACAAATTATTTTCATTTCCATTGACTTCAATGGGGAAACTCGCTTTGATATGCAAGTACTTTGGATTACGAGCATTCTCCTGGAACGGATTATGCTCGTAATCTGAGGTTCCACTGTATATACATTCGCGCAATATCGCAAAAACATATTCTCACGTTATCGTTTTGCACAATATGTGAATGCGCATTTGCACGCATTAGGCGTAAATTACTGACCGAAAAAGCAGTTTATCTATTTTACTCAAGACTGCACAGCTCTTGTTTACGCGCCTGTGTATGGGCACATTACAATTATTGGGCTGTATTTTAGCTCAGTTAAAAAAAAGAACTTTTTCAAGCTGCAGTGTGCAAGAGGCCAAAAAGTGAAATTATTAATTTTTTGAAAGGAATTTATCAATGTCAGAGCAGCTGTGCAAAGCGACCAGATTCTAACGTCAGCTTTGAAAATGAAGAATAGAAGCTGATTGGCTGCCATGTACAGCTGCTCCAGTTTTGATCAATCCCCTCTGTGTGTGTTATCAGTAGGAGGAGTTTAGGGAGTTGTCAAGTAGAAAATGATTGGATGAAAAAAAAAAATCTTAGGCCACATTCACACCTGTGCATTTCTGGAAAATGCCAAAATACACATCAGGATTATGATGCCATTACTTCTTACTGGCACCCCATAGTTGGCGTGCGTTTGATTGCGCTAAGACACGCGGTACAAACAACACTGAGAGCTCACCGCCCAATAAAAGGTGACAGAGCCACTTCGGGGCATGTAGTGGAGCCCGTTGAAAGGCTGCCCTATGCTGACGCACATAAGCACAACACATCGGTGTGAATGGGGTCTCTCACTTCCAAAAGTAAAATCTAGGGTTGTCCCGATACCACTTTTTTAGGACCGAGTACAAGTACCGATACTTTTTTTCATGTACTCGCCGATACCGAATACCGATACTTTTTTTAAATGTCATGTAACAGTTTTCAAACCACAATACAGACTAAGGATATTTTCCTTAGAATTATGAAGAACTCTAACTCAAGACATTATAAAAGAATAAAAATGAGTAAAAATGAATAAAAAAGTTTTATTTGCTTGTCACGCAGTAGTAAAAAACTCAAAGAATTTTCACAGAACATGTTCATAAATACAAAAAAAGTATTCTATTTAGGTATCGGGAGCATTTGTGCGAGTACAAGTACTCCCGCAAATACTTGGTATCGGTCCCGATACCGATACTAGTATCTGGACAACCCTAGTAAAATCCTCCCTTGTGTAAATCACCAAGTGCCGAAGACTGCTGCTGGGTGCTGCCATTTTGGATGTGATGTCACCCCACTCAGATCTGGCACCTAAGTGACACTATAATGTCAACCTCAATCCCCCCCTACAGCGGAGATATGCAATTAGCAAACCTCCAGCTGTTGCAGAACTACAAGTCCCATTAGGCATAGCAAGACTCTGACAGCCACAAGCATGACACCCAGAGGCAGAAGCATGATGGGACTTGTAGTTTTGCAACAGCTGAAGGTCCGCTAATTGCATATCCCTGCCATACAGCTACATACAATGTTATGTAGTGAGGAGAGGGGACCTGGGCCAGCACAGGCAATATTTAGACACTCCTAGAAGAGGAGGGGGGTGTGATGTGAAGGTAGACTGTGCTGGGAAATGACTCTTCCTGAAAAAGTCACATTATAAAGGAATACACTAATAAAGTATTGGCTGGTGATATGTTCTCTTTATTAGGTGGCCTGTCAGTATGCACACTTCATTGAGGGAAATAAGAACCTGCATTCTGTGACCATGGAAGGTGACCCTCTAATACAACCCCTGATATAGGGGGAATGACCCCCGTGTACTGTGTGAATGTCACCCAGCTACAAGTCCTGTACCCACCCCTCCTCCTCCTTTTCTTTACCTGCTGCTGCAACCCCGACAACCCGTGCACCCAGCACATTCCGCACCAGCAACCTGCACCCTGCCAAAGCCATGCCACTCCGCCTTCCGTACACTGTGCTGCACCACTTCCGTACAGCGTGCACCCGAAAACACCGACCCCCGGAAACACGGCTCAGACCGGCAGTTCCGCTTACACAGGAAATGTCAGGGAACATGTTTTACTGGAGAAGCTGCCTGAGAGAATAGTGTGCTGAGGTCGGTATGGAGGAGTTTATTAAAACCCATTTAGAGCTCCTGAAGGAGGAGAGGGAAGCTGAAATCGAAGAGGCCAGGTATGAGAGGAATGTCTTTTCCTGTGCACACCACATTCCGACCCTCAGCTGCTCGTCAGTGATGGGGGAGGACAGCGATCTACTGAGCCCTATAGTCAATATTAATAGAACACGAATTCTCAAAGCTGTATTTGCTTTTTTCATTTTGGATTGAGTAGTGAAGGGTGAAATGGCCTGTCAGGTGTTTTTGTCACATTGGGGAGATTTCCTCACGTTTCCTGTCAGGTATAATGCTAGGGAAGCCTGGCATTTGATTTCCCAAGCTTCCATAAGAGCCATATGTCGGTGTGTGTTCTAAGGATGAGCTTGGGCGTGTTCGCATAGCCCACGTGCAAAGCCCGCCAGGAAGTCGGCGCTGCGCTAATCGCAGGCAGTGAGACATTTCCCGGTCCCTCGAATACCGGTGTCTTGTTGATCTGGTTCCCTGCCTGACTGCGCAGGCGCAAACAAAGCCCACGGAAATCTCCAAACCTCAGGGGGCATCCAGGCTCATTCCTTAACATCCCCGTGGATTGGAGGATGTTAAAAAAAGAGCCAGGAGGCTGAGCGAGCGAAGCGAGGACGTGAGACCGACTGGCCACTTACCTCAAATTCCACGTCGCCCTGGAGGTTCAGTAAATTCCATCGGCAAGGATTGCGCCTGTACAGTCAAGGCAGGAACCATATCGTCCGATCACCAGGAGAATGTCTCGCTGCCTGTGATTAGCGCAGCGCAGTGCCAACTTCCTGGCGGGCTCAGCACGTGGGCCCAGAGCTCATGCTTAGACTGTGCTGAGGTGAACATTTCCCAGCCATCAGAATACAGTGATCACTGCTGGAAGCTATAGCAGCCAGCAGTGATCGAGAAAAAGGACACGCTGGGTGTACTGAGGTCAGTTGATAGATTGGATTTTGTATAACCAGTATAGCCAGAAATTCTGCCAGTTCAGCAGAAATTTCAGTCTGTCTATGGAGGCCCAAGTCCACCAGTCTCTGGGTTTAATAATATCCTCAAATCTTCTGAAAGGGGCGCTCCATTTAGGTGTAGAAATTCACTTTGAACTTCACTTTATTTCCAGAACTCTCATTATGTATTAGATGTGCAAAGAATAAGGTGAGAGAACATCGAATACCTACAGAGAGTAATGGAAAAAAGGTGGCGTTCAAAGTGAATTACCTGGAGGGACTGGCATTTAGGAGGTCAAAACAGGTAGGGAGGAAATTATATATCACCTCCTCACTGCCTGTCAAATGCTTCTGAAAAGTGACCTGAGCATTGATCACTTTTCAGTGGAGTGGCAGTGCTTGCTAAGAGTGGGGGCTGCGCAGACAAACTGAAAAATACAAAAAAACAACATTAATTGCATCCTCACTGTGCCCCATCAATTGCATCCTCACTGTGCCCCATCAATTGCATCCTCACTGTGCCCCATCAAGTGGAGCCCCCACTGTGCCCCCTCAAGTGGAGCCCCCACTGTGCCCCCTCAAGTGGAGCCCCCACTGTGCCCCCTCAAGTGGAGCCCCCACTGTGCCCCCTCAAGTGGAGCCCCCACTGTGCCCCCTCAAGTGGAGCCCACCACTGTGCCCCACCAAGTGGAGCCACCACTGTGCCCCACCAAGTGGAGCCACTACTGTGACACTCCCTACGGACACCTAAATAGGGGTGGGCATGGTGGCCATGGATAGATTCATGCAATGCATAAATCTATCCATTTTACATATAGGGGGTGGCATGATGAAAGGGGCAGCGCCCATGCGTGCTTAATGGATGGGTCGCCACTGGTGTGCAGGTGGTTTTCCATAGCCACAGCCCCTCCAGACTTCTTTTAGGTTGTGCGTTTTTGCTGCATTTTCTGGAATTGCACCAAAGATGCAGCATGCAGGACTTTTTGTGCAGCAAAAATGTACAACCTAATAGAAGTCTATGGGACCAGGGGGAACATGCAGGAACACTGCCAGTGCACCAGCACTGCAGCCAAACCCACATCATACCACCTAGGAGGGCAAGCAACTGTCACAGGATGCTAGTAATATGCAGAGAGGGGAAGAGAGCAGAAAGGGAGAGAGGAGAAGCTCACGTGACTTACTTGGATGCAATGGACAGTCCCAGGAGGCTCACTTTTTTTTTTTTTTTTTAAGTCTGTGGCTGCCGAGCTCAGCCGAGTCCGACTGCTCAGATTTAACTTTCCTGCCCACACGTCCTCTTCACAGACAACACACGGGCTACCCAGAATGTGGGCGGGGAAAGAGAAAGCAGATCCAGCCTCTGATAGAGCTTTGTGTGGAGGAGGGAGGGGCTGTGCTAAACTCTGTAAACAGACAGTCCGCACTGTGACAGAGCTCATCACTGAGCTCGCAGTACTTAATTTGGCCGTGCCCGCCACCCGAGTTGCTACACTTGGCCAGCTCAGCGACTTTTGTACAGGACATGAAGGCGGGCTGGAGGTTAATTGCATCCTTGTCCCCCGGCCCAGCCTGCCCCTGCCCCAAGTGTTATTCTCCGTGTGCTCATAACTAAACATGTCGATGGGACAGTTCTGCCATTAGGACAACTAACCAGACTCTGACTTGCATTCCCCCAAGATGCACAGGTAACAAAAAAGGTTGGTTAGTTGTCGACAGTCCACACTTTCAGTTATTAGGGACTCTGAAAATTCCATTTGGTGTATTCAGATGTTGGAAATACTGATTCAGGTGTATGTAGTATCTTTTCATTATCAGGAATGCTAGTTGAGTAACTTGCCACTTATTTTTTTTATACTGGATTTATATGTTACAACACGACCACTTTCTGTACTCCTAGCATGCATTGAGTTTAAATTACAAAGGTGCAAAGTGAGGTAAGATGCGGTAAAGTGAACCTGTATTCTCTTCAGGATCTCATCAAATGAAGGAGATGCTCCATATTTTTAAATATATTTGCGTTAAATGTTTGAAAGTGAACCAAATATATTGTCACCTGGTGGCACCGCCCCCTTGTGACGTCACCGACCGTTGCATGTTGGGTCAGTGATGTCATGGGTCAGTGCCACCAGGTGACATTGGCTATTTAAGAACTGTCACATGGCAGTGCAGTCAGACGGCAGGAGCCTTGGGCGCGAACAGAGCTTTTTCCTTTTTTTGGGGGCGGTGGTGGCTTTGGGGGCCATGATTGACGATGGATCTACACCGGGGCACGTTGTTTTTGTCAAAACTGTGTCTGTGTTTTTATTTCCTTTTGATAATGGGTAGAGGTATAATGTACCCCATATCGTTCACAGGGGAGGGGTCCAGATCCGGGTGCCTCGTTGTTAACTCCTTAAGGACCGCCTCCTGCACATATACGTCGGCAGAATGGCACGGCTGGGCACATTCACGTAAATTTACGTTGGTTCCAGTACCCAGCCGTGGGTCACGGGCGCTCTCCCGTGACCCGGTCCGAAGCTCCGGGACTCGCGGGCCCGATCGCCACTGGAGTGCGGCGATCGGTCCCCGGGGGGTAAAGAACGGGGAGAGCCGTGTGCAAACACGGCTTCCCGTGCTTCACTGTGGCCGCAGCATCGATCGCGTCATCCCTGTTATAGGGGGACGTGATCGATGACGTCACACCGACAGCCACACCCCCCTACAGTTGTAAACACACACAGGGAACACATAACCCCTACAGCGCCCCCTTGTGGTTAACTCCCAAACTGCAACTGTCATTTTCACAGTAAACAATGCAATTTAAATGCATTTTTTGCTGTGAAAATGACAATTGTCCCAAAAATGTGTCAAAATTGTCCGAAGTGTCCGCCATAATGTCGCAGTCACGAAAAAAATCGCTGATCGCCGCCATTAGTAGTAAAAATTTTTTTTTTATAAAAATGCAATAAAACTATCCCTTATTTTGTAAACGCTATAAATTTTGCGAAAACCAACCAATAAACGCTTATTGCGTTTTTTTTTACCAAAAATAGGTAGAAGAATACGTATCGGCCTAAACTGGGGGAAAAAAAAAAATTATATATATTCAAAATTGTCGCTCTATTTTTGTTTATAGTGCAAAAAATAAAAACCGCAGAGGTGATCAAATACCACCAAAAGAAAGCTCTATTTGTGGGGGAAAAAAGGACGCCAATTTTGTTTGGGAGCCACGTCGCACGACCGCGCAATTGTCAGTTAAAACGACGCAGTGCCGAATCGCAAAAAGGGGCAAGGTCCTTTACCTGCATTTTGGTCTGGGGCTTAAGTGGTTAAAGCAGGATTGTAGATTCCGATAAGGCCCCTACCTGCAGTCCCCCACAACCCTGCCGGTGGATTCTTTTCAAACTTGCAGCAAATTCGCATTGCTGCTGCATCGGATATATGTGAGCCGGCTCCATAGAAAGCCAGTTTGAGTCACATGTCATGAAAATCGCATGCGGTTAAAAACACATCCAATTTGCATATATGTGAACGGAGTACTATGCAGTTAATGTACAGTAATTTATCTTGTGTAAATAGTTGTTTGTTTATTTTTATTTTTTGTATTTTCAGGACCTGGCGGGAAAATATCTCTTTAAAGGAATTACAGAGAAAGGGAGTCTGCCTGCTGAAACTGCAGGTAGCAAACCAAAAAACAGGGCTGTACGGACGCCTTCTGGTCACCTTCACGCCCAGGAAGTATGACGCTGAGGCAGTGCTGCCGAGTAACTGCTTTGGATCAGGTACTTAAGACTCGCCAATTTTGTTGTACAGCAGCAAAGCCATTGTACCAACCAACAATGTACCACCACCTACTGGGATTATTTATAATATAACTTCCATTTATAATGCATGCAGAACAACTGGTTTACAACACACATACAGCCTGATATTATAAAGTAATTCATACCAAACTCTAAATAGCTCTTTCAAAACTTCTTGCCGAAAATTCCAATTGTCTGTAGCCAATTCCGACGCACAAAAGTCCTACACATGCTCGGAATCATTGAACTTAATTTTTCTCGGCTCGTCGTAGTGTTGTACGTGACCACGTTCTTGACGTTTGGAATTTCCAACAACGTGTGTATGCAACACAAGTTTGAGCCAACATTCCATCGGAAATCCACGGTTTTGTTGTCGAATTATCGATTGTGTGTGTATACGGCACATCGTGTTCCCACAGGGATATAGTACCAAGAGAGGGGGCGAGCACGCTGACTAACCCCCAGCCAGAACGGCTCAGATGATGGGGGGGCAAGCTTACTAAGGAGGAGCAGAAAGTGAGAAATTCAAAGGAAAAAAAAACATTTAGACGTGAAATCGAAGGAAAAGGCAAGTGAACCAACAATGCGCTAGCGTAAAAGGAACCTATTTAGAAAATAAAAAACAAACCTTTACAACCCCTTTAAAGTCGCCACTTGGTCCTCTGTTCACACATTTTTCACATTCGGAGGGATGTTCGTTATGATGAATTTTGTAAAACAAGAAACAATTAAATAAATAAAGTTTAAAAAATTTTTTTGCTGTGTGTAAGGTGAGTTATTTATTTTAAAGTGATTTTAAAGACTGGGCATATTCTGTCCCAGTGTTTGCATCCCCCTCTCTCCTCCTTAAATCGTCCTTTCTCAGTCCAGCACTGTGCCCATCTGTAGCAGCTCTATTCTCTCTCTTTCTGCTCACAGAGGCAGAAAAAGCTGCTGTGAACCAAATCCTGAGAGCAGGAGGCAGGGCAGAGCCGCACTGTGTCTGTCAATAGACACACACAGCCCAGCTCGTGATCGAGCCTGTGCGTCTGCCTCTGTAGCAAGCAGTTTACTATAAGGGCAGATGGAGAAGCGGAGGAGCAGACAGTGTCAACGGGGGCACTCCAGAAGAGGAGGTTCAGGGCCGCTCTGTGCAAAAGCATTGCACAGAGCAGGTAAGTATACAATTTTTGTTATTTTGTTAAAAAAAAAAATACCTTTTACAGATGCTTTAAGTTACTCTATCCCATTCTTGTACTTCTCTGTTGCAGGGGACATTGTGGGTGTTTATGAATCCAACAGCCCAAGTGAGCCTCTTGCTACTGGTATTGTGTCTGGTGTCACACAAAAAGTTATCAATATCGCCTTCGATGAAAGTCATAGCGATGCTTTAAATCTGAGTAGCGATAATACATACAGGCTTCTGAAGCTGGCAAATGATGTTACATATAAAAGGATAAAAAAGTAAGTACTTTTTATGTTTATTTCATATCAATGATGCTCTTTGTCCACTAAGTTCCTCTAGCAAACCTCTGAGGGCCTCACAGAACAGCTGTATTTATAGAGAGATTAAATTACACACAGGTGAACTATATACTAATTGGGTGACTTCTGATGGAAATTGGTGCCATTAGATTTTATTTAGGGGTTTCAGAGTAAAGGGGGCTGAATACAAATGCACACCGTACTTTTCAGATATTTATTTGTATTCATTTTGGAAAAAACATTTATCATTTTCCTTCCACTTCACAATTATGTCTCACTTTGTGTTGGTCTATGACACAAAATCCCAATAAAATACATTTATGTTTTTTTGTTCTAACATGACAAAATGTGGAAAATTTGAAGGGGTATGAATACTTTTTCAAGGCTGTGTGTGTATAATATATATATATATATATATATATATATATATATTTATATAACTATACATACAGTATACAGACCCCCTTCACTTTTTTTTTTATATTTTGTTAAGTTGCAGCCTGATACTATAATTGCTTAAATTAATTTAATTTAATTTTTTTAATCATTAATATACACTCAGTACCCCATAATGAGAAAGTGAAGACAGAATTGTAAGAAATGTTTGCAAATTTATAAAAAGGAAAAACTTTTACACTGGAGGCATTTTTCAGGCACTTTAGCGCTAAAAATAACGCCTAAAAAAAGCCTCAGCTGAAATTCCAGTGTGAAAGCCAGAGTGCTTTCACACTGAGGCGCTGCTGGCAGGGCGTCAAAAAAAAAAAAGTCCTGCCAACAGCTTCTTTGCAGCGGTGAATACACCGCTCCTAAAGCACCCTGCCCATTGAAATCAATAGGTAGCGGTAGCTTTGCCAGCGATTTTAACCACTTTTTGCTCGCTAGTGGGGGTTAAAAGCACACCGCTAGCTGCTGAAAAGCGCCGCCAAAAACTACAGTAAATCGCCTTTAAAAATAGCGCAGCTTTACCGCCGACGCCTGGGCGCTTTCTGTGTGAAAGCACTCTAAGTGTTCAGACCATTTTCAACAGCAATTTGAAATTTAGCTCAGATACTTCCCATTTCTCTTGATCATTGCTGAGATGGTTCTACACCTTGATTGGAGTCCATCTGTGGTAAATTACATTTATTGGGCAGGATTTCAAATGGCACAGCTGACAATGCATACTGTATCAGAGCAAAAGCCATGAGGTCGAATTAACTGCCTGCAAAGCTCAGAGATAGTATTATTGTAATGCACAGATCTTTGGAAGGCTTCAAAAAAATTCTGCTGCACTAAAGTTTCTCAAGAGCTCAGTGGTCTTCATAAATATCAAATGGAAGGAGTTTGACACAACCAGGACTCTTCCAAGAGCTGGTCACCCAGCCAAACTAAGCAATGGGGGGCCTTGGTAAGAGAGGTGACCAAAAACCTGATGGTTGCTCTGACTGAGCTCCAGAGATCCTGTGTGGAGGTACGAAGTTCCAGAAGGATAACCATAGATGCAGCCCTGGGCTTTGTGGAAGAGTGGATAGACAGAATCCTGCAGCAAAACACATGAAGCCCTGGTTCACACTGATGCTACTTTGAAATCGTGCTACTTTATTGAAGTAGCGCAATTTCAAAGTAGCAAGGGCAGCGCGATTTCAGGTGCTACTTGATAGACATTTGTGTGGCTTCATACACAGATGTCTATAGAAATCAGCAAAAGTAGTGCAGGAACTACTTTTGCAAATCGGTGTGGCACCACAAATCGGTGTCGCACTGATTGGAACAGTGCCATTGCCGCCAATAGGCTGCGACTTGTCATGCGATTTAATCTCTCAAATTGCATTACAAATCGATCCAATGTGAACCTAGGCAAAAACCCATTTGGAGTTTACGAAAGAGAACCTGAGGGACTCTGACAGTGAGGAACAAGGTTCTTTGGTCTGAAAAAAACAGGATTGAACTGTTTTGGCCTCATTTCTAAACGTTATGTCTGGAGGAAACCAGGCACTGCTCATCACCTGCCCAAGACACATCAGTAAAGCACGGTGGTGGTGGCAGCATCATGCTGTGGAGGTGTTTTTCAGCAGCAGCGAATGCGAGACTAGTCAGGGTTAAAGCGGAGTTCCACCCTTAAAATCACTTTTTTTCATTACATCCAGCATACTGGCGTCAGCGCCAGTATGCTGTTTTTTTTTTTTTTTAATGCATGTACTTACTTTATATCAAATCATTGAATTCCAGGCGCACCGCGGAATGTCACCGCTATAAGGCATCACGCCTTCCGGAAACAGCCGATTAGCATTCGGCTTTTCTCGGCGCCTGCGCACAGACCCAGGAGCTGACTGCGCAGGCGCCGAAAATAGCCGGTCCTAGTTCGGGTTTTTTCGGAGGGAGTGTCGCGGCTATATACGGCGCCTGCGCAGTCAGCTCCTGGGTCTGTGCGCAGGCGCCTTATAGCGGCGACATTCCGCGGTGCGCCTGGAATTCAATGATTTGATATAAAGTAAGTACATGCATTAAAAAAAAACAAAAAAAACAGCATACTGGCGCTGACGCCAGTATGCTGGATGTAATGAAAAAAAGTGATTTTAAGGGTGGAACTCCGCTTTAAGAAAAAGCTATTTGGAGCAAAGTACAGAGATATCCTCGATGATACACCTTCCAATAGTTCATCTGCAACATAACGATGATCCTAAGCGCACAGCCAAGACGGTACAGGAGTGGCTTATAGACAACTCTGTGAGTGTCCTAGATTGGCCCAGCCAGAGCCCTGACTTGAACCCCATTCAACATTTCTGGAGAGAACTGGAAATTGCTTTCCAGCAATGGTCCCCATCCAACCTGAAGGAGCTTGAGAGGATTTGCAGAGGATGGCAGAAAATCCCCCAATCCAGGTGTGCAAAGCTTGTTGGGTCATACCTAAAAATCAGGGCTGTAACTGCTGTCAAAAGTGCTTCAACAAAGTACTGAGTAAAGGGTCTGAATACTTCACCAAAAACCTAACTCTGATGCCGCGTACACAAGACCATTTTTCGGGTTTAGAAAAAAATGTTTTTTTTCAACCCGATCAATAAAACGGCCTTGCATATACACGATCATATACACGATCGTGATAAAAAATGCTCTAGCAAAGCGCGGATACGTACGACGGCACTATAAAAGGGAAGTTCCAATTGGATGACGCCACCCTTGGGGCTGCTTTAGCTGATTTTGTGTTAGTAAAAGACGATTCGCGCTTTTTTGTCTGTTACAGCGTGATGAATGTGCTTACTCCATTACGAACGCTAGTTTTACCAGAACGAGCGCTCTCGTCTCATAACTTGCTTCTGAGCATGCGCACTTTCGTTAAAGCCCACACACGACCGTTTTTCACGACGTGAAAAATGACAACGTGAAAAGGGACGCGAAAAATTAGAGCATGTTCTAAATTTCTAATGCCCATTTTTCACGTTATGAAAAATGCTCTGGAGCCCAAACACAATCGTTTTTAATGACCATTTAAAAAAATAATTTTCACGTCATGAAAAACGGTCGTGTGTACGTGTAAATCTACTGACACGTTCTAAAATGAATCTATCCAAACCTGAAAGGAAGAAATGGCTTTACTTTCCTTTTCTGAAGCCAATCCGATCCGGTCTCCGGTCCGGTCTCAAGTGACTTGCCCCATGGAGTTACTATGGGGTGTCCGTTGTCAACTGCCTCTCCTGCACACACCTACACACAGAAGATGATGGGTGGGACTGGACCAGATCAGCCTCAGAAAAGATATGTATAGAGATTGTTTCTTTACAGGGCTAGATAGATTCATTTTAGAATGTGGGTGAGTAGGTTTAGAGATAGTGGGTGAACTTCTTCATCAAGTTCATGTGATAATTCAGTGTTTTTTCTTTTTATTAAATTCAGACATTTCAAAAATTCTGTTTTTCACTTTGTCATTATAAGAGTACCAAGTGTAGATCAGTGAGGAAAAACATGAATTTAAACAACTGTAGTATCTGTCTTTTTCTTGAATCATATTTGTGTCCAATACATTGCATGTAGAGTAATCTTAAAGCGGATCTCCCACGCCAAATCAATTTTTTCTTTATGGGCTCTTTAAATGTTTAATAGCACTGCTGTGCTGAACTCACGGTTCTGGTGTCCCTCCGCCGCTCCGCTGTGATTCTGTCCCAAATAAATAGTTATATTCTCGTTTTCCACCCGTTGCCATCTTAGCTTTGGGCGTTCTAATCACACACGCAGGCACTTCCTCTTTGCGGTGGATGCTGTCCCAGCATCCACCGATCGATCCAGCGCATGTGCACTGTTAATGGTGACCGGCGGCTACAGTGTCTGTTGTCATCGCGCGATGTTTGTGCTAACAGAGAGAGAGAGAGAGATATTATAATAAGGGAGCTCTGACACACACGCTCCCAGGAGACACAGCGCGGCACAGGAAGCAGGAGAAAACCCGACTTTAACCCGAGGGGGTGCAGACCGGAAGCCTGGCTTTTTACTAAGGTACTCTAACGCTGATTTATCTACAAATAGCCGATTATGCATTTATTAGGAGTAGTATGAATATTAAACTAAAGTCGAATTCAGGGTGGAGCTCCGCTTTTAAAGTAAATAAGCAGTCAGGTAATTGTACTAACCTTACCTTTTTTACTTGTAATTATTCTTTCTTCATTTATCTACAGGGCTTTGATTACACTAAATCAGTACCACACTGGACCTGCAACTCGCATAATAGATGTCCTTTTCGGATTATCTGAGCCAAGCAGTCCTGGGTTGGCAAGTGAGATCATCATAAAAATGCATTTGTTATTATCTGCAAGATGATGCATGAGATGCTAAAGGGCAAACATTAGTAATTAAAAGGCTGAGCACTTGCCTTTTCTAGAGAAAATACTGCACCATTCTCCTTGTAGTGTTGTTTATATGACCAAAAGCAAAGGCATCTCTGCTGCAGGGGAGGATTGCTCAGTCATATATCTGATCCTCTCTTTCAACAGACAGGGCTGGATTAACGTAGGGGCTATTGGAGCTGCAGCTCCAGGCTCCTACCATAATATTGGCCCAATACATTGATTCTAGACACAATTACCGGCCGTCAAACGCCGGCCGCTACATTGCAAGGCTACATTGCCTTGCAGACACCAGACAGCTGAATTATAGGCACAATTAAGACAGTAAGCCACCCGACGGCCGCTACATACATTGCCTTGCAGAATGGCCTCTTGCGGCGCAGCACCTTCCCTGTCTGGTGGAGCTTGACATCCTGGCCACCTTATCAGTGCCCATAAGTTCCGCCTGTCAGTGCTGTCTATCACTGCAGCCCATCAGTGCTGTCTATCAGTGCAGCTCATTAGGGCCCATTAGTGCAGCTCATCAGTGCCACCTATTAGTGTCGCCCATCAGTTCCCCATATCAGTGCTGCCTATAATTGCCCATCAGTGCTGCCTATCAGAGCCCATCAGTGCAGCCTATCAGCGTAGCATCATCAGTGAAGAAGAAAAATTACTTCTATGCAAAATGTTATAACAAACTAAGAATAAAAAACCTCAGTGGTGTCTAACCACTTCAGCCCCAGAAGATTTTACCCCCTTCCCGACCAGAGCACTTTTTTTTAACAGTTTGGCACAGCATCACTTTAACTGGTAATTGCGCGGTCATGCAATAATGTACCCAAATTAAATTTGCATCCTTTTTTTCCCATAGATAGAGCTTTCTTTTGGTGGTATTTGATCACCTCTGCTCTCCTTTTATTTTTTGCGCTATAAAAAAAAAAAATAGAATTTTGAACAAATTTATATTTCCTACTCTTTGTTATAAAAAAAAATACAATAAACTCAATTTTAGTCATAAATTTAGGCCGAAATGCATTCAGCCACATGTCTCTGATATTGAATATTTTTTTAATATTTATCGGTTTGCGCTAGGGTTGTACCGATACTAATATCGGGACCGATACTGAGCATTTGTGCGAGTACTTGTACTCGCGCAAATGCTCCCGAAAGCCAAGCCCCTCCGCCGCCACTGCCTAGTTGATTAGCACTGGGAACATTACAGCTTTCATTTGAATAGCTGTGTGTTCCCTGCCGTGCCGCGTCATATATAGCCCCTCCCCTTGTCCAGGCAGTTTGATAGACAGATCACCCATCCCAGGATTGGCTTGGCTTTCTCTGTGGGGACATGGCTGCAATTCTGTGGGGGGCACATGGCTGCAATTCTGTGGGGGGCACATGGCTGCATCTGTGGGGGGGCACATGGCTGCATCTGTGGGGGGGGCACATGGCTGCATCTGTGGGGGGGCACATGGCTGCATCTGTGGGGGGGCACATGGCTGCATCTGTGGGGGGCACATGGCTGCATCTGTGGGGGGGCACATGGCTGCATTTGTGGGGACACATTTAAAAAAAAGAATCAGTATCGGCGAGTACATGAAAAAAAGTATCGGTACTTGTACTCGGTCCTAAAAAAGTGGTATCGGGGCAACCCTACTTTGCGCAAACGTTATAGCACCTACAAACTAGTGTACATTTACTTGAATTTACACAGCTTTTAGTTTAGCCTATCTCATTTCTTGAGGTGTTTAAAATGGCAGGGCAGTGCAAAACCCCTACAAATGACCCCATTTTGGAAAGTAGACACCCCAAGGAATTTGCTGGCAAAATATAAAATATTCCATGAACTCAACATGCCTCTCAGGAAATAGCTTGGGGACTTTCCAAAATGGGGTCATTTGAAGGGGTTTTGAACTGTCCTGGCATTTTATGCACAACATTAGAAGCTTATGTCACACATCATCCACTCTTCTAACCACTTGAGGCCCTTTGTGACACTTTTTGTTTACATGAACAAAAATGTTTTTTTTTTTTTGCTAGAAAATTACTTTGAACCCCCAAACATTGTCTATATATATTTTTTTTTTTAAAAGCAAAGGCCCTACAGATTAAAATGGTGGGTGTTGATTTTTTTCACACAGTATTTGCACTGCAAATTTTTAAACTTTTTTTTAATTTTAATGCACTAAAACACACTATATTGCCCAAATGTTTGGTAAAATATAAAAGCTGATCCTATGCCGAGTACATAGATACCAAACACGACATGCTTTAAAATTGTGCATAACTGTGCAACGGCGACAAACTATGTTTTAAAAGCCTTTACAGGTTACCACTTTAGATTTACAGAGGAGGTCTACTCCTAAAATGACTGCCCTTGATCTGACATTCATGGTAATACCTCACATGCATGGTGCAATTGCTGTTTACATATGACACCAGACCGACGCTTCCGTTCACCTTTGTGCACGAGGATGGGGGGGACAGGGGTGCTTTTTTACATATTTTTTTTTTTTTTTTAATAATTTTTATTGTTATCACAGGGAATATAAATTTCCCCTATGATAGCAATTTTTTAAATGGGGGGTCTATTAGACCCTAGATCTCTCCTCTATCCTTAAAGCATCTGACCACACCAAGATTAGTGTGATCAGATGCTTTCCCAATTTCCCAATGGTGCTGTTTATATTCGGCGAAGAAGTCATGAAATGCTCATAGCTTCTGGTTTCTTAGGCCATAGACATGATTGGAGCCATTCTGGTCTTCGTTCAGCTCTATAGTCAGCTGGTGGAACCACCAGCTGCATTCTCAGGTTTGCCGGTGGGACAGAGAGCCAGAGAAAACCATGAAAGATGGGGGGGGGGGGGGGCATTCCCTCCCACTGCTTGTAATAGCAGTCTAGCAGATAATTTGCAGCTAGGATTACTTTTAGATGAAAGCCGACTGCTGGCATCATTATGGTATAACAACTTAACAAACAAAAAGAGATTGATCAGTGGGTCCACCATTAGAATACCGCCCTAAATCCACCCACTTCTAATAATGGGCATACATGCACTGTTTGTTTTGTTTTTATCTGTGGTGGTGAAATCAGTATAAGAATTTTCATACCTTAAAAGCAAACATGATAAAACATAGTAACAATAAAACACTGCAGTTAAAAAAAAATAGTAAAAAGAGCAGAACAATATAGAGAGAGAACAATAAAACGACAACTATTTTTGGCTTTTTTATTTGATATATTTTTTTACTTTTATTTTTTTTATATACATTTTTTCCCCTCTAACAGCTGAAATGTAAAGAAAAGAATGCAGGTAATTATTGGTTGTTAAGGAACAGGGCCGCCACGTTCTTAACAACCAATGACATTTCAGCTGTCCGGGGTTCCCCTCCCTGTCCCCTCCTCCCCTCCCGCCAGCTGTCACCTGGTTGGGCCACATGTACTAATAAAAGCTGACTAGTGTGACAGCAGAACCGGCACCAGCATAATGCTGTGTAGACAAAACAATAATCTTTGCAGCTGCCCGCCCTATTCCCACTCCTCTGCCCGCTCCACTGTGTTTCTTACTGCATCACTTGTTTGGCTGGGGGGGCTGTCCAAATAGAGACTTTAATTACTTTACTCAGGAGATCTCATCGTTTGATCGGTTTATGAACTTATGACGCAGATGGTCGTTTGTTTGGTTTTCTGATTGCCCCTTACTTGCTCACCAAGGTTCATCATTTATGGTAATTTATGACCAACATATGTGTCTATTTGTTTTATTTTATTGTATATCATTTGTTCAATAAGTTTTATCATTTATGGTCATTTTCTTTTTATGATCAACATATGTGCCATCTAGGGCTGCAACTAACGATTATTTTCATAATCGATTAGTTGGCCGATTATTGTTTCGATTAATCGACTAATCGGATAATATTAAAAAAAAGTGTGGTGTACAATTTAGTTAATATGTAAATGAAAAAAAAAAAAGGCAATTTATTCTTAAATATCCATATGCAGTGGTAAATATAAAATAAGCAACTACAGTAATTGTAATGCCTTCTATTCCCTCCCACTTTCTCTGGGTTCAGATGCTGATCTTCCCTGTACAGAGTCTTTAAAAGTTTTGTTTTCTTTAACAAACTTGTTATACTTACCTGCTCTGTTTAATGGATTTGCACAGAGCAGCCCGGATCCTCCACTTCTGGGGTCCCTCACCAATGCTTCTGGCTCCTCTTGCCTTCAGAGTGCCTCAATAGCAAGCTGCAAAGTATAGTAGAGAGCCTGCTATAGCAAGGTAAAAAACTTCTGCCTTTTAGAACCACTCACTTCCTGCCCAGGACTACATGTCCCATAAGGCATTGCTCCTCACACTTTCACATTCACAAATTCTCAGGCACTTAGTGACATGTTTGGATGGTGTACTGACCTGTATGTGTGCTGCACTGTATTTCCTGATATGTAAACAAATAATGCATTCTATATGCAGGCCAACTAATCAACTGGCCGATTAATCGATTATGAAAATAGTTGACAACTATTTTCATAATCGATTAGTTGTCGATTAATCGATTAGTTGTTTCAGCTCTAGTGCCATCAGCACCTTATTAGTGTCTAGTGTGACCCTTCACTGTTCACTTGTTCCTCTCAGGGATATTATATGTAATAGTATCCCTTCTACTTGACATTGGAGACCTTTTTATTTTCACTAGTGCTGCATTTTTTTTTTTTTATGTCATCATGTGATCGGTGGCAGAGCGTGGGTCAGTTAGACTAAGGAGAAAGAGCCGCGTCTTCCACCTCTGACAGTGGGATCAGAGTTTACTTTCCCCACCCTGCCCTCACTAACCCTCTGACTCCCCCCACACCTTGTCCTCGCTTACCCTCTAATTCCCTTCCCCTTCCCTCGCTTACCCTCTACTTCCCCCTGCCCTCCCTTACCCTCTACTTCCCCCTGCCCTCGCTTACCCTCTACTTCCCCCCTGCCCTCGCTTACCCTCTACTTCCCCCCCTGCCCTCGCTTACCCTCTACTTCCCCCCCTGCCCTCGCTTACCCTCTACTTCCCCCCCTGCCCTCGCTTACCCTCTACTTCCCCCCCTGCCCTCGCTTACCCTCTACTTCCCCCCCTGCCCTCGCTTACCCTCTACTTCCCCCCCTGCCCTCGCTTACCCTCTACTTCCCCCCCTGCCCTCGCTTATTCTCTACTTCCCCCACCTTACCCTCATTTACCCCCTAATTCCCCCTACTCTGCCTTCGCTTACTCTCCTACTCCCACCACCCTGCCCTTACTCTCTACTCCCATTGGCCGAAGCATCCTGAAGCCCTCAATGTCTGGGACAGAATAGTTTGCGTCATCTTCTTCATCTACGCTTCCTTGATTTATAGTCGCTGGTCTCAGTCATTGTTGGTGGAGCCACCCCGGGCGCCCTCAGTGCCAGTCACTGAAGGGGTTGTACTATCTACCGTATTTGCCGGCATATAAGGCAACCGGGCGTATAAGACAACCTCCTAATTTTACATTTTTTTAAGATTTTTTTGCCTATACTCACCATATAATACGACCCCCTTTCCGAGGCTTCATATTTCTTCCTTCTGGAGCCATATTCTTCTTCCTTCTTGCTGGAGCTCGAGCCAATCACGACGAGCGATGTATTCTTTTAATGAATACAAAGCCTGCTTGGATTGGCAGAGGCTGTAACATCATCAGCCCGTGCCTCTCTGACTCTCAAAGCCAATCCGAGCAGGCTACTCTATGTAGCCTGCTCGGAATTGCAGAGGTTGTTACTCCAATCCGAGCAGGCTCTGTATTCATTTGAATACATCTTTTACCGTGATTGGCTAAGCTGTGTATACTGTATGTAGCTGAAGCTACATACAGTATTACCAGACATCCAGCAGGCATCCGAGCAGCTGACCCGGCGTATAAGACGACCCCTGCTTTTTGGCCAGTTTTTTTAAGTGTAAAGGGTAGTCTTATACGCCAGCAAATACAGTATATCTAGGCTTCCCAAATTGTAGTCGCTGGTCTCAGTCATTGTTGGTGGAGACCCCCCTGGGGCCCTTAGTGCCAGTTTTCTTCGGTGCAAGTCTTTCTGTTATCGCTACGAGTCCTTCTTCAATACTCTTCAGCCTGTCCCTCTCTCTTCGTCTGTCCCTGCAGTACCAAATTCTGTGGAGATAAAGAAATAAAAAAATAAATAATTTTTTTTTGAGGGGGGGGGCAGCCTAAGTTTAGTCACCCCTCCCCTATAGAACAAATATTAGAGGTGTATTAATCTCTGTGCCAGTGACTGGCGTGAGCTGAACCTTCAAGTTGCCAAGCGACAGCCAAGAAAGAGTGGACCAAAATCACTTCTGAGATGTGTGCAAACCTGGTAACCAACTACAAAAAACATCTGACTTCTGTGTTTGCCAGCAATGGTTTCTCCATCAAGTACCAAGTCATGTTTTGCTTGGGGATCAAATATGTATTTTACTCACTGAACAGCAACTCCATTTGTAACATTTGTATCGTGTTTTTTTCTGGATTTTTAGTTGATATTCTGTCTCAATCATATAAAATACACCTATGAAAAAAATGATAGACCTTTAATTTCTATGTAAGTGGGGACAGCAGTGCTGTCTAGGCGTAGGCCTCGCTCTTGGTCTCACTGTCTGAGAGTAAATTGTCACTGGTGGCAAGATGCCAGGCAGCCCTGTTCTGGAAATGTAGTTATTAGTAGGGGGTGGCTGTGTCCTCTATTTCATTCCGGGACATTGTATTGTCCTGGAATGAAGGTGCTCGGGACCCAGGACAGACATGTGAATTGCGGGACAGTCCCGGGCAATCTGGGACACATGGGCACCCTAGGTGGGAGGAGCTGGGCATACTTTGACACCACCAGGAAGTGCCAGCGCTTTGCCACAGAACAGTCGGACAACTCGACAGAATGCAGGAGTAGAAGCTGCTGTAAGCATATGGTGCCTGCACTTTATACCTGTAGGAGTTTTTTACACTGTGTTACCTTATAAAAAAAAAAAAAAAAAAGAAAAGCTCTACATTGTAAATAGACATTTAGACCTCATGCACACTGGACGTTAAAATAACGTTATAAAAACGCCAGTAGCTTTGCAGTGAGTTTTTCAACTTTTTTCAGGTTTTTTCTTCAACATTTTTGCAATAGCGTTTTTCCACGTTGATGTTTTTTTTACCTCTTAAGGACCGCCTACTGTACATTTACGTCAGCAGAATGGCACGGCTGGGCACATTAACGTATATATACAGTACGTTGGTTCTAGTACCCAGCCATGACCCGGTCCGAAGCTCCGGGACCACGGGACTCGCGGACCCGATCGCCGCTGGAGTGCGGCGATCGGTCCCCGGAGCTGAAGAACGGAGAGAGCCGTGTGTAAACACGGCTTCCCCGTGCTTCACTGTGGCCGCAGCATCGATCACATCATCCCTGTTATAGAGGGACATGATCGATGACGTCACACCTACAGCCACACCCCCCTACAGTTGTAAACGCACGCAGGGAACACACAAATCCTACAGCGTCCCCTTGTGGTTAACTCCCAAACTGCAACTGTCATTTTCACAATGCAATTTAAATGCATTTTTTGCTGTGAAAATGACAATTGTCCCAAAAATGTGTCAAAATTGTCCGAAGTGTCCGCCATAATGTCGCAGTCACGAAAAAAATCGCTGATCGCCGCTATTAGTAGTAAAAAAAAAAAATGAATACAAATGCAATAAAACTATCCCTTATTTTGTAAACGCTATAAATTTGGCGAAAACCAACCGATAAACGCCTTTTGCGTTTTTTTTTTTGTTTTGTTTTTTTTTCCAAAAATAGGTAGAATACGTATCGGCCTAAGATAAAAAAAAATGATATCTTTTGGGGGGATATTTATTATAGCAAAAAGTCGCTTTATTTTTGTTTATAGCGCAAAAAATAAAAACCGCAGAGGTGATCAAATACCACCAAAAGAAAGCTCTATTTGTGGGGAAAAAAGGACGCCAATTTTGTTTGGGAGCCACGTCGCACGACCGCGCAATTGTCAGTTAAAACGCTGCAGTGCTGAATCGCAAAAAGGGGCAAGGTCCTTTAGCAGCATTTTGGTCCGGGTCTTAATGTGGTTAAAGAAAAAATATTTTTTTTTCCTACTAATGGATCAAAAATGTTAAACGCTGGTGAGTGAAGTTTTTGAGTGTTTATTTGTGTTTATCAGCGTTTTACAGCTTTTTACTGCTCAAAAATGCCACTGCCCAAAACTGCTGATAACAGCCTATGTGTGTATGGACACATAAGATAAAATGATGGAGAGTTTGACTGTGGAAAAAAACATCTACTGCCAAAAACAGCTGCTGTAAAAACGTCCAAAAACATCCAGTGTGCAAGAGGCCTGAAAGAGAATTTGATATTTAGTCTTCTTTACTTCTAAAGCCGCGTACACACAATGGGCCGTTTTCATCAGACGAACCGATCGTGTGGGCCCCATCGATTTTTTTTATCCATCGGTGAAAAAACTAGGAACTTGTTTTATGATCTGATGGCTAAAAAATGTATAAAAAAAAAAAAAAAAAGAAACAATTGTCTGTGGGGAAATCCATCGGTTAAAAATCTACGCATGCTCAGAATCAAATCGACGCATGCTCAGAAGCATTAAACTTCAATTTTCTCAGCACGTTGTGTTTTACGTCACCGTGTTCTGACACAATCATTTTTTTAACTGATGTGTGTAGGCATGACTGATGAAAGTCAGCTTCATCGAATATCTGATGAAAAAATCCATCAGACCGTTTTCATCGGATGAACCGATCGTGTGTACAGGGCATTATGCCGCTTTCTCTCCAGCAAAATCCTTAGTTTATAGTGGGTGTTTCGGCACAGGTTCATTTTAAATCAGCCTTTGTTTTAGGTTTACTTGGCATTTTCAGTAAATTTTTCTCTTGTGCCTCTAGGACCAGTGGAATTTCTCAATCCATCTTTGGATGATTCACAGAAGGAGGCGGTTGTTTTTTCCTTAAACCAGAGAGAAGTTGCAATTATTCACGGCCCCCCTGGTACCGGTAAGACGACAACGGTGGTGGAAATCATCCTACAAGCTGTGAAGCAAGGACTAAAGGTGAGAAGAGGGTCATGCTTGTCAGAACTCTCTGTTCTTCCCAGTAAACAGTTATGTGTTATATTACAATGCTGAATTCAATCACTTTCATTAGGACACCTGCTGCTGAGCCTCACACTGCTTACCGCAGATATATTGTTTGTTGGGCCTGAACTAGCAGGCAGTGACATGTCTTCAGTGAATTAAAAATGGGATTATAAAGCCAATGTTGCGTTCTTGCCAGTAAACTAGTTTATGGTAGGAAATATTCTAAAGTACATTGGGGAAAATGATTGTTCTATATCTACTTCTTTACATTGAAGTGCTAAAGAAACTGACAGGCAGTGTACGTAAAATGGCAAGTTTTTTGTTAGGACTGTCATATATCTGCTGCCACACAACTCACCTAAACCTTCTGTCTATAGAGTCTCATGCAGCCTTGAGTGCAGTACAGAGCACAAATTGGAATGCATGTGCTTAGTTTTAGTTGAGGGGAGTGGGGTTTGAAAGTTTGTCAGGTTTTTATTGCTGTTTGTGTCTGCGTTAAAGCAAGTACAAAAAAAAACTACAGAAAAAGCATACTGCACATGTCAGCAGTATGCTGGATCTAATGGCATAAAGTTGTTTTCAGGGTAAACCTCCGCTTTAATCACATTAAATAGTCCCTAAAACCTATTAATAGCTCCCCAATCATTTCAGAAATCATTGCAAACACTTTCCTTGTATCCTCCAGCTCATGTTGTGGCCGTATCCATCATATGTGTGGGCGTGTGAAGCCCAGTTTCTTTTTCTTCCTGGTTTTAATAGAGAGGTGCATGCTGGGCGATTTTTAGGCACAATAATGCCCAGAGACTCCTGGGAAATGAGTGTCATCATTTCCCAGGTGGCAATGGGGTCTTGGGGTTCAATAAAAGTTTTATTAGAATTTTTTTCAGACAGAAATCAGAAGAAACATGAACCGGACCCCCAACAGTGGGTGGGCCGATCCTCAACATAATACAAAATTAATTTTCCACAGTACAGAATATAATATGGGTACCTCAATGAAGTATTTATATAAACTTATCCGGCGTTCAACAGAACATGTCCAACAGCCGCATCCTCCCGCCAGGGCGCCCCTTTGGGAGCCTGCTGCGCCCGTGGCCAGGAGACCGCAAGGGGACAATATCCCAACGCCAGGGATGTCACCAAGAACGAGATAGCAGTACTTCCATGATTCCGAAGCAACAAGGAGTGTATCAAGCAATGGGGTCTTAGGATAGGAAGTTGAACACCTAGAACCAGGAACTAGGCTGATAATCAAAAAAGTAAAAACATATACAGAGTCTGTCTCAGTCCTAGATTATAAACAGTGCTGTTGTTGGATAGCAGTAATCCAGTGGCCAACACCACAATAAAGTTCATGATGGAAGAAAAGACACACAGTGCTTCAGGCAGTGTCCAAATGGAGGTCCTAAAGACATTAAAGGGCCAGATTCACGAACACTTGCGCTGGAGTATTTCGATATGCGCCGCGTAACTGTGATGATGCGCCGTCGTTTCTATGTGCCCGTACCCACCAAACTAGATGCGCCCAATAACGGGTCATTTGCGACCGGCGGAACGTTCCGACGCCAGAGTATCGTCAGCGCTTATTTTCGCTGGGCGCATCAGTCGCGCCCATTGATTTCCCCTGCAAATATGCAAATGAGGGAGATTTCCCAATTCACGAACGGATTAGCACCATACGCTGGCTACATGCGCCGCGCGTATCTGGTCCGTCCGGCGCAAAGTTATTTCTACAAAAGGCTGCTTTATCTTTACTCCAGATGGCCACAGGTCAGCAGGAGAGCAGCTACAGCAGCGTTACCGACGATACGAGCTAGCTGAGCACCCCCACTTGCAGGACAACACCTCTGTCCATGCTTGTCTGTCAAATTTTACAGCCATGGAGGAAGACATCATAGGTCTCCATAGCCGAGATGATGGCTGACAGCTCCTGGCCATTAAAGTTCAGCTTTCTCCTGTGTGTTTGCGGGGAACGGGAGCAGCCATCTCAGAACAAAAGTAACATCACTGCGGGGAGGGGGAGCAGGATATACTTTAGTGCCGAAATGGCGCTTCTACGGGCGCATTTAAACGCCCAACGGATGGCATTGCGCTGACGTTTCCTGTGAAGTGGTGCCGAGGGAAGTTGTGAGCATGCGCACAAAGGGAGCGAGTGGAGCCTCACTCAACTGCGCATGCTCCGTGGATGATGCGCTGAACGTAAGCCTCTGCGCTGGGCTCCGCCCATCATTTACATATGATCACACCCACTTCCACTTGCGTCGGGTTACGCCAGCGCATTATCGTTACTCTGGCGCAAGTTTACGCGCAACTGCTATGTGAATTACAGGACTTGCGCTGAAAGGGTCTTCAGAGTAACGTAAATGAGAAGCGTTACTCCAGAGGAAAGATACTCTCATCTACCTGAATCTGGCCCATAGAGTGCACCTTCCACCGAATTCTCCAGATCCACCACGAGTGAACACACTCCCCATAGGGGTTCAAACTCACCAAAGTGACTTGAATAACAGGCCTTTCAATAAAATATATTCATCAAACATGAAGTGCTGCTGTCTGCATCCATCAAGGAGACACTTGAATGTATTGAGCCTCAGATATAACAAAGAAACAGAAGCACACATAGCGCAATCTCGTTTATTTATAAAAAAAAGAAGCCCCCTACACCAAGTTCCCCTATACATTAAGCGTACATTGCAATAATCATCATGAACATAGAAGTGAGAAACATCACCAGACCCTATCCCCCGATCGGCGTAACACGCTGAAACCACCGGCTAGTCCCCAGGCTGTTTACTTGTTCCTGGTTCCGCTCAGTGGAACGCATGCATCACTTCCGGCGTGTCGTGTAGGTCACGTGACCTACACGACACGCCATAAGTGATGCATGCGTTCCACTGAGCGGGAACCAGGAACAAGTAAACAGCCTGGGGACTAGCGTGTTACGCCGATCGGGGGATACGGTTATGCTGATCGGGGAAGCGGCAAAATTAAGTTTTGCCTAGGGTGTCAAAAACCTTGCACCAGCCCTGAATATTTCCTTTAGGCCTCGTACACACGAGGCAATCCATTTGTTCAAATCGGTCGGACCGACCGATTTGAACAGATCTGTCTGCTTGGATTTTGGTTTGCTCGCGTGTACACACGAACAAACCAAAATCCCCGCCAGCAGACAGCGTGCTGACGCGTCGGTGACGTTGACGCCGGCACGTCACCGCACCAGGAAGTAAAACACTTCCGCGCATGCGTCGAAATCATTCGGCGCGTATGCGAGAAGACATGTCTGCTGGTTAGCGTACTAACCAGCAGACATGTCGGGCGGACGGGTTCCCAGCCGACAGATTTCAAATCTGTCGGGTGGCCAAATCCGTCTGTTTGCCCGTACACACGATCGAATCTGTCTGCTGAAACGGTCTAGCAGACCGTTTCCAGCAGACAGATTTGATCGTGTGTACGAGGCCTTACAGTGAAAGTTAGTATGAGGCAAATAATCTTGCTCCAAAATCTTTCTTTGGAGCATATGATGGTATCTTCATGGACTCAACAAATTTCCGATATTTTGTTTGATTGCAAAGCTGATGTTGAATTCTAACATTCAGAAATACTGAATATTCTGAATTTATTAAAATATCCTTTAATCCATTTGAAAAAACTCAATATACTACACCGAAGTTTGTATCTGCATTTATCTTTCATACATTCCTATAACCTATACAACAAACAAACTAATGTTGGTGATAATGAAAAGTTCTACCGCTGGCCTAAAGTTTTCCAAACATGTGCTAATAGATTTTTCCTGCCAGGGACCACAACCTCATTATGGTCGAAAACAATTTGTTGATTTGTCCCCATTAAGTTGTAGAATATCGAATAAACGCTCCAAAACAAAACATTTCTAATGAAATTTCCCTGGTACATGGCTAGCTTAAAGCCCAACTCCAGAAAATGTTGTTTTATCCTATGCAGTGGGGCTGTGCCTATTCCTCGGCCAATCCTTTGATCCTGTGGAAAATGGCGCGCCCCCCTGTCCAGCAGTGTACGGTTCCTGACGTCTTCACTTTCAGAACCGTTCTTTGAGTATGATGATGTCAGCAACAGTCCACCACCCAGACCACGGGACAGGAGCAAACATCTGGGGTGCCAAGGTTCCCCATCACTGCCCTAGACCAGGGGGCCTGGTCCCATCATGCCTGGTCATGTCTGTGAATGTCAGAGTTTTACAATGCCCCATTGGACGTGTAGTTCTGCAACAGCTGGAGGGTCGCAGTTTGGAGATCCCTACCCTAGACCAAAACGAGTCGTTTCCACGCGCAGTGTGGGCAAGGCCACATTTCATAGTAAAACCCCAAATTTGCCTGGAGTTCAGTTTTAAATTAAAGAGGAGCTCCAGCCGCGGGAACATTTTTTTTTAAAGTCAGCAGCTACTAACAGTGTAGCTGCTGACTTTAAATAAGGACACTTACCTGTCCTAGGCGCCCGCGCTGACGGCCCCCCCCGATGCCGGTCCCACGATCGCTCAGGGTCCCGCGCCGCCATTCACACTATGGGAAACAGGCAGGGAAGCCGTACGGCTTCACTGCCTATTTCCTACTGCGCCTGCGTGAATCTCACGCTGGCTTGTGAATGGGCGCGCTGATCTCTGAGAACACACACAGTTCCCAGGAAGCAGCGCGCCCCATTCACAAGGAGAAGAACAAGAAGAAAACACACCGCGGTTCAGGAAGAGGCAGATTACGGACTTCCGCATAGCAACAGCTATTTCGGGTGAGTATTTTTTTTTTTTTTTTTCAAACAACATTGTAAAATGTTGTTATCCTGGGTGGAGCTCCGCTTTAAGTTCCTATTACTTGTAGTGTTGCCAACAGGACAGAATTTACAGGGCTTTAGATACCAATAAAATCCCAACAGAGGTTATTCCCAGAAAGATTCTATTTTAAAACTTAAAAATTCTAAGCAAATTCACAGAAATGCATATAAGGCAGATGTTTTACTTGCCTAAGGATTTTTTATTTCTGTCCTGAGATGCACTCAACTCTGCCTCCCAGTACAGCCTGTCATCTCTCTGTCTCTCTGCTCCTTCTTATCAGCTTGTCCCGTGTTCGCAAATGGGCGCTGGAAAGGGGGCTGCAAGATATCGATACCAAGCCAAATGGGCTAAAAATAATACATTAAATGATATAGTAATAATTACAGAGCTGCGATAATGTGTGTCATTTAAAGGGGTTGTAAAGGTACACATTTTTTTATTTTTTTTCCCTAAATGGCTTCCTTTACCTTAGTGCAGTCCTCCTTCACTTACCTCATCCTTCCATTTTGCTTTTAAATGTCCTTATTTCTTACAGTAATCTCTCACAGTAATGCAAGACTTTCTCCCTGGTGTGGAGTGTCGTGCTCACCCCCTCCCTTGGACTGCAGGAGAGTCAGGACGCTCTCTACGTTGCAGATAGAGAAAGGAGCTCTGTGTTAGTGGATGTCCTGACTTTCCTGTAGTCCAAGGGAGGGGGCGAGCATGACACTCCACACCAGGGAGAAAGCCTTCCATTACTGTGTGTAGTTACAGACAGAAGTGAGGATTTCTCAGAAGAAATAAGGACATTTTAAAAGCAAAATAGAAGGATGAGGTAAGTGAAGGAGGACTGCACTAAGGTAAAGGAAGCTATTTTAGGGAAAAAAAATTTGCTTGACATTCAGCTTTACATTTGAGCTTCACACAGAAGTAAAAGACTAGCTAATGATGACTTGTATGTATTAGGAAATCATTAAGGGCCTGTTTACACCATGTCATTGTAGTAACTAGGGATGAGCTTCGAGTTTGAGTCGAACTCATGTTCCTGCACTGTCCCATACTTTAGAATTGTTTCCCTGTACCCTATTACCAATTCACATAGGGGGGGGGGGGCAGAATCTGGGGGTCCTCTTTGTTAAAGGTGTCTTCTAGATTCTGATAACCCCCCGCCCGCAGACCCCCACAACCACCGGGCAAGGGTTGTGGGGATGAGGCTCTTGTCCTCATCAACATGGGGACAAGGTGCTTTGGGGGGGATCCCAAAGCACCCTCCCAATGTTGAGGGCATGTGGCCTGGTGCGGTTCAGGAGAGGGGGGGCCGTTCTCTGTCCCCCCCCCCCCCCCTCTTTTCTGCGGCCAGCCAGGTTAAAGTGCTCAGATAAGGGGTCTGGTGTGGATTTTTGGGGAAACTTTACACCATTTTTTTTGGGTGGAGTTCCCCTTAAAATCCACACCAGACCTGGATATTTGAGGGGAACCCCCACGTTTTTTTAAATTTACGGCGGGGTTCCCCTTAATATCCATACCAGACCTGACGGGCCTGGTAATTGAAAATTTGGGGGGACCCCCCCCCCCCCTTCTTTTTTTTTCTCACATTTGGTGTGTTCGCAAGTTCTGGTGCAAACCGAACAGGGGGGTGTTCGGCTCATCCCTAGTAGTAACATGTGACAATGTACATCATTCTGAATGGCAGGGCGTGGACTGCAGCGCATTGTGCCACAATGCACTAATTTTAAATGCAGCTAGTTTACTTGAATGTATACGTTAATCTTGATATTCACATCTTGCATTCTCAGGTACAGCAGCTTTGAGACTAGGAAAGAAGTAATGCTCTGCTGGATTGCTCATATAATGACCGTGAGCAACATGCTAACAGGAAAAGGGTGCAGAGTGATAACTTATCACTTTTGTATTCTGGAACAAGCTGTGCTGTTGCTACAGTTGAGATGGAGAACCTGGGTCTGCTATCAGCCAGAGTGCAAAGGTTTAGAACAGAATTGCAAACCCTTTGGCAGGCACAACCATTTCAATATACAGTGGAACCTTGGTTGAAGAGTAACTTGATTTAACAAGCGTTTTGAAAGAAAAGCAACTTTTTTTCTTTATATCCTGACTCGGTTTGCGAGTGTTGTCTCACAAAACGAGCAGAATTCAAGCCAATGGGGTGTGCAGTACCGCATTTGGCCAGAGGTGTTGGGGCACTCGGTATGGTTCAGAGCCGTTCGGAAATACTCAGAATCACTCGGAAATACTCAGTTCCTGAGTGTTTCTGAGCCTTTCCAAGGGTTTCCAAGTTCAGCCGAGGCTCTCCCGCTCCCCCCACCTCTGGCCATATGCGGTATTGCATGCAATAGAAGTCAATGCGGAAAACAATATCTTAGTGTCTTTTGACTTCTATGGGGAAACTTGCTTTGATATGTGAGTGCTTTGAATTACAAGCATTCTCCTGGAACGGATTATGCTCGTAATTCAAGGTTCCACAGTATGTATGTTAACAGTTTGGTTAGTGGCATGTCTAGAGTTCCAATTTAAATAATGTTATAAAAATGATTATCAATAGCTAGCTCTTGTTTCTGAGACCTGTATTATGAGTGGCCTTACACTACCATAGGCCAGATCTGCTGGCCAGTATACACTAAGATGTTTCATACTTTTTTCTCAAGGTCCTTTGCTGCGCTCCTTCCAATGTAGCTGTGGACAATCTAGTGGAGCGCTTGGCTGCTTATAAGGAGCGAATATTACGTTTGGGACACCCAGCACGTCTGCTGGAATCTCTACAGCATCACTCTCTGGACGCTATGCTGGCACGTAGTGATAACTCTCAGATTGTTGCTGACATCCGCAAAGATATTGACCTGACGTTTGTAAGTAATATTTTTTTCAAAGCAATCTTTTTTCAGAACTACTTTTTTTTTTGCACCACAACAAGGTGATTGTTCTTTTCAAATCTTTATATCTCAGTACCAGCAGGTTAACTCCACAATGAATAATTAAAGACAGTGCAATTGTTGGGTGACTTGTAAAACACAGAAAGAACCACAAAAAAAGCACTAAATGGAGCCATTAATATATAATACGGATGGCAGTGTATCCAATTCTTGTGACACCAGCAAAAATGTAAAAACAGTAAAAAGTTTATTGAATACAAACCCATGAACAAACAATATGTCAATGGAAATGAATGCAGAGCTCTCAAGCACACTGAAGAAAAAAAAAAACAGGGCAAAGATTTACAGGATGGGCCTCTGCTGGGCTGGACGGTGGTGCAGTGGTGGGGGAGTGCTGGAGGATAAGGCAGGAGATGAAGGGCAGCCAAACTGTGAAGGACAGTGGAGCCGACAATCGGCTTCATAGAATGCAGAGAGATAGCCCGGGCGCAAGTGGGAAGAAGAGATGCAGGGAGGACAGCTGTCGTCCTCACGACACGTTTCGGCCGTGGCCCTTTGTCAAGCCATGTAATGTTGCAAGGGGGCGGTGCCACCATGTGACATAACCGGATGGCCCCGCTCGTGCCTATAAAAGAGCTGTCAAAGCAGAGAGGAGGCAGACGATCGAGAGGCCTCCTTTACTATTTTTCTGGGTCTGGCGGGCGACGTGATTAATGGAGGATTATTACATCAGGGGACATCATTTTTTTGCTTTTAATAAAGGACTTGACAAAAACTGTACTGTTTCTTACTTTTGTACACTTTTTTTTACCCCTACGCATTAACATGGGGAGGGGTGGCCAGATCTGGGGGGCTCTCTTGTTAAAGGGGGCTTTCAGATCCTGGTAAGCCCTTCACTCCCAGACTCCGAGAACGACCTGCCAGGGTTGTTGGGAAGAGGACCTTTTCCCCATCAACGTGGGGACAAGGTACTTTGGGGTGGGGGCGCAGAGCCTCTCCTGCCCCAAAGCACCCCCCCATGTTTATGGCATGTAGCCTGGTATGGTTCAGGAGGAGGGTGCTCGCTTTTCCTGACCTGACAGACTGCATTCTCAGATAAGGGTCTGGTATGGATTTTGGGGGGGGCTCCACGGCATTTATTTTTTTATTTTTGATTATCTGTATTGCTGGGAGTCGGCATTGTATTGCTTTCATGAGCAAGTTTAAAAAAAAAAAAAGTCTTTTAGAAATGTCGTTATTGCTGCGGCATGTTCTATACATCACACGGAATGCGCCATTTTACAGACCCGATATTTATTCAAAGGAATATTTCATTTTTATTGTTTCACTTTTAACCACTTAAGGACCGCCTCCTGCACATATACGTTGGCAGAATGGCACGGCTGGGCACATGCACCTACAGGTACGTCCTGTGCTAGTGCCCACCTGTGGGTCACTCCCGTGACCCAGTCCGAAGATTCGGGACCGCGGGACTCGCAGACCCGATGGCCGCTGAAGTCCGGCGATCGGTCCCCGGAGCTGAAGAACGGGGAGAGCAGTTCTTCACTGTGGCGGCGTCATCGATCGCGTGATGCCTTTTATAGGGATACACAATCGATGACGTCACACCTACAGCCACACCCCCCTACAGTTGTAAACACACACAGGGAACACATAACCCCTTCAGCACCCCATTGTGGGTAACTCCCAAACTGCAAATGTAATTTTCACAGCAAAAAATGCATTTAAATTGCATTGTTTATTGTGAAAATTACAATTGTCCCAAAAATGTGTCAAAATTGTCCGAAGTGTCCGCCATAATGTCGGAGTCACGAAAAAAAATCGCTGATCGCCGCCATTCGTAGTAAAAAAAAAAATTATTAATAAAAATGCAATAAAACTATCCCCTATTTTGTAAACGCTATAAATTTTGCGCAAACCAACCGATAATCGCTTATTGCGATTTTTTTTTTTTTAACAAAAATAGGTAGAAGAATATGTAAACTGAGGAAAAAAAAAATGTTTTTATATATATTTTTGGGGGATATTTATTATAGCAAAAAGTAAAAAATATATATTTTTTTTTCAAAATTGTCGCTTTATTTTTGTTTATATCGCAAAAAATAAAAACCGCAGAGGTGATCAAATACCACCAAAAGAAAGCTCTATTTGTGGGGAAAAAAAGAATGCCAATTTTGTTTGAAAGCCACGTCGCACGACCACACAATTGTATGTTAAAGCAACGCAGTGCCGAATCGCAAAACCTGGCCGGGTCCTTTAGCTGACTAAAGGTCCGGGTCTTAAGTGGTTAAGCATCATTAAAATCACTGCTACTTTAAAAACGATTGTTTTAAAAGTCCCCATATATTTTTCTGACAATAACTTGCATATAAGCCTTTAAAATGAGGACTTTTGATTTTTCATGTTCGTGTCCAATAGGATGAGCTTCGGCGTGTTCGCATGGAACACGTGCAGAGCCCGCCAGGAAGTGTGCACGGCGCTGCGCTAATCACAGCCAGGGAGACATTTCCTGATCTCTGTAGCCGAGCATCGGGACAATGTCTCCCCGGCTGTGATTAGCGAAGCGCCGTGCACACTTCCTGGCGGGCTCTGCACGTGTTCCATGCGAACACGCCGAAGTTCATCCATAGACTTTAATAGGGTTCACATGTTCGCTAGAACTTTTTGCCTGTTTGAAATGTTCTGGTGCGATCCAAACCGACCGGTGTGCGGCCCATCCCTAGTTATATCCCTACCTTGCTGCCCATGTGATTGGATGTGTATTTTTTTTTTTTTTTAGTTTATTTAATCTATCCTTAGACATTAATTTTTTGTTTTAGTCAGGGGTTAATATACATCATGTCATTTTGACCATTCTTGTTTTGCATATTTTTTCTTCTATTTAATTATTACTTTTTTACTGAATCATATACAGTATTTTCCATCCTGTGAGTCTTTGCTCTGGCTTTGTTTTTCCAGTGTGTTTGAGGAGAGCTCTGCATTCACTACCATTGACATATTGTTTGTTCATGTGTTTGTGTTCAATAAACCTTTTACTGTTTTTACATCATTGCTGGTGTCACAAGAATTGGCTACATTGCACACTGCTGCCATTTTATATCAGTGGTTCCATTCAGTGCTTTTTTGTGGTTCTTTTGGTGTTTTCCTTGTCTTTCAGCACTGCTCCTTGTGCAGAATTTCCACACAGCTGCTTTATTGTCTCCAGCATGATCCTGTACATCAGTGGTTCTCAACCCTGTCCTCAAGTACCCCCAACAGGCCATGTTTACAGGTTTTCCTTTATCTTGCACAGGTGCTTTAAATCAGAGTCAATGGCTTGGTATTTTGGACAGCTATTTTATCGAAGATCCTTTTTCCCTGGGGCGGTTTGCAGGCGCTATTGCGCTAAAAATAGCGCCTGCAAACTGACTTTAAACAGTGGCTGCTGTTTCTCCAGTGTGAAAGCCCTGAGGCCTTTCACTCTGGAGTGGTGCGTTAGCAGGACCGCTCCTTTGGAGCGGTGAAGGAGCAGTGTGTTCACCGCTCCTCCACCGCCTCTTCCCATTGAAAGGGAAGGATTCAATGGGACACCGCGGCTATACCGCCTGCAATGCGCCTCTGCAGAGGCGCATTGCTGGAGGTATAACCCTTTTTCGGCCGCTAGCGGGGGGTAAAACAGCCCCGCTAGTGGCCGAATACTGCCGCAATTCCGACGGTAAAGCGCTTTACCGCCAGCGACCTCCCACCCCAGTGTGAAAGGGGCCTAAGAGAGATTCTCCCAAACATAGCCTGTTGGGGGTACTTGAGGACAGGGTTGAGAACCACTGCTCTTCATCACCATGGAGGGATATTTTGTCTTGGTCCTCCTATATTTGTTTTGGTTTTATATTCTTAGGTGACTTGTGACTGATTTTCTTTTATCAATCATTGGAAGACACAGCATTACATTTAAGGCCAGTACACGTGGGCCGAATATAGTTTCTGTTGAACCAGCCAACGTTCGGCCCATGTGTACAGCAGGCTGTTTGACACTCTGTCCAACAACCTACATTTTGAACAGGCATGCTGGAAAACCAAACAATGGCTATAAATGCTGATCAGTGTGTTCTGGTGCATTTGCTTGATTTGAAAAAAACTCACATGTTTGAGTCTCAGACTTGGCCTACACAGATGCTGGATGCAGAGTATTTAATGCCAGGGCCTTGGCCACACTCTGCTGCCACGCCAGGTGTTCTCAAGAAGAGATAGTGCAAGTCACCGCTATTAAAGCGCCCGCTAATGACTGAAAAGCACAGCAAAAACGACAGTGCGACTAAAAATCGCGGCTTTTTACCGCCGACGCCTAGGCGCTTTCAATGTGAAGTCAACTTCAACTAATGCATGAAAACTGTTCTCTGCACATTGCGGACTCAACAGCTTGTGGGTACTTGGCAGAGATCAGAGGCCTTCCATGTGTCCCATTTTGAAATTTTTATAGACCCATAAATGGTTATAGCCACCAGCAGTCATCATTGTATTCTGCTGGTGGAGAAGGTTCCCTGCCAGCAAAACACAATAGCGCTGCAGGAGGTATCCCCCCCCCCCCCATCAACACTCACTGTGTTGATGGCAGAGTAGAGCAATTTTCTTCCTTCAACCCATGGTTGAAGGAAAGAAAATTGCATAATGTGCGACCTGCCTACTGTATCTGCCTGTTCTTTCTGGCAATGCAGTGTGAACCGATCTTTCGTCATGACTTTTTTGAACTTGGCCAATGAGCGAATGCTGCGTGTATGAATGCGAGTTGCTGCAGTCACATTTACTCAATTTAAAAAATAACAGCCTGTGCCAGCTCACATAAAAGTGTTTGATATCCAATTTGTCTGCCGCAATATCTCAGTCCCGCTATAAGTCGTTGATCCCTGTCATTACTAGTAAAAAGTAAAAATAAAATAAATAAAAATATCCCATAGTTTGTAGACGCTATAAATTTACGCCAACCAAGCAATATGCGCTTATTGGGATTTTCTTTACCAAAAATATGTAGCACAATACATATTGGCTTAAATTGATGAAGAAATATGTTTTTTTTTTTTTTTTTTTATGTATTGGATATGTTTAGAGCAGAAAGTAAAAAATATTATTATTATTTATTTTTTTCAAAATTGCGCAACAAATAAAAACCGCAGAGGGGGGGTCATATAGTAAAGCGCTGCGTAAATTGACGGCGCTATATAAGTACCTTTTAATAATAATATACCACCAAAAGAAAGCTCTATTTCTGGGGAAAAAATTACATAAATTTATTTGGGTACAAATTCGCATGACCACGCAATTGTCGGTTAAAGTCACGTAGTGCCGTGTCACATCGCATAAAATGGCCTGGTTAGGAAGGGGGGTAAATCTTCTCGAGGTCAAGTGGTTAAAGTGTTTTTGTTTTGTGGTGCTCAGCTGCAGTGCAGATCCACTTTAACGCAAAACAGAAAAAATGGCTTTAGTAATCGTGTTATAACGCCAATAAAATTCATACGTTTGATGTATAAATGTTGCTTGGGTGTTTTCTTTAATTTTGCTTTGCACTTATTTTCATAATCATTTTATAGGCAAAAATAAGAAAACTGCCACGTAAGGAAGAAAAGGGCAGCTTCAGAACAGAAATCAAAGCTCTTAGGAAAGAACTGAAGGAACGCGAGGAGGCAGCGATGATCGAAACGTTGAAAGCTGCCAATGTTATCCTCAGCACAACGACAGGTTAGTCAGGGCTGCAGCCTCTTCCAGCTCACAATACTATAATGATGTATGAGCTTACTTCCATTTACTTACTACAGCGGCTATTGATTCCTTGCTAAAATAGACTTCTTGCCCTATGATTCATATACTATTTGTGAAAGATATTTTCTAAAGAATATAAATAGAATGTCAGAATGGCTCCTATGTCTCCTAACAGAGGTGTCGATATATATCATGGCTGCAGAAGCCTGCTTTCTATTTAATGACTGTGAAGGTGATATACTGAAACATTATATGTATGTCTTTTTAAAGTCAATATACAACCTGCGCTATGTTACTTTAAGGTGGAAGCTTCATATGCTCTTTTTTTTCCTTGCAAATATTTCAAAGTGGAAAACTTAAAGTGAGGGTGTCCAATCATTTGAAGCGACTTAAACGACTTGGTAACCGGTCGTGGGTTACAATGAACAGAGCAGGCGGATGACAGGTCCATGTCCACTTTGCTTATGCAGAGCAGACAGGGGCATGACCCACTCTACTCTATTGATCTTCCAATCTGATCTGCCCAGATGGAAAGGGAAGGATCCCCCCCTTCTGTTTTTTTTTTTTTTTTTAGCGGATCGAATTAGAGGTAGGTGGGTGTAAACAGCCACAAGTCTGTTAACATCTGTGGCTCAATAGAGGTGAACGAAGGGTCCAATTGGGTCAGACTGATCGTGTCAAAGGGGCCTAAGGCCCGTTTCACACTGGGGCATTTTTTCAGCGTTATTCGAGCGTCAATCAATCGTTTTTCAGGCGAAGCCTCATCTGCAATCCCAATGTGAAAGCCAGAGTGCTTTCAGTGCCCTTTCACACTACCACCGCCCAAAAAACGCTGGTAAAGCACCGCTAACACCAGGGGTGGACTGACCATTGAGGAACCCGGGCACTGCCCGAGGGCCCCATGCCACTAGGGGGCCCCATCAGGGTTGCCAGGCTCATTAAAACCAGGGACAGTATGTAAAAATCTGTGTTTTTTTTACATCTGTCCCTGATATGTCCAAAACCTACATGCTTTTGATGTAAAAATCCCGAGATTTTAGCTGCCCCGCCTCTGCACTGCCTCCTGGCTTGGTGGCCATCTGTAAGCCTGGGGGCCCTATAATCTTCTATTGCCCGGGGCCCCATGAGTTGTCAGTCCGCCCCTGGCTAACACCCTAACATTTTAGGGTGTTTTTGCAGTGCCTCAGTGTGCAAGGCATTTTTACAGCGCTTTCAATTTGTGGGTCAATTTCGTGGTGTGCTTTACCCCCGCTAGTGGCCGAGAAAGGGCTAAAACCACCACAAAGTGCCTCTGCAGAGGTGCTTTGCCGAAGGTAGAGCCGCGGTGCTCCATTGATTAAAATGGGAAATAGGCAAAAAGAAGAATCTTCCTAATCCTACATCCCAGAACACAGGGATTCATGTTCATGACTGGGTTATGCTGCCATCTTCAGGTGAATGAAAAAAAGGCAGGTGTCCCCACCCAGCCATATCTCTTCCCAGCTCACCAAACCCCATTCTGTGCCAATGTTCTTTGGTGATGGATTCGTCGCCTGTGAAGTCTCTCTGAAGATTTCATTCTGTGGCGCTTTATCACATTATGCAATATAAGTCCCAGGCTCAACAATTTGGGAGGGTCGAGGAAAGACCTAGCCACCTACCTCATTAAAGAAAAAAAAACATTGCCAAGAAAATTCTATAGGAAAAGATCTCAAGCACATCAGGCACAGTGCCCAGAAAGCTGCCCAACAGAAAAGCCAACAGTCGGATACCACTGAACGGATATACAGTATTACATGCATACAATGTAAAGGTGATAGTAAAAGGCTTTTTCCTCTAAGAAACTTCCTATCACTTTTATTTATGTTCCTGTGCGGGTTCCTGCATCGCACCTGAATCACCGGTGGTTCACACTGCCTTTTGCGAAACTGCTGTGGGTGTCAATATTGACACCGCCCACATCAGTTCGCAGTGCAAACTGTGAAATTGTGCAGGAGTCGGATCGCATGGGAGTAAACACCCATGCAATCCAATTCCAGTGCGGACCAAAAAAGGGTCCTGCACCGAGAAGGGGATAATCCGGGCTGCAGAGCAGGTAAGTATAATATATTTGTTATTTTTGTAGGAAAAAAAACAAGACTTTAGTATCACTTTAAACCCTTAATGCTCACATAATTTGTAATAAAAAACATCTTTGCCATTCTGAAGCTTTCCCTCCAATCACTTTACATATTATTTTATATGTACTGTGATTCTTTACTTGCCAAATATGCTGCAGAAAAATCTCCCTCCACTAAGTCTGGCTGCAGCCATTTTAACTGGGCAGCTGCAGCTGCTGACTGTTCACTTCCTGGATTTACAGAGACACACCTGCAGCTTTCTTTGGCCCTCTTATGACTCGCCCCCCTCCCTTCCTGGCAAACTCTCCCCAGAGCGAGAGCTGTTTGTGATGTCATAAGCCTAGGCTAATGACCAGACAAGATACAACATAAAAATAGTGCAGCGCAAACAATAAATACAAAATATACAATACAGTGTCTCTAATGGTGCTTCTCATGCACCATTAATCAAGGACCTGTATAAACAGGAACAAAGTAAAGAGTGATATATTACACCAAATAATAAGTGCATAAATATCTTAACGAATGTCCATATATTAATATGTGCAATAGATCCAATATTTCAATTGGTCTAATTAAAATCCACCAGAGTGCAAACGTGATGAGAATTGATCCAATAATTCAATTGATCTGATTAAAATCCACCAGAGTGCAAACGTGATGAGAAGGTATACAGTGATCCCGCCACCAAATGGGTATTCTAATATTACCTCCAAAATAGACCACTGTTTCACCAGATGGTCATACTGCGCATAAGAATCCAACAGGAAGCCCAGGGGAGAGATGTTATGTAGAGTCCTCACATGTCAGTCATGATATGTATCAAAACGAAAAAATTAGAGAAAACAAACATCTAAGAGCTTCCATAAAAACCAGGGATTTATTGCAGCATATAGCATACAGCTTACTCACATTTGGTGAGAAAATAAAAGGCATCAAGGAAAACCATAGGACTGGACAGAAGGATCACATCAGGAAGAGGTTCAGACCATAAATGAGCGACTGTAAGGGTGATTCCTGTCCTGATCTCGGGAAAGAGCGACGGAGGCTCTTTACCAATCACTGCTGATCAGGATGTAAACAGGAAGAGCCATTGATAGTCCCTTCCTCACTCGCGTCTGACAGACACGAGTAGAGTAGAGCTAATCGGCGGCTCTCCTGACAGGGGGGTTTGCGCTGATTTTTCATCAGCAGCCCCCCCCTCGGATGCCCACACTGGACCACCAGGGAAGCCGCCAGGACCACCAGGGAAGCCTTCAACATGTGGATAGCCAGGTTCTTCCCCCATGCCCATCCACATGTTCCAAAACATGCCCACCATAATGGTACATCAAAAAAAGTGATGCCCAGCATTGCCACACCAGAGTAATCAGTGCCACTCATGAGTTTTCGCTCAGTGCCACCCATCCATGCCCATCAGTGCTGCCTGAGTGCCCATCAGTGCTTATCGGTGCCACCTCATCAGTGCCCATCAGTGCCGCCATATCAGTGCCTGTCATTGAAGAAGAAAACTTATTTATTTACAAAAAAATTTAACAGAAACAAACGTTTTTTTTTTTTAAATCAGTCTTTTTTTTATTTTTTGCGCAAAAAATAAAAATGGCAGAGGTGATCAAATACTACCAAAAGAAAGCTTGATTTGTGGGAACAAAATGCTAAAAAATATTGTTTGGGTACAGTGTTGCATGACCGCGCAATTGTCATTCAAATTGCAACAGCGCTGAAAATTGCCTTGGGCAGAAAGGTGCGTAAGTGCCTGGTATTGAAGTGGTTAATGTCTCTTTTAGGTAAAGACAACTTGTTTGTTGGGTTCCTGGGTCATTTTTCCTACAGTCTTTACACATGACTAATGTCCTCTCCACAAGATTGGTGACTTGTCTTGGCTTAGAATTTGGCGCCCCCCAACCTAATCCTTGCAAAACAGATTGTCGGATCTCTGTATTCTGGCATCAAGTCATGCAAATTCCGTGTTTCATTTAGGAAAGTGGATTTTCATCCTAATTACCAATAATTGTTCATTGTGAAATTACGGACTTGTATACACATTGATCTGTTTCCAAACTGTCTTCTTTGCCAGGTGCTTCCCCGGACGGCCCGCTGAAACTGCTTCCTGATAATTACTTTGACCTGGTGGTGATTGATGAGTGCGCTCAGGCGTTAGAGGCCAGCTGCTGGATCGCTCTACTGCAGGCGAAAAAGTGTATCTTGGCTGGCGATCACAAACAGCTACCACCCACCATCATATCTCACAAGTAGGGAGGCAAGCACTGCAGTGATTTCCATTTGTCTCAATATCATCAATACTTCTGTCTTCTCTTTCCATCTTATTTATTGTATTGCTTTACAGAAGCAACATAAACAGTTGATATATGTGATGTGTTTTGCCAGTTGATAGATTTGTAATTGTGTTCAGCCAGTCTTGTGATCCCTTTCAGGTCAGTTAACTCCGTTTTCTCTGCTGTAGTTTAAACTACAGTGGACCCTCGGATTACGAGCATAATCCGTTCCAGGAGAATGCTCGTAATCCAAAGTACTTGCATATCAAAGCGAGTTTCACCATTGAAGTCAATGGAAATGAAAATAATTCCTTCAGCATTGACCTCAATGGCATGCAATACCGCATGTAGCCAGAGGCGGGGGGCTGGAGAGCCTCGGAAAAGGCCCGAGGACACTTCGGCTGACCTCAGCAAACCTCGGAAAGACTTAGTTCCAGAGATTTGCCGAGGTCAGCCAAGCTGTCCTCTGCCTTTCCGTGCATTTCCGAATGGCGACGTTTGGCTCCAGCGTCCCCCTACCTCAGGCCAAACACAGTACTGCATACCGCCTTGGCCTGAATCGTGCTTGTTTCGTGAGACAACACTCACAAACCGAGTTACGATTTTAAAAAATACAATGCTTGTATTGCGAAAAGCTCATTAATCGCATTACTCGCAATTCTAGGTTCCACTGTACATCTAAAATCAAAACTCTACAGTTGTTACGAGATCAGGAATGTTCCAATGACCGCTATCTAAGAGAGGAATTCTTCTCACCTCCTCTTGTGTGTCTGGAATAAGAAGTAAAGTAAAAACTCCCTAAAGAGATAGCTGACATAAGAAAAAAAAATAAACAAATACACCTGGATGGCCACACTCCAATGCAACACCTTTATTGTGATAACATTCAGCACATAACAGTCAGTCCATACTGTACAAGAGGTGGAATACAAGCAGCTATCGCATTTTTCACACCTCGATTCGGTGCTTAGTCATAGCTGAATTGAGGTGTGAAACACATTCGCTGCTTGTATCCCCCCTCTTGTACAGTATGGACTGACTGTTATGTGCTGGATTTTATCACAATAAAGGTGTTGCATTAGAGTGTGGCCATCCAGGTGTATTTGTTTATCTTCTGATCCCACGCAGAGCCTGCGCCTCACAAACCTAACAAAGCAAAAAACGAAATAAAAATAATTTAAAAAAAAAGTTTTTGTCAATATACTTCAAGTAATATGACTCCTATGCAATTAATAGCATATATATATATATATATATATATATATATATATATATATATATATATATATATATATAGTGTGTGTGCATATGTATGATTTATTATGCATGTAGAAGCATACATCACCATATGTTTACATGCATATTTATTTTGCTATTGGATAGAATATATGTTCTGTAAATTCTTGTATGTCCTCAGCCCCGATAAAGGGGTTTAAGCCCCTGAAATGCGTTTTATTTACTGAACTATTCAAAGATTTGTGACGCTCTCATCCTTATTACACCATATAGTAAAGCAGCCCATAGATTATGCAATTTTCCGTCAGGGGTGGAAGGGAAAAAAAATACACCCCCCCCCCCCCCCCCCCCTATCAACAAGGTCAGTGTTGATGGGGGAACCCCTGCCGCAGCTCTATTGTGTTCTGCCACTGACAAGCTATCACTAGTTATAGCCGCCAGCAGTGATGGTATGAAAAAAAAATCTAAGCAGGCTGGTTGTACTGAAGTTGATCGATGGGTTGACATCAGTACAACCTGCCTGCCCATAGATGGATTGAATTTTGGCTGATCCCTGTTGAACCAGCAGCGATTCGATCGATCTATGGCTGGCTTAAACCCACAACAGTAAAATCGGTCTGTATATGTAGTAAGGCATGCTTATTATCCTCACTATGGAAACAAAGGGGTTAATTTGTGTATTGCATTTGCATTTTGCACTTTGTATTGTGTATAAAGGCTGCGTGATCCTGTCTTTCTGATCCTCCTCTTCTTTAACTGACTCCAACCCATCTACTGTTAGAACAGAACATTAGGAGCACATGATCCGTTTGATGTGTATTGCTAGAGTTTTTTATTTTTCTTGGGAGAGTTCATGTGATCAGCACTGGTCCAATTGGCACTGTTCAGACAGACAAAACTTCTCATACAAGCTTTAAGAAGAGACTGATAGAAGTCACAAGACTGCTATATACTGCTGACGAGAAAAGTTATTTAGCAGTTAATATTTACTAAAATAATTGCATTTCCATGTTCTGTGTACTGTGGGAGACCAGATATAGTGAATGCAGGGTCCTGGGTTTGGTAACACTTTAAGTTAGGGGAGATAATACCCAGCAGGAACACGGCACTAAACATGTGATTAGTGTTTTTAATTTGTCCCCAAACTATTCAATGAAAAAGTTTATGGCTAATTTCTGCCTGTAAGTCTTCTGTTTTTCGAGTATTGTGAAATACGTGGTTTTGTATTGTACATTTATGTTTCAGCCAGTACCTTATATACCCGAATAAAAGTCGAGGCACCTAATTTTACCACATAAAAGATGGGAAAACTCGCGACTGGCCGGTACCGGGTCCCCAAATTCACCAGATAAATGACCGTTTAACATGGGAATCTATGGAAAGGGTGCCTGGCTTTGAAAAATCGGTGCTTCCCGGCCGTAGGTCACTGGATAACAAAAATTGCAGACTTGTAGAGGAAGAGTGGGGCTATATGTGTGCCAAGTTTGGGCGGTACCGGGGCCCCAAAGTCTGGGAGATCAGGCACAAAAAGGTGACTTGAGTATAAGCCGAGGGGGGCATTTTCGGCACAAAAAAATGTGCTGAAAAACTTGTCTTATGCTCTAATATACGGTATGTTTATTTTTTTGTTGTAATTGCAAAATGTCCTTGCAGTCCATACGTAGTGCACTTCACATTCTAATAATGCTCTTACCCCTGTTGTATTTTTCTTCAGGGCTGCATCAAAGGGCCTGTCTCTCAGCTTGATGGAGCGGCTAATAAAGAAGTATGGGGACAGATTGGTGAAAATGCTGACAGTGCAATATCGTATGAATGACTGTATAATGCAGTGGGCTTCACAAGCATTGTATGGAGGCAAGCTGACTGCGCACTCTTCTGTTGCACACCATTTGCTCAAGTAAGTTGTGATGTACATATTAGTCTCTTGTAGGTAAGCAACGGTTGTATTAGGCCGCGTACACACGATCAAATCTGTCTGCAGGAAACGGTCTGCCAGACCGTCCCAGCAGACAGATTCGATCGTGTGTACGGGCGAGCCGACGGATTTGGCCAGCCGAGAGATTTGAAAGCATGCTTTCAAATCTCTCGGCTGGGAACCCGTCCGCCCGACATGTCTGCTGGTTAGTACGCTAACCAGCAGACATGTCTTCTCGCACACGCGTCGAATGGTTTCGACGCATGCGCGGAAGTGTTTTACTTCCTGGTGCGGTGACGTGGCGGCGTCAACGTCACCGCCACGTCAGCGCGCCGCCTGCCGGCGGGGATTTTGCTTTGATCGTGTGTACACGATCAAACCAATACGTCCCCAGCAGATAGATTTGTTCAAATCGATCTGTCCGACCGATTTGAACAAATCTGTCTGCTCGTGTGTATGGGGCCTTAGGCCTCGTACACACGATCAAATCTGTCTGCTGGAAACGGTCTGCTAGACCGTTTCAGCAGACAGATTCGATCGTGTGTACGGGCAAATAGACGGATCTGGCCACCCGACAGATTTCAAAGCATGCTTTGAAATCTGTCGGCTGGGAACCCGTCCGCCCGACATGTCTGCTGGTTAGTATGCTAACCAGCAGACATGTCTTCTCGCACACGCGCCGAATGATTTTGACGCATGCGCGGAAGTGTTTTACTTCCTGGTGCGGTGACGTGGCGGCGTCAACGTCACCGACACGTCAGCGCGCTGTCTGCTGGCGGGGATTTTGGTTTGCTTGTGTGTACACGCGAGCAAACCAAAATGCCAGCAGACAGATCTGTTCAAATCGGTCGGTCCGACCGATTTGAACAGACAGATTTGATAGTGTGTACGAGGCCTTAGAGGTAGGTGTGCAAACTCATAAATTATCTTTTCAACATGTCTTTCCATGAGTACATAGAAGAATAAATATCTTATCTTAATAAAGTTGTATATATATGTTCCTTGTATATGGCAGAATTCAGATGAAGAGTAGATTGACAAAATGTTGATTATTATTATTTTGGTTGCTTATGTTCTCATGATAGATAATTTATTGGCCATTTAGCTGGCCATACACCAGTAGAATTTCGTTTTTTTTATTTTTTTATTTAATTTTTTCCTCTCGAAACAGGTTTTTGATTTTCCAGTGGTTAGCGGGGTCAAATTGACAATCTATTTGACTGACTGTAATAGGAACATGCAAAAGAGCGTGATGGAAAATTTTGTTAGATTTCCATTCAGGAAAACATTTTTTTTCATACATTGACTGAATAATGGCAAGAAATAATGTTCTAAAGAATGATCTTAGCGAAAATCTAACCGTGTATGGCCAGCTTAAAGGATCAGTAAAGGAAAAAAAAATGTAATTCTAAATGGCTTGCTTTACCTCATAGCAGCCCTGCTTTCATGTCCTCCATGTCCGTTTTTGCTTAGAACTTGCTGTAATCTCTTGCTGAACTCCACACCTCCTGCTTGTCTGGCTCCTTATGAAAAAACTCATGGTAGCTTTTCATTGTGGTCCATGATCAAGAAGATGTGATTACTATGTGTCTAAAACTCCTCAGAACCAATCAGATTCATTTTAAAAACAAACACTGCCCTGTGTTTGTTTGTTTTTGTTCTGTGTGTCTCTGTACACACAGAACAAACTAAAACTAGTCTAAAAACAAAACTAAACTGCAGGCACATCATATGATTGATTTTTATCTATTTTTAATCATTTTTAAAAGGAATCAGTTAACTATTATGTCTCTTTACTTGTAAACAGTCATTTCAGCAAAAATGTTTTATTCCTTTACGACTCCTTTAAGAGATCAATGCCCAAAGGGGGCACAAACTCGTAACAGAAAATCACAACATAATAGCTATGTTAACTAGTCTGCAGCCGAGCATCGGGACAATGTCTCCCTGCCTGTGATTAGCGCAGCGCCATGCAGACTTCCTAGCGGACTCTGCACGTGGACTGTGTGAACACGCCGGAGCTCTTCCCTACTAAAGAGACTAATGACTTGCTGTTACAATCAGCATAAATGCTACCGAATCTCACTCTCCAGTGAGGGAGTAAGCATGGAGTAAAAATGTGCTATTTTGGCAACAAAGGAGCAATGCAATAGAAGGTGAACATTCAATCCTGTCACAACAGGTTCACTAATGTGATATGGGCCTAGAATATTCTAATGTATGAACTTTGCATGACAAAGTGAGAGGTATTAACTATTGCTTTTTTTGCTGAACATTCTAGAGATTTGCCTGGGGTGGCATTAACTGAGGAGACCAGTATACCGTTACTACTTATAGACACGGCACACTGCGGGCTGTTTGAGATGGAAGTTGAAGATGAGCAGTCAAAAGGGAATCCAGGTAATAGAGTGTCTTTAAAGGGTTAGGGGAGGGGCAGATGACTGTCACAATCCGCTCTGAATGCACCTGTCACTAATAAAATGGTTAGCTTAGAGTGCTGTTCACACGTTGCGTTTGCTTTACTTCACTTCAAAAATGATACCCCATGTTGCTTTCGTGGTGCTTCAAAAAGCGTCCATAGATGTCTATAACAAAAATCACTAGCAGCACCTGCAGTTTTTTGAGGAGATTTTATTCAGTGTTAGATTCTTTGTTTTGGAAGATATGATAGGATGCATTTAGAAATCGGCAAATGAACCAGAAAGACGTCGTCAGCAGTCACTTCAGAGTCATGTTTATATATTCTGGAAGCCTCTGGTGCAGACGTCCCATCTGGTGTGTAGCAAAGAGCAACAGGAAGGTGAGTGGGGTCCAAGCAGAAGCAGAGCAACTAGCAGACAGCACACATGGTGTGCAACATGGGAACACTATAGCAGAAGTGGACCACAGAGTGGACTGAGCAGCTGAGTATCGGTAGAGCTGGGGGACTTTGGCAGGAGAAACTAGAAATGTCACACGTGTTGTGCAGCATGGGAGTAATATAGCGGGAGGTGAACAGGGACCAGAAAGCAAGGAGGATCAGCAGACCTGGGGGTTATTACTGAGCATGAGAGCAGCAGAGCTGGGGATACTACTAAGTGGGGCATCAGCAGAGCTGGGAGCGCTACTGAGCAGGGGATCTGCTGAATAAGGGTACGGATAAGCTTAGGATTTGCTGAACAGGGGTACTAATGAGCTGGGGATCTGCAGAGTAGTGTTGGGCCCCTTTTACACTGAGGAGTATTTCAGGCGTTTTAGCGCTAAAAATAGCACATTAATAACACCTGAAATACTGCTGCCCCAGCATTCTCAATGTGAAAGCCCGAGGGTTTTTACACTGAGACGATGCGCTGGCGGGAGAAAAAAAAAGCATCTTTGCAACGGTGAGAGGAGCGGTGTGTATATCGCTTCTTCTCCGCTCCTTCCCATTGAAAACAATGGGACACCGTGGTAATAACACCGGCAATGCGTCTCTGCAGAGGTGCATTGGGGGCGGTATTAACCCTTTTACGGCCGCTAGCGGGGGTCAATACCGCACCGCTAGCGGCCAAATACCCACGCAATTATGACGGTATAGCGGCGCTATACTGCCACCACACATACTGCCCCAGTGTAAAAGGGGCCTTACTACTGACCTGGGGTTCTACTGGGCCCCTTTACTACAAATAGAAAACACACACACAGGGCATTTGGCAAGCTTTATTAGGGCAGCAAGCTTTATTAGGGCATCAAAAAAAGCATGTTGAAGTGGTAGGTGCTTTAATGTCTGTTAAAGTCGTAGCAAGTGTAAATGAAGCCTTACTGTACTGTTGTAACTGAATGAAACCAATGCCACAACCATCCACACTTTGGACACACCTGATTTATTGGTACATAGCAAATATACAAAAATATTTTTTTCCTAGAGTTTAACATCAAAACTTGACTTTTTTTTATTTTTTATAAAATACTGGTTTCATCCTCTTTTGGTTCTGTTGATCTCCTCCAGTCTTGTTCAGCCACTACCTGTCCATACACCTAGTCACCAGCTGCACATCATTGCTCTGGTTAGTTTACCAATTGTGACTGTGGTGGACCATACCTGTGCAATGTATGCCAAGGAAGGCTACTTGTAGTCTACATCAGGAATGCATGTGAGAGGGCGACCACACAGAAGCACAACTGAGAGACACCCAGAAGAAGTTCCTGAACAAGGACCGCTATGACAGGATCACCAGACATTATTTTATTGAAAGCTGCAGATTTTCAAAGATTAAAAACAACTTTTACAATTACATTAACATAATGCTTATATACGATTTCAGTGACTGGGTGTAGATCTATTTGAATTGCATACTAGGATTCATGGGCTTGCTTTTTCTCTTGCCAGGTGAGGTGCGGCTGGTGGACTCTCACATTCAGGCACTGACTAGTGCTGGTTTGAAAGCTCGGGATATTGCTGTAATATCCCCCTACAACCTGCAGGTGAGGACACTTGTTTAAGCAGAACTCTTCTAAGCAGCTAAACTGCCCACAAGAGCTTTAATACAGTTTTAGAAATAAGAACACTGTGTTCTCATTTCTAAAACTGTATTTTGTTTATTCATTTAGGGATGTTTATGACCCTAATAAGTCAAACATATGTGGAAGAATTTAAATGTAAGGAATTGTGTGTGGCTACTTCTCTTTCTGATCTTCTCATAAATAAGTGGTTGTAAAAGTAGGACATTTTTTTAACTCGCTGCTTTCTTTGCAGTAACATGAAAAACCTGCGTGCAATTAGTTCCTCTTTAACCACTTAAGGACCTCTCCATGTACGAATACTGTGGCAGGGCGAACCTTAAGTGCAAATTCACGTACATGTGAAAACGCGCACCAGCGGGAGCCGATCAGCGGGTCTGGCAGCCGTGATGGCTGCTGAGACCCGCCCGATCGTTTGTAGGAGAGGCAGAAACGCATGTCTGCCTATTTAAACTGCCTATTTAAACAAGGCAGACCACCTTTCTGTCAGAGAAGAAGAGAGTGATCTTGTGTTCCTGCTATTGTGGAACACAGATGTCTCTCTTCCTCCAGTTAAACTATCCCTCACACAGTTAGAATCACTTCCTAGGAGCACACTTAACCCTTTAATTGCCCCTAATGTTAACCCCTTCCCTGCCAGTGTCATTTATAAAGTGATTGTGTTTTTTTTTTTTGTTTGTTTTTTTTAGCACTGATCACTGTATTGGTGTCACTGGTCCTCAAAAGTGTCACTTAGGGTCAGATTTATCCGCTGCAATGTCACAATCCCGCTAAAAATTGCTGATCTCCACCATTATTGGTCAAACAATAAAAAGTCCATAAATCTATGCCATAGTTTGTATACGCTTTAACTTTTGCGCAAACCAAGCAATTTATGCTTATTTGGGATTTTTATTGTTGTTGTTTTTTAGTGTCTGACTGTTATCCTGGTTCTCTAACTTAAAGCCGGGGTTCACCCTAAAAACTATTTTCTAACATTACATTGAGCTCACTCTCGCTAGAAAATAGCTATACGAGGTATGTACAGCAAAAAAAAAAGAAATCGTCATACTGTCAATGTCGAGAGTGAGCTCAATGTAATGTTAGAAAATTGTTTTTAGGGTGCCCCCCCTGCTTTAAATAAATACAGTGTGTAGATTAGGAAGATTGGAGAAACTGTTTTGAAGCCAGATGATTAGCATGACAAGCTAGTCTGTTAATATTTTCAGAGCGATCGGTGGGAGCCTCCATGTTTCTATTATGAAAGGTTTTTTCTGTTGCTTTTTTTTTTACAAATGTACATTCTTCAAGGAGGGGTCCACTCAAAATGTAATTGTGTCAGGATCTAATACCACTCCAGGTCTGTGCAGCTCTTGACCTTGGTATCTCACAACTCCTGGCATGCCGGTGCCAGCTACTGCTGGGCTGAATCTGAACGTTCCCCATCACCTGCCACACTGAATTAGTTGTCTGTACTGTATATTTCTGAGGAAAAGGCATGAAGAGGAGGGCGTTGCTGACATACTGAGGCAAACCTGCAGCATTTCTGTGCCACTCGCCCTCTAGTGGGTTCTCTTACAGAATATATGGCAGTATCAGCTAGGCATAAGGAATACAGGAAATTTGGATTTCAGCCAAGCAGTACACTTTATGCCATTTTAGGGCTGGGAGAAACATTCCTTGCCAGGACTGCAGAAAACTGTAAAGAATTGATGAGGCGCAACTCCATTCAGAACCTTTAAAATATTCTGGTGGAGTACTGAGGACACGTCTGACTACCAGACATGTTATAGGTAGATTATTTTTTTCTGTGCATCCTTTTACTTACATTAATTTTTATTGGAAGTTTTACATAGGTAAAAAAAATAATCATTAGTACCAGAGTACAGTTTTCATCAATAGAAATAACCACACCATAAAAGATGAGTGACACCCACAATCCCCATCATAAAATAAAGAAATGAACAATCCGTCTTGCAGGGCAATGATCTTTTTCCTAGTATACCAACCAGATAGATACAGACATTTTAGAGACCACCCATCTATCAATAAGCCTTACTGATAGAGCTCAGAGCCAACATATTCCTAGGTAGTCAAGCACACAGAAAAAAGTAAAAGCAACAAAAAGAAAGAGTTATGCCGCATACACACGATCGGACAATCCGACAACAAAACTGTGGATTTTTTTCCAACGGATTGTTCGCTCAAAGTTGTGTTGCATGCACACGGTCACACAAATCTTGTCGGAAAATCCGAACGGCAAGAACGCGGTGACGTGCAACACTATGACGAGCCGAGAAAAATTAAGTTCAATGATTCCGAGTATGCGTAGGATTTTTGTGCGTTGGATTTGCATACAGACGATTGGAATTTCCGACAAGAACTTTTGTCGGAAAAATTGAGAACCAGCTCTCAAACATTTGTTGTCAGAAATTCCGACAGCAAATGTCCGATGGAGCCTACACACGGTCGGAGTATCCGACCAAAAGCTCAAATCGAACATTTGTTGTCGGAAATTCCAACCGTGTGTACGCGGCATTAGAATGAGTCCAAACCTTTTTGTTTTTACTTTTTCTTCATGTGCACTTTATCTGGTGATGCATACACACACTATGGGGGTTATTAACGAAAGGCAAATCCACTTTGCACTACAAGTGCAGTCGCTGTAGATCTCAAAGGGGAAGCTCTAAAATAAAGGAAAGCTCTGTGGATTTATCATCCAATCATGTGCAAGCAAAAATGCTGTTTATTTTCCTTGCATGTTCCCCTCACATCTACAGCAATTTGCCTTTCGTAAATAACCCCCTATGACTTGTTTGTGACTGATTGTCAATGCACACCAGGTCTCAGGAAAAATAGAAGCACACAAGTGACACTGTTTGCCTCAAATTACAAAAATTAAATATGATTTTCCCTCTCTACACACAATAGGAATTTGGTCCAAGCCAATTCATCATCTTGTATGTTTTAGGACAAGACAAAAACACACACAAGCATAGGAAGAACATTTTGATTTTATGTGTATTGTGGCTGTGGTAAGCTCAGCATCAGCCTCTGGACAAGTATTGTGCTAACCACTAGGATGCCATATGTGAGCACAGTGACAACTTCAAGGCTACTATGTTGCCATATGTGGCCACAGTGCTAATCACTAGGTTACCTTGCAGACATATTTATGTAGTAATATATCATCTTGTGCCTTCTTTCGTTGCTCAGGTTGATTTGCTACGCCAGTGTCTACTGCACAGGTATCCTGGTCTTGAAATTAAGTCTGTGGATGGTTTTCAAGGAAGAGAGAAAGAAGCTGTTATTTTGTCCTTTGTAAGATCCAATGCTAAAGGTCAGTGAACTGTACATGAACCGTCCACATTGATTGGCAGTCTCAGGCTTTTAAGCACTTCAGCTCTCACACCCGCATACCCCCTGTGGACCAGAGCAATTTCACATTTCAGCTTTGGTCCGGTTTATTCAGCAATACGTAGCTTAATATTAATAACATTGCTTAAAGTGTTTTTAAACTCTTAAAGTGACTGTCCTCAGGTGATACCAAGGGATGAAACAAATCCTCCTACATAAGTTGTACCTGTTTATCTGCAGTCTTCTCTACATTCATTCAAAGTGCTGAATATTTAAAGCTGGTCTGAGTTAAAAAAAAAAAAAAAAGCGGGGGGTAGAGAGAGGATGGTACACACTGCAGAGCAGCTCCATGGACACTCCTAAATCCTTAATTTTTTTCACAGGCCTGTGGGTGATTGGTGGAGGGGACTGGTTTTTAGGCACACAATTTTGCCTAAAATGTGTTGTGTTTTGCGTGTTTTTAAATGCTTGGTCTATGGGACCAAAAACATATGATTCTGCTTGAAGAAAAACCTTATGCACTATTTTTTTTGCGCAGCAAGAAGCCCTACAAATTTTAGATGGGAATAGGGAAATATGATGGGTATATATATTCATGTTGAGCACTGTTGTGCTTAAAGTAGTTGTAGGGCCCACAGGGAAGTGGCTGGCCTCAGGTGATACACAGCGGTGAAAATATGCGAGTATGGCCTCACTTAGGAATAATTAATAGGGTAATGGGGTACCATCATCCAGGTATTGATGAGAAAAAGGGGGGAGGGTGGGAATGGGGGAATAGTACCTGAAGCTAGACCCAACACATACCCGCCCAGTTGAGGTGTGGACTATCTCGGTACAGAATAGGTCAGGGTAAACAATATGATAAATAAGGAATAATTTATTAAATAAAAATGTTGCATTAAAAACAATAGTGTACATCAAAAGATTGGTCGATTCTCTACTAGTTTCGCGGGGGGTCCGCTTCTTCAGGAGAACCAATCCAAAGTGTAACGAAGCAGGCGCGTGCGGGTCCCCGCCATGCCGTCGGCAGCGGCCTGGCTGAGTCTCTCACAAAAGCCAGCCTGTGTGAGATCCGCGCTGATACTATCGTGGTGAGATCCACATACCATCCCCCACGTTCGCTGCGGGGGGACCACCTATTGGGCAGATTGGCTCCGCGCCTGCTTCGTTACACTTTGGATTGGTTCTCCTGAAGAAGCGGACCCCCCGCGAAACTAGTAGAGAATCGACCAATCTTTTGATGTACACTATTGTTTTTAATGCAACATTTTTATTTAATAAATTATTCCTTATTTATCATATTGTTTACCCTGACCTATTCTGTACCGAGATAGCCCACACCTCAACTGGGCGGGTATGTGTTGGGTCTAGCTTCAGCAACTATTCCCCCATTCCCACCCTCCCCCCCTTGGTACACAGCGGTGACAAAAATCCTCCTACATAAATTATATCTATCTATCTGCAGTCCTCTCTTCTCTACATCCATTGAAACTGCTGAATTTTTAAGCTTATCTGAAACTTCAGAAAAAAGGGGGAGGAGAAGTTACACTCTGCAGAAGCTCAGTGAGGTTAGCTCTGAAAGCCAATTGGAGGAAAGAGACACACCCCCCCCTTTCACACAGGAACAGAGCTGAGGCTGTTAATCAGCTGGAGGTCCCTTCCCTGTCACCATTTTTCTCCTGATGTCAGGAAAACTTGTCAGAAGTAATTAATGCTGATGGCAGAGGATTGAAGCAGTAGACAAAAATTACAATTAGTGCTCTGGATTGAGAAAAGTACACACTATAGAGGAATATGCTTTGATAGTATTTAATGTCTAAGGTTTACAGACACTTTAAGATAATAATACATTTATAACGTTTTAGATTGTTTTGGAACGTCTTTACACAGCATATCCTAAAATTGTTAGCCAGAAATTGCCAGCAAATTGCTTAATAAACTCCCATAGCATTTCCTGGCATTTTGGAAAGGGGCTAGCAAAAATCTGAAAGCACCTTTAAAAAACTAATAAAATGGCCAGTAATTGGCCGACAAGCAAAGTATGGTGAACCTAGTTTAAAAAACATCTAAATACCACAAGGTAACTGCTCCCATTATCTTAAGGGTTCCATTGGAGTGGACAAAAGGGCAGCTTACATCCACTAGATGCCACAGGCAGCGACTGAATCCCTGAATATGAGCAATTTCCCTACTGCATGTCCCACTTATTTAACACACCACAGGTGATTGACCTTTTATGCTAAAAGAAGCTCACCTTCTCACGGGTATTTTTACCTTTTTTTCCCTTTTTAATCTTGGCTGCACTATAGCCATTTCGGCAGCTTTCAGATTAACTGACTCTTTGGCTGCACATTGGGAAGCCGTACCTGGTATCCACCCCACTGATAATGTGGGGGGCTGTGATGTTGCTCCTACACTAAATTCTGCTGCCCTTATCATGCAGTGCAACGTGTAGCTGGCCACAGGGTAATGTACAGATCAAGAGTCCACAGTGTTCCCTGGTGCAGAGGTTAGACTCCGAAGACCCTTTTGGGAGTATGCCCATCCAAAATGGGAAAGCCATTATGGGGTTAAACCCCAATGCTCCTGCATCTTATGGGTAAATGCATGGGTAGAAGCTCTGTAAACACTTTTTTGTCCAGAAACATGTGGTTTAGGAGGGCCTATTTCCTATGGTTCTCAGCTTGTTCCCATGGATGCAAAAGTTTTGCATTGAGAATTCAAATGGCAGCCATTCCTTCTTTCAGCAAATTTTCTGGCCCCCAATAGACATCAAGATATCAAGGGTGTCTACTGTCACATTCCCATTTTTCCACAGCAACAACAATATCTAGGTTTGTGTTTAACAAGCAAAGTCACCGCTCTGCACTTGGAGGAATTCACGGTGTGGGGGACGATCTGCTGATAAAAATACAGTCTTCCCTGTCCCTGAGGGACCACATCTGACAGACCATAGAAATTCTGCAGGGTTACCACTGGATACTCGGTCTGGGGAAGTCTTCGCTGCACCCAGCTTGTAAACTGGAGTAGCTGGGCTTGTATCTAGACATGACCTTATCCAGGATCTTCCTGCTGCGGGACAAACTTCTGTCTCACTGGGCTTAGAAGACAAACTTGAATTGTGCCTGCGTAACAGTTCTAGGCCTCATGGTTGCCTCCTCCCCAGGTGGTTTCTTTCCAGAACGTTGCAATGCAAGATTCTGGCCGCATGGGACAAACTCCATCATCGGACTGTCCCATATGTTTAAATCTTAGAGCTAAGTTCTTCCTAGCATGGTGAACACAACCCAGTACTGGAGTTAGGAAGATCTTTCCCCCTCATTTGTGGCAAATTGTCACAGAGAATGCTAGCCTGTCATCCTGTATGTCCAGGATATGTCCTGTATGTAAGTTTTTTGACTTCCCACCAAGATTCTGGAAACTCCTTCCCCTTCTGAGATGACACCTACTAAGAATACAGTCAGACAATGCCATGGCTGTGGCCAACAAGAGACATCGAGGGGCACAAGTAGCCACACCACTCAAAAAGAAGCAGACTTAATTCTCTCATGAGAGGCACATTCTGGCTCTTTCTTTTATTCACATCCTAAGTCTAGAAAACTGGTAGGTGGACTTTCTCAGTTCTCAATGTCTACACTGTCTAATTTGTTTTGACCCCTCTAGATTCTTTATCTTCTTTGCAGAAAGAAAATTAAGTCCTGTGATTGTCATCACGCCAAATTTAGGGAGTATCTGGTACTCCCAACGTTATCAGACTCTTGGTGAACGCTCTGTGGGCATTTCCAGGTTTCCTATCCCAAGAGCCAGTGTTCAGTCCTGGTTCTTGGTTGCTGGTTGATGGCATGACCTTTGAAGCCAGTCTTGGGGGATAGAAGTATTTTATATTGTGTCACACCTTCCCTGTTAAATACTAGGAAGTTGACTTCTCACAAGGTCTATCATTATGCTTGAAGGTCTTACTACTTTTGGTAAAAAGCATGGAATTTTTTTTTTTTAGTTTAATTCTCTTTATTAAATTTTCTCATCATGTATAAAAAAAACAGGTTACATTCATAACAGTCTGTTTACATAGAAAGTCTTTATCCCCGTGTGTCAATAACCTTTCGCTTTCCCATGTTGTTGATTAACCTACCTCCCTCCTCCCACCCTTACTCTTTTCACAAAGGGTGTCCCATTTTAACCAGCCAGGGTTTCCATATTTTATCAAATTCCTTGATATTCCTTCTCTTGATATATATACTACCTTCTCCTTCCATATTGTTTCTGTCACTGCGTTAGTCCACTCTCTTATTACAAAAATGAGAACTACAGCGCTGACCAACAGTGAATAAACGTAAACAGTGGAAATCTAAACGAAATTATATGCAGCTCAAATCTGTTATGTGCTAACAACAATGAATAAATATAAAAGGAAAGTGATGAGCGCAATTCTAAACTAAACTAGAAGGCGCAAATAGCGCCCCTAGGCAAAAAAGTGTAAATAGTGCACATTCCAACCACAAAATATAATGAAAATAGATAAACAAAAGTCCAGTGATGGTGATAAATCACAACTGTGTAGGATGGACACAGTGACCAGTCCAAAAGGTGAAAAATAGCAATAATCGTGTCAAACAATTCAATAGCTTCTATCACTTTAAGCCATGGGTCTTCAAACTACGGCCCTCCAGTTGTTCAGGAACTACAATTCCCATCATGCTTAGTCATGTCTGTGAATGTCAGTGTGTTACAATGCCTCATGGGATGTGTAGTTCTACCACAGCTGGAGGGCCGTAGTTTGAGGATCCCTGCTTTAAGCAATCGGAAAATCCAGAGACGTCTTCCAAGATATCTGTGCTCACAGAGCGCTTACCTCTCAACGGAAAGAAAAGGGCCTCAACTCAATCCTAGATATTGTTGTTGGATTCCGTCTTGGATAGATGATGCTGTCCACATCCAGGCGTAATCAGGGTCCGCTCACCGTGGGTTAGGCAAATGCATAAAATGGAAAAAATGAAGCTCTCATCGTGAATTAAGTAAAAACTGAGAACAGTTTAATGGGTAAATTCACTTACAAAACAAAAAAGGGTAAAAACACCAACAACGGCACTTCCGGTCGGACGGTCAGGGTGTCACGTCACTTCCGGTTGACCTTACGCGCTGTGTCACGTCACGTGACTTCATCAGAGGTTACCAAGGGCCTGTCGGATACTTACTTATATGTGTATAAAGCGGAAATAGACTTGCGGCCATTTTCGATCTTCCGTTGAAAAAACGGAAATGACGGTCATTTTCGATCTTCCGTCGAAAAACGGAAGTGCCGCTAAAGTCAATAGAGATTATTATGTTAGCATGAGAAAGCCTCATACCAACAACCAACAGAAATAGTAACGAAAAATCGCACTATATAATGCAAATCATGTGTAAAACATAGAATGGCGGCCGTTTTCGATCTGCCGTCGAAACGAAAGTATCAAAACGGCCATTTTGGATCAGGGAAACGAAAATGTCTATATTACATTTTCCAGAACTGGCTTACGTAAATGCTAGTGAGAAGGCTCCAACCTTGCGTTGCCATTCATCAAAATATAAAATAAAAGCCGCATTATTGAATCTTAAGGCTATTGGTCAACCTTAAATAACTAGCCCAAAAACCAAGTTAAAATAATATAAATTGGACTAAAATATATATGTAAAAATAATCATGGTGTAGAAGAGCTAAGACTGGGAGAGGGTGATCAACCAGAAATGTGTGCCACCCCTTCCGCTTACATCAAAATCATCTTAGGCCGCGTACACACGAGGGGATATGTCCGCTGAAAACGGTCCGATGGACCGTTTCAGCAGACATCTCCGCTCATGTGTATGGGCTAGCGGACAGATTTCTCCACCCGACAGATTTCAAAGCATGCTTTGAAATCTATCCGGTGGGAATCTGTCCGCCCGACATGTCTGCTGGTTAGTACACTTACCAGCAGACATGTCGTCCCCCACCGCCGCCACGCCGCTGCCGAATGGATTCGGCGCATGCGCGGAAGTGTTTTACTTCCTGGTGCGGTGACGTGGCGGTGACGCGGCGGCGTCAACGTCACCGCCGCGTCATCGCCACGTCACCGCGCCGTCCGGCGGCGGGGAATTTGATCCGATGGTGTGTACACGCCATCGGATCAAACTCCCGATCGGACATATCCGATGGAAATGGTCCGCGGACCGTTTTCATCGGATATGTCCGATCGTGTGTACGCGGCCTTAGAGTCCTTCTAGTCATATAAATAAATATATGAAACTTCATCACAATCATTATAAAGTATAAAAAAATTAAAATAAATAAAAATTACTTCTTTTAAAAATTGCTGAGAAAACAGTTTAGGTCGAACTCCACGTTCAACCCATTGGGGACCATGGTGTTAAGAGAGTGAATCCACTGGGATTCCATCTGGCTGATGGTTCTCACCAGATGGGCTCCTCTCCAAGGCTTATTAAATTTGTCTATACCCCAAAAAGACAAATGTTTAGGGTTCTTATTGTGTTTTTCAGCAAAGTGTCGACTGACACTATGCTTCGGAAAACCATTTTCAATATTCACAACGTGTTCTTTTATTCGAACCATTAAGGCTCTTTTCGTCCGTCCCACATACTGTAGGTTACAGCTACATTGCAATACATACACCACACCTTCTGTATGGCAGGTGATAAAGTTCTTAATTTGGTGGCACTCATTGGTATGAGTGCCAACAAATTGGGTCCTCTTCATTTGAGGGCCCTAAGAGCGTTTGCAGGCGTAACAATATTTGCATGGAACAAAACCTTTTGTGTCAAAGAATGTGTAGCCACTCCTAGGTGGGGGATCCACTACATTTCTCACTAATAAATCCCTAATAGTAGGGGCTCTCTTATACACAATATTAGGTGTTTCTGGTAAGATAAGTTTCAGATGCCTATCTCCCTTCAGGATATGCCAATGTTTTTTTATCAGCTTTGCTACATCCTTGTGTTGGGTGTTGTAATCCAGAATGATGGCCGGAGCCAACATATCCCGCTGTTTTTTGACGTTTCCCTGTAACATTGTATTTCTATCAAGGGAAGCGACCTCTTGGATTTGTTTTTGAATGAACTCATGGGAATAGCCTTTCACTTTAAATCTATCTCCTATAGATTCTGCTTGAGTTAGATAATCAGTGTTATTCGTACAATTACGTTTAATCCGAACCAGTTGCCCTTTTGGTATATTCAACAGCCACGATTTATAGTGGCAGCTATTGATTGATAAATAGCTATTAGAGTCGACACTTTTAAAATGAGTTTTAGTAACTAGCTGGTTAAGTGATATGGTTATGTCCAAGTCCAAAAAGTTGACAGTTTTATCACTAATCTGGAAAACCAGATTGATGTTCTTATCATTGGTATTTAAATCTGCACAGAATTTCTCCAACGAATCCTTAGTGCCCTTCCACACCACTAGCACGTCGTCAATGTATCTTTTGTAAAAGATCAGTTCCTTGGGGGTGTCTGAATAAATCGCATTCTCCTCCACTCTCTTATTGTTCGGGGATTTGCTGCTTGCCATCTTAAAAAATGATACCTTCTGGGTGGGCGAAACTGTAGCCATATGCCCTCTCTCCAGCACCTTTCTCCATTGGTCATCTGTTCTGGTTCCCAGATCTTCCTCCCATTTCTTTTTGCTTTTAAGCTGTCCTGAACCCCCAATACTCCCCACGTATATGTATGGATACATTTCGGAGATAAACCCTTTCTTCTCTCTCCCCTCACCTAGTTTTTGAAAAACTCGAGTCTTGATCCACCTTGGTCCCGTTCTATCAAACTGAGCATTTAACGCGTACGTGATTTGGAGATATCTATAGAACGTATGATTAGGAATTTCGTGTTTCTCTCTCTTAAAGTAGCAAACGTTTTTAAGGTACTTCCCTCATATAACTGAGCCAATCTAACTATCCCCTTTACTACCCATTCTTTAATTTCCCCCACTGTCTCCAACTCCCGGAAATTCCTGTTATTCCACAGTGGTGCAATTTTTGTCACCCCTACCTGTCCTCCGGATAACATTACCGCTTTCCATACTTTAATTGCCATCTTAACCGTAGGGGTTATATTAATAAATGAGTTAGCCTCCAGCACCTCTAAAATTGTTTTGTAAGGGGCCCCTTGAATCATTAAACCTCCGTTTACATCTCCTCCTGATTCTGTTTTTACTCCGAGATGCTGCAGTTGCGCTGCCAGAAAATAACAACGTGGATGTGGTACTGCCATTCCCCCCTCCCTTATTGGCAGCTGCAGAATTTGCAGCCCTATTCTAGCTTGTCCTCCTTTCCATATTAATTCTCTAAACAGAGTATCTATATTCCTAAACCATTTTTTATGTATCCATATTGGCGCGTTGTGCAATACATACAATAATTGTGGCATCCACAACATTTTAATCAGGTTGCATCTCCCTGCAACCGACAAAGGGAGGTGCCGCCAGATACCTATTTTATTTTTAAATTTAACCAACAGTGGAGCCATGTTATTCTCTATATATTTATTAAGGTCGCTTGATATAACTATTCCTAGGTACCTCATTTTCCCCACTATTCGCAGCTGTGGAATCTCAGCCAGGGACTAGTTCCTCATTGGGTCTACCGGCATTCTTACGAAATCTCCAAAAATATTCATTGCCTGCTTAATGGAGTAGCCCGTGTCGCCGAGGAAGTGGAGAACATCGTCCGCGTAGAGCAATCCTCTCCTCCCCAGTCGGTCTCACGAACCCCTTCATTTTCTTGTCCCTTCTTATTGTGGTGGCTAAGGGTTCCATTGCTAGGGCAAAGATGACAATGGACACCCCTGCCTCGTGCCTCTCTCCAACTTTACCCTTGCTGAATTTTCGTTGTTAACTCTAATTCTTGCACTAGGACCACTGTACATTATTTTAATCCACCCAATAAATATAGGACCAAACCCAAAAGCTTCCAAAACATGCCAAATATACCCCCATTCCAGGCTGTCAAAGGCTTTGACCACATCCAAGGACATTACTGCTCTAGTGCCACTATCATCTGTTGGTATTTGCAAATTATTTTATTTAACCTGCCAGCCATTATTTTAGCCAGAATTTTAGCATCTGCACAAAGGAGAGAGATGGGCCTATATGATGTAGTTTCCAATGGGTTCTTCCCTTACTTGTGCAGTACTATTATTGTGGCCTCAGTTATTGAGGCGGGCAACTTCTCCTCTACCATTGCCTCATTCAGTACTTTTATGAGCTCTGGGAGCAACACTTTCCCATAATACTTATAGGTCTCTATCGAAAGCCCATCTGGTCCCTGGGACTTCTGGTTGGTCATCTCATTGATCATCTCATTGACTGCTAACTGAGCCTCTTCTAGAGTTATAGGGGCTTCCATTTGCTCTTTCTCTATTTCCGTAAGAGTTGGTAGTTCTAAGTTCCCAAAGAAGCGTTTCAATTCCTCCACTCCCGCTGCACCTTGAGACCTATATAGTTTATCATAATATTCTCTAAATGTGTCCGTAATCACCGACACGTTAGTAGCTATATCCCTGGGGGGGGGGGGGGTAGAAGTATTTCATATTGTGTCACACCTACCCTTTTAAATGCTAGGAAGTTGACTTCTCACAAGGTCTATCATTATGCTTTAAGGTCTCACTACTTTTGGTAAAAAGCATGGAATTCTAGTTTTGTGTACCATCAAGGGACAAATTTTGGCCTTGCTCATTCTGTTTCAGAGACCTCTGGCTTCTAACTTTCTAGTAGAGGCCAGTGCCTTGTGTCCCCTTGGATTGTTAGTCTGGTTAAGGGTTTTCTGGTATCAAACCTTTCATGCAAGGTCACCTTTTCTGTTTGCTCTCACATCTGAAAGGAGAGTTTCTAAATAGGTAGCACTTATTTTTGTTAGTAACCATTCTTGGTGTTACACAGGAACAAAGTTATTTTGAGGTCCAGGGCTTATTTTCACTCCAAAGTTGGGTCTGCCTTCCACCTTAACCTGGATATTGTCCTTCCTTCCTTATATTCGGCCCCTAATCATGCTAAGGAATCGCCCTACATTGCCTGGATGTTGTGTGAGCAGTGAGGGTTTACCTTTCCACTGCTGCTTCCTCTTGGAAATCGAATTCCCTCTTTCTTCTGCCTGACTGCACAATCAAGGGTCTCTGCATCTCATTCCACCATTGCTAGGTGACTTAGACAAGTTATTGTTAAGTCCTGAATGGTAGGTTGCCTTCATTCCCTGTTTCCCCGAAAAAGCAGGGATGGCCAAATCTGTAGCTGTACAGAAGAGACTGGACCTAAACTAACAGCAATTTAAATAAATGTATTAGTAACACAGCAAAACAATCGAACACCACAAACGGAATACAGGCAATAGTGAAGCACACGTGACAAGTAAAAGCTACCCAGTTAAAGCAGTTATAAAGGCTTTTTTCCAACCAAACAATGTTGTACACACCTGCTCTGTGCCGTTTTGCACAGAGTGGCCATGAACCCCCCCCTGGGATCCCCCGCTGGTGCTCTTGGCTGCTCCTCTTCTTTGTGTGCCCTCATAGCAAGCCATTTGCCATGGGGCACACCTGCGGGTGCTTAAAACCGTGCCTTGCTGTGTGCGTCTATTGATACACACACAACACAGCTCGGCCCCATCCCCTGCTCTCTGCTGACAGAATTTGATTGACGGCACTAGGAGTAAAATGCTCCTGCTGCTGCCTCTGTGACTCTGGTAAGTATACAAGGGGGTAATACAAATATTGGGAATTTTTTTTTAATCTTAATACAGGGAATGCAATAAGGTTTCAAAATGGCTGGCCTTTAGAATCACTTTAAATATGATATACTGTATACAAGCAAGGGGAGAGATCAGGAAAGGCAGGGTCAGACAGTAGGTACAAGTAGGAACAGCGGGTGAGTCAGGGCAGGAAGGAGGCCAGAGTGGGGATCAGGTATGAGGGGTAGAGGCAGTGGGACCAGGGTAATGGGTACAAAACAGCAAGGATCAGGGTAAAGGGTACAGAAGCAGGATCAGAATGCTTGGCCCACATGGAAAGCTGCTGAGGCACTGTGGAAAGCTACAAGAAGGGTTAAAAACTCTCCCAGCAAGCGTCAGGTGGGGACTAATTGCTGGTATCTGCTGGCTACTAAAAGACATCTGCTGGTGGACACTGGAACTACATCCTTCACATCTGGAAAACCCAGTGCTATCCATGGTTGATTCAGTTCCTGACAGGCACATTGAACCAGATCTGTTAGTGCTTCATGGGCATTTGAGAACCAGACATCTGTGACATACCAGATTTGCCAGGCTGCCGCCTGGCCTACTGCTTACACATTTGTTAGTTTCTACCAGGTGGTGTTCAACGTTCTTCTGATGCCAATGTCAGGTGTAAAGTTCTACAGGCTTCTAATTGAGCCATCTGTTCACTATGTTGCCCACCCCTCAGTTGGACTGCTGTTAGGTTTCTTTAAGTCTCACAACTGGAAAGTCCATCTCCCGTACTGTGCAATCAGGAAAATTGGATTTTTAAACAAAAATACCTTTCCTGAAGTACAGTACAGGACAGAGGAACCTTCTGAAAAACTATGACTAGCTGGAAGGGTGAGCGGTTATCCAAGGCGATGTCCCAGCAGCTTTATCCGTTGTTCCAACCCCTGAAGGTAGCTGCATATACCCCAATTGTAAGGATTAAAAAATGTCCCATACTCGCCACCAAGAAACATTTTTTTTTTTTTTACTAGTTTTGAGTTTTTGATCACTTCCATTGTTCTTCTTAAGCAATTTCTAATGTTTAGGAGTTAATCTTGGTAACAGTTTAATTACACTGATTGAGCTGTGAGCCTCTGTGCACAGCGACTCTGAGAACGTTCTTTTATAGATGAAATTATAGTGTAGTGTGGCTTCCCATCCTCCTGGGCAATGGCTGTTTGCAGCTGTCTGTTAGTGTACGCTGGGCTTTCCCTGTGCACATTATACGTTTAATTACAAACAATCTGAATCTTAAGTGTATTTTAAATTCTTTTTTGCTGCTTTTCAAACCAGAAAACAGATCCGCTTAAAAGGTCAGTCCACCTTTGTCATCCCATTTGATACTGGTGAAAATAATGAACAATAGAGGGCGCTACTGTAAGAAAAACCTCATTCACAATGTGTGCTGAATGACCATATACCATCTGTGAATGGAACCACAATTCCTAATTAAAAATAGATATAGTGAATAGCAACAAAAAAATAGTATATTAATATTAGTTCTGTGATGTGAAAAAACAGAAAAGTAGTCAACCAATATAAAGTCCACTTAAAGTCCCAAAGGTGTGTGCGGAAAATTATAAATAAATAAAGTTGATCTTCCTGTTGTCAAATGCAATCTTGATTGGACAGAGTCTGTGAACAAATCTGTGACAGGATTGTGGTGTGCTGGTTTGGAGTGTGATAAAAACCTTCACCAAAAACGGATTTATTCGTGTTCCACCCAAGGTGCTGGGGAAGTGCTAAATTCTTACCAGATAATAAGACCTCTCTTTTACAAGCAGGTCAGATGAGCAGGGCAGGATCAGTGCCTGTACACTTGGGGCATGCTGGATCACAGTGATAGTACGTATGCTCATAGGTAAATGGAAACATAGATGGAAAAGATCATGGTGCAATACCGTTTATTAAAAACTTTTAAAAATGGCACATAAACAGCCAAATGGCCTCCTACCCCAGCTAGTGCCTGCCTGGCACTGGGAAAAAGGCGTGTCACAGCTCCTCTAATCCAATGTCTCTCCGATGGTTCGGGGTGGCAGGTCTGGGTTGGTAGGCTCAATGGAGGCTTGTTTGTGGTGCGGGGAGCCAGATAGAGCCGCCGACATATGTTTCGCACGCTTGTGCGTCTTCAGGGGGGCGCCCTGTGACACGCCTTTTTCCCAGTGCCAGGCAGGCACTAGCTGGGGTAGGAGGCCATTTGGCTGTTTATGTGCCATTTTTAAAGGCTTTTAATAAACGGTATTGCACCATGATCTTTTCCATCTATGTTTCCATTTACCTATGAGCATACGTACTATCACTGTGATCCAGCATGCCCCAAGTGTACAGGCACTGATCCTGCCCTGCTCATCTGACCTGCTTGTAAAAGAGAGGTCTTATTATCTGGTAAGAATTTAGCACTTCCCCAGCACTTTGGGTGGAACACGAATAAATCCGTTTTTGGTGAAGGTTTTTATCCCACTCCAAACCAGCACACCACAATCCTGTCACAGATTTGTTCACAGACTCTGTCCAATCAAGATTGCATTTGACAACAGGAAGATCAACTTTATTTATTTATAATTTTCCGCACACACCTTTGGGACTTTAAGTGGACTTTATATTGGTTGACTACTTTTCTGTTTTTTCACATCACAGAACTAATATTAATATACTATTTTTTTGTTGCTATTCACTATATCTATTTTTAATTAGGAATTGTGGTTCCATTCACAGATGGTATATGGTCATTCAGCACACATTGTGAATGAGGTTTTTCTTACAGTAGCGCCCTCTATTGTTCATTATTTTCACTTATTATAGCCAAACACTATATCACTGAGGAGCAGCACACTATTTATCTTCACATAGGCGAAGATCACTATTTATTAGTTTTTTTTGGCGCGGAAATATTTCTCTTTTCTTTATCGTACATCACGGGACACAGAGCGCATAGCCATTACACTTGGGTTATATGGGTACCTTCAGGTGTGGACACTGGTGTAATCAATTTCACAGGAAGTTTCCTCCCTATATAACCCCCTCCCACTGGGAGTGCTTCAGTTTTTTCGCCAGTGTCTTAGGTGTTGGTCACGTCTAGCTGTCCCTCGGAGGTCTCGGGACCCAGGATAGCTAGCCGGATCCGTCCGAGGTGCTTCAAAGCCAAGGTGACGGTACCCGGGCCCTGCTGGAGTGGGGTTTTGCCTATAATGCCTCTCCTTGGAGGGCTGGATTCTGGGCTCCAGTGCCTTAGTCTCTTTCAAGAACTAAACGCTACTGATGCCAGGATGCTATATAGGTCCAGGGGTGTGGGTTCCTTAGCACAGGACCCCGGTCCCTGAAGGTCCAAGACAATACCCACGGAGATGGGGGAAGGCTGGGCCTCTTGCATTTTGCAATACCCTGCGGCGTGGAGCAGGTAAGAGGGAACCTGCGGGACTTGGTTCGACAGTAGGTATCCCCCTGGGGGTTCTGGGTTGGCTAATGGTATGCTTATGCATCAGCCACTATCTCCACTATGTCTGTTGAGGCAGGATGGGATGTACTAATGTTTACCCAGATAACATGTAGATATATGTATGCTTTTAAAAGATATGTATTTTTGCTACTCCCCCCAGATTTGCCTGTTAGCATGATACTGCAGCCCCACGTGTGTAGAGAGGAAGTGCTGACAAAACTCCTGTTTCCTAGGAAGCCTAGGGAGACAGCTTCCTCTATGTGTGCACTACAAAGATAGTGGCTTACCAGGTGTCTGTGTTGCTAGCGCTGGTCCGGGCTTCTCCTCTGCTCTCTGCTTCCTCCATGTTGGTTTCAGTGTGGGGGGGGCGGGGGCGCGCGCGCGCGTGCGCGTCGCCTTTTACAACGTCAGCGGGCGTGGGGGGGGGCGGGCCAGCAGCGGCAGTGTCAGATAAAGCAGAAAAGCATTTCCTGGCTGGTCATTCCCTCCTGAGAGCAGTGGAGAGTGAGGACACAAGCGCACAGCTGAGCCAGTTCTGGCTAAACAGTGACACCCAGTGGTGGTTTTTGGATCTTCAGGTCTGGACTTAAAAGTCCACACTGACCAAAAAAAAAAAAAAAATATTTTTTTGCAAAAGGGACTCAGCCTTAGATCTGGCAGTGTCTGAGTCGGGCAACCTTGGACTCCAGCTAACGGGCATTGGTGTGGCAATACTCACAGGGCTTTCCTCTGTATTGCCGCCTTCTCAGGCATATGAAAATTTTTGAAAAGATTTTACATAGCCTGTCCTTATTAATGTTTCACTTCTAGCTACAACAGTTGGGTGTTGGCTGTAGGGGTGTCTCAAGGTTGTGCAATGGCTCCCAAGGGATCTGGACCAGCTAAGGCTGCAAAAGGTGCCAAAAAAGTAAAGGGGTCTCCAACGGGGTCAGAGGATTTGGGCCAGGCTCCAGTGGTCCCACCCTCACCAGATAGACCACCGAACAGCATCGTGCAGGAGCCATTGAGGGTGCTAGGGGCAGAGGCGGCCCCCAATCAACCCGTTCCCGTTTATGTTACGGAAGAAATGCTAGAATCCACCTTGGGTGGGCTAGAGAAAAGGTTAACTGCTTTAATTGCCCGCTCTTTGCCGGGTGGCAAACGGGCTAGATCCCCGTCACCTAAAACGGTGTGTTCAGATGCAGAGGTCCTCTCTTCGGAGGAATTGGACCCACAGGGGGATCAAGCGGACCTGAGTCCTGACGGGTCAGACATTGAAGATTCCACTATAGATGAAATTTTTTCGGCTTCTCAAGCAGAGAGTCTGTGGATCCAGTCTCTGACGGATATGGTTCGCACTGCTTTTAAACTTCCAGTGTCAGAACAAGTAGCCCCCGCGGTATCCTCTTTAGGTTCCTTGAAGGCACCATTGAGTGGTGCATCCTTCCCGGTTCACCCCCTTCTGGAGAGCGTGATTTTTCAGGATTGGGCTCGACCTGATAGGATTTTTATCCCTCCTAAAAGGTTTACCATTCTCTATCCTATGGAAGAAGAATTTGCAAAGAAATGGGCACTCCCTACCGTGGACGCAGCCATTTCCTGCGTAAATAAATCCCTGACCTGTCCGGTAGAAAATGTCCAGGTGTTTAAAGATCCAGTCGACAAAAAATTGGAGACCCTACTGAAGGCTTCTTTTACCACAGTAGGTGCCGTGGTTCAGCCAGTAGTGGCAGCCATTGGCGTTTGTCAGGCTTTAAAGGATCAGACTAAACAGATATTAAAGGACATACCGGCTCAGCAAGCTCGTGAATTGGCTGACCTCCCAAGAGCTCTCTGCTTTGCAGTAGATGCTATTAAGGACTCCGTTCAACAGGCGTCCCGTTTATCTCTGCTGTTGGTTCATATGCGTCGCCTTTTGTGGCTAAAAAACTGGTCAGCAGAGGCTCCCTGCAAAAAGCTTTTAGCAGGATTTCCCTTTCATGGTGGGAGACTATTCGGTGAAGACCTAGATAAATATATCCAGACCATATCAGGTGGTAAAAGTTCTTTCTTGCCCATCAAGAAAAGATCACGTGGGCCCGCATTTAAGCGACAGGCCTTCGCAGGCTCGGCCCCTTCAACTTCCCGTCAGTATCGACGGCCTCCCGGGCGTTCGGCATTTAATAGCCGCCCACAAGGACAAGCCACGACAGGCAAGAGGCCATGGTCTCGCAAGCGGGTTAAACCAGTCCTCAAGTCAGATTCATGAAGGGGCGCCCCCACTCTCTTGGGTGGGGGGAAGGCTTCGGTTCTTCTCCGAAGTGTGGAAGGCCAGAATTCCCGACTCTTGGGTAAGATCCGTGGTCACCACGGGCTACAAGCTAGAGTTTCGGGAAGTCCCCCCTCCTCATTTTCAGGGGTCAAGTCTTCCAAGCGACCCATTAAAGAGGGCCTCTCTTGCAAAAGCATTAGATCGCCTCTTACTCCAAGGAGTAATCGTAGAAGTACCAACCCAGGAATGGGGTCTGGGATTCTACTCCAACCTTTTCATAATACCAAAGCCCAATGGCGACGTCAGGCCTATCTTGGACCTCAAACGCCTAAATCGCTTTCTAAACATTCAGACCTTTCGTATGGAGTCCATACGTTCGGTGGCAGCCAGCCTACATCAAGGCGACTTTCTAGCATCTATAGACATAAAGGATGCATATCTGCACGTGCCGATCTACCCGGCACATCACAGGTTTCTTCGGTTTATGATACATCACCGCCATTACCAGTTCGTAGCCCTCCCTTTCGGGTTGGCAACAGCTCCGCGGGTATTCACAAAGGTGTTAGCCCCGGTGCTAGCCGTCCTAAGGACAGAAGGCATTTTAGTCTTGGCATACTTGGACGATCTGCTAGTTATCGACAGCTCAGCCTCCAACCTCAATCAGGCAGTAGGTCGCACAGTTCAGCATCTAGAGGAATTCGGATGGATTGTAAATCTAGAAAAATCGGTATTGAAACCCACAAGGCAGTTGGAATATCTAGGCCTTCGGCTAGATACAGACTGCCAGAGAATAATTTTGCCTCAAGCAAAGATCAGATCAATAGCTCAAGCAGTTCAAATGATCTTAGGCAAAAAGAGGCCGACTATTCGCCTATGTATGCGACTGCTGGGGAAGATGGTGGCCGCCTTCGAGGCTGTGCCCTACGCCCAGATCCATACCAGATGTCTTCAGGCAGCCATTCTCTCTGCTTGGAACAAGTCCATTCAGGCGTTAGAGCGTCCGTTAGTGCTCTCCCAGAAGGTCCGGCGCAGCCTGTCTTGGTGGCTGGTCTCTCAAAATTTGTCAAAAGGGAAATCCTTTTGCCCCGTCACGTGGAAGATAGTATCCACGGATGCCAGCCTGTCAGGTTGGGGGGCAGTTCTAGAGGAACAGACCCGGCAAGGGCTGTGGTCGGGGGCAGAGAAACTGCTTCCCATCAATATCTTGGAGATCAGAGCTGCTCGACTGGCCCTGATCGCCTGGACTCTTCCCCTTCAGGGTCTGCCAGTAAGGATACAGTCCGACAATGCCACTGCGGTGGCATACATAAACCACCAAGGGGGCACGAAGAGCCCAGCAGCCCAAAGAGAAGTAAACCTGATTTTCTCATGGGCCGAAGCCCATGTACCCTGCATCTCAGCAGTGTTCATCCCAGGGATAGACAATTCTCAAGCAGATTTTTTGAGTCGTCAACAGTTGCTCCCGGGGGAATGGTCGCTTCACCCCCAGGTATTCCAAGAGATTTGCCAAGGGTTCGGAGTCCCAGACGTGGACATTATGGCAACGAGATCCAACAAAAAGTTGGACAGATTCATATCCCGAGCCAGGGATCCCTCGGCCTACGGGACCGATGCCTTGGTTTGCCCTTGGCACCGGTTTTCTCTTCTGTATGCGTTCCCTCCACTGCAGATGATTCCCCGCCTTCTACGGAGGATCCGGGTGGAGCGCAGGCCTGTGATCCTGGTGGCCCCAGCCTGGCCCAGGAGGGCTTGGTACGCACTCATCGTGAAGATGTCAGTCGGGGCGCCGTGGCCGCTCCCCCTGCGCCCAGATCTACTGTCTCAAGGCCCGATCTGCCATCCTGCTTCACAGCAGCTAAGTTTGACGGCTTGGCGGCTGAATCCCTAATCCTTAAGGGCAGAGGCCTCTCAGATCAGGTCATAGCTACGTTGATTCAGGCTAGGAAACCGGTCTCCAGAAATATTTATTACAGAGTCTGGAGAACCTATGTGGAGTGGTGCGAGTCTCAAAAATGGCATCCTCGAAAGTTCTTTATTGACAGGATCTTGCGATTCCTCCAGGTGGGCGTTGACAAAGGGCTGGCTCTTAGTACTCTAAAGGGGCAGGTGTCGGCTTTATCAATATGGTTTCAAAGACCCTTGGCCACCCATTCGCTTATGAAAACCTTCTTGCAGGGGGTCTTGCATGTAAATCCCCCTATTAGAGCTCCCCTCTGCCCCTGGAATTTAAATCTGGTCTTGTCAGCTTTACAAGGGCAGCCGTTTGAACCTCTGACAGAGATCCCTCTTGTGCTACTAACCCGAAAGTTGGTTTTCTTGGTGGCTATGGCTTCAGCCAGAAGGGTTTCCGAGCTGGCAGCCTTATCATGCAGGGAGCCATACCTTATTCTGCATAAGGACAGAGTCGTTCTGCTGCCTCAACCTTCTTTTCTTCCTAAGGTCATATCCAGTTTTCACTTGAATCAGGACCTAGTCCTACCTTCCTTCTTTCCTACTCCCCAGTCCAGAGAGGAAAGACGGCTTCATACTTTGGACGTGGTTCGAGCCATGAGGGTCTATCTCAAGGCTACAGAGAAGATTCGGAAAACAGATGTGCTTTTTGTTCTTCCGGATGGCCCCAAGAAGGGTCAGCCGGCTGCCAAGTCTTCCTTGGCTAGGTGGATTAAGCAGCTGATTTTTCAGGCCTATGGTCTGAAGCGCGTTCCACCTCCCTTATCAGTTAAAGCCCATTCTACGAGGGCCATGAGTGCCTCCTGGGCGGCACACCATCAGATTTCTATGGCACAGGTTTGCAAGGCGGCAACCTGGTCTTCCGTACATACGTTTACTAAATTTTATAAGTTGGACGTTGCAAAGAGTACGGACGCAGCTTTTGGGCAGGCGGTCCTACGGGCAGCAGTATAGAATCCTCTGGCCCGGTTCACGCCCCCTTGTTTTTCTGTTGGTGGAGCTATGTTTTCTCCTGACAATGTTTTTATTTGGCTATTCTTGGCCTTACGGTCTCCCTCCCTTCATAGAGCATTGCTTTAGGACATCCCAAGTGTAATGGCTATGCGCTCTGTGTCCCGTGATGTACGATAAAGAAAAAAGGATTTTTAATATACAGCTTACCTGTAAAATCCTTTTCTTGAAGTACATCACGGGACACAGAGCTCCCACCCCTCTTTTGGGGAACATTGTGTAACCTCGGGAGAATTGCTTGCTACAAAACTGAAGCACTCCCAGTGGGAGGGGGTTATATAGGGAGGAAACTTCCTGTGAAATTGATTACACCAGTGTCCACACCTGAAGGTACCCATATAACCCAAGTGTAATGGCTATGCGCTCTGTGTCCCGTGATGTAATTCAAGAAAAGGATTTTACAGGTAAGCTGTATATTAAAAATCCTTTTTTTTTGCATTTGATACTGGTAGCTGCAGGAGAGTGAAGTCACTTGACAATGTGACTATTTTGAGGGGTTCTCATCAACCATTTTGGATTTTTTATTTTGTATAGTCAAGTTAAATTACCCATCAACTTATATTTCCCATGCAATATCTGTATTTCAGTTCTTCAGCAGTAAATTCCAGGGGTTAGAAAAAAAAAAAACTTGATTTATTAGCTTAAATTTTTTTTTTTTTTAACTTCATCTACCTTCATCATCTTCTCTGCAGTGACCGGTATTCTTCAGTTGTTTTTACTATATTTTCTACATTTTAACATGGTGAAATACTTCCAGATAATGACTTTTTTTTTTTTAAACCTGTTTTCTATCTATCTGCTAGATATTTATCAGCTTGGTCTTCTTAACTATATTAAAAAATATGGTCCTTGTTTAGTGTTATCATATACTGTACCTAAATGAATGCCCTTTTTCTTTCATTTGTCTTTCGTCTGTAAATGCTGCCAATTCACAGAATAAGGCCATTAAATTCCATCCGCTGCTATTCATCTATTAAATGTCAGAACCTCTACTAGCCACAGAGTTAGTTGACAACTGACTGACAGGGAGTAAGGCTTAAAATAGTTCCAAAGCCTTCTGTTTTTTAACAGCAACCTATTGGAACAAATACAGTATACATGTAACATTCAACAATTCCTTAATAAAAGATTACTACAGTAAAACCTTGGATTGTGAGCATAATTTGTTCTGGAAACATGCTTGTAATCCAAAGCACTTGTATATCAAAGCAAATTTTCCCATAAGAAATAATGGAAACTTAAATGATTGATTCCACAGCCATTTATTCACAAGTCCTTCCGTTTATAGTCCATATAAAAAGATTATAGCAATGTGATAGGTTGTGTAACCATAAAATGTCCATCCACAAGGGGATTAGAAGCAAAATCCAGCAGGAGGCACAGAGTATAAAAGAGAAGAGAGGCGCCTCTAAGTGTAGCAATATGGTTACATTTATGGAAGGTACAACATTTAGCAACTCACATGGTTGATGATTAAAAAGGGCACCTCTAAGTATCCAGACATCCGGGGTAAAGCAAACCACATAGACCGTCCTCCTCACCGCCGGCTTTCACCGCTGTTAGTCTGCAATCGTGACCTGGAAGACTACCCTGCAGTAGAGCGATCTGAAAGCAAGGCTTGGGCCGCTCGTGGAAGGGACGACATCAATGGTGGTGCGGAGGATAGCTTTACCCCGGTTGCCTGCATACATGTTTCTGTTTTAATCACCAACCGTGCGAGTCTCTAAATGTTGTACCTTCATTAAATGTAACCATATTGCTACACTTGGAGGCGCATCTCTTCTATTTTAGACTCAGTTTTGACATGACGCTACTCTTATATCAAGACATTGCTTGTATAACAAGTCCAATTTTTTTTTTACATTTTTGCTTGTCTTGCAAAACGCTTTAAAACTGGTTTCTTGTGCCGCTTCCCCACACTTCTGGGAGCGTGTTTGGGCGCACTCAAAATGTGAATAAATGTCATGTAATTCTATACTCGGGACTACATGCCCTATTCTGCATATTGCTACTGCACATGCTTTCTCCATTATGTGATTCTCAGGCCGCGTACACACGAGGGGATATGTCCGCTGAAAACGGTCCGATGGACCGTTTCAGCAGACATCTCCGCTCGTGTGTATGGGCTAGCGGACAGATTTCTCCACCCGACAGATTTCAAAGCATGCTTTGAAATCTATCCGGTGGGGATCTGTCCGCCCGACATGTCTGCTGGTTAGTACACTTACCAGCAGACATGTCGGCCCCCACCGCCGCCGCGCCGCTGCCGAATGGATTCGGCGCAAGCGCGGAAGTGTTTTACTTCCTGGTGCGGTGACGCGGCGGCGTCAACGTCACCGCCGCGTCACCGCCACGTCACCGCGCCTTCCGGCGGCGGGGAATTTGATCCGATGGTGTGTACACGCCATCGGATCAAACTCCCGATCGGACATATCCGATGGAAATGGTCCGCGGACCGTTTTCATCGGATATATCCGATCGTGTGTACGCCGCCTCAGAGTGCTTGCAGACATGGCCACTTTAAAGTGGTTGTAAAGGCACAAACTTTTTTTTTTACTATTCTATGCATGAAGGTAAAAAAAAACTTCTGTGTGCAGGAGCCCCCCCAATACTTAAACGAGCCCCCTCTTGATTTAGTGATGTCCATGAGAGCCTTTGTCTCTCTGGGGACCCGCAATCCTGATTGGCTTTTGGCAGCAATGGGAGCAATTGGCTCTTGCTGCTGTCAATCACAGCCAGTGAGCCAATCAGGAGACGGAGGAGGTAGGGCCGAGCTGCAGCTCCATGTGTTAAAGTGGTTGTAAACCCTTTACTACCACTTTAACCTACAGGTAAGCCTAGATTAAGGCTTACCTGTAGGTGCTTGAAATATCTCCTAAACCTACACAGAAATATCTCCTAAACCTAGACACCGGCGCTGACGCACTTTAGCAACATCGATCGTGACATTCCTAATGGAGGCCGTGCCGTGACTGGCGACTCGGGAGCGCGCCTGCTTGGGTGCCCCCAGAGCAAGATGCTTGCTCTAGGGGCAGCCAGCAGGATGGAGGAGGCAGGGGCATTGGTGTGGGACCTGAGATGAGGAGGATTCGGGCTGCTCTGTGCAAAACCATTGCACAGAGCAGGTAAGTATAACATGTTTGCTAATTATTTTATTTTTTTATTTAATATCTGTAAGACAGGCCATAGATGATGCACCTTTCTTGTGGTTCGAATCTTGGCTGATCCCTGCTGTTCTGGTCAAGATTTGAACCTGTGGCCGGCTTAAAACATCAGCAGGACTGTGGCAAAAAATATTCCAGCGGCCTCTGTTGTTCTTTTGCAAAACCATATTTAACATTTCAAAAAATTGCACATATGTAGGGAAACATTACAGCTGATTTCGCATTTGTAATAAAAACGGAAAGGTTATTGTTAAGTTAATTTAATGATTTAGACTGGAAATGGTAAATGTAATCCTTTATGTTGAATGCGTTTTTAACTTGGCCAAGGAAATTTAGTATTACGTTTGATCTAATAAACTGAAAGGACAGACTCCACTCTTTAGAACAAGAGATCTCTTGGCATTCGGAGACAAAATTATGAGCTTCTTTATCTCCTCATAATTCAAGAGCCCGTACTAGTACATCTGTCAGCGAGCCTTCTGTCCCGAGGTCCTAAGGCCCTTTTTTTTTACATTCTTAGACGCAGAAGTATTGAATAGATTCATCTTCACTGCCTGAGAAACAGAATGTGGACTGCAAGTCTAAAATGTATGGCTTGTGTTTTTAAGACAAATATTTAACTTATTCACAGATTACATTTAAAGCAGACCTGAACGGTAGAAACTGTGTCTAAAAAGGGTGGCAGAGGGCACAGGATTAGTCACCAAAATTGCCTGTATGCTCCCTGTAGCTCATCTATTCCCCAATACTGACTTGTCATGCCTTGTTCTTCACTTTGTCTTTCTGTGGAAGTGGACATCTTGGTAGAGACACTTTTTTTCTTCCTTATATCAGAGCTGCTCCCATGATGACTAGCGATCTTCTGATTGATAATTGACTTTTCAGAAAGCAGAAGAGGAGAATTGACAGAATGAAGCAGAAGCAGGGAAATCCTTGCGCTACAGCTTTCTCCCCAGCAACAAGGGTGGACAGTACAGTAGTGACAGCAAGAAATCAATAGAGACTAGCCATCGGAGACACAAAGCACCATAGATTATCGCTCACTGCATATAGATCTATGAGGCTCAAGGCACTCCCGAGTGATATAAACCCTCTGTTTTTTAAGCACTTTCAGCAGCTGATTTAATAACTTATTGAGTGGGCAGCTTTATTTTTAATTCCTTGCATATGTTTCATTTTAGGTTCAAGCCATGATTGCTGCCCCAAGTTTCTTTTTCAGGTAGTTTCCTTTCTTTTGCAGCATCTTACTGCATCACCCTTGCATGAGAGGACCAGAGTTGTGTCTCCTTACACTGTGTGCATCAATAGAGATGGCACGACACTACCCTGCTCCTCTTTACACTGCCCCCCCTCCATTCTCCAAGACTAACCAAAGCCAGCCTTAAATGAATTGAAATTCGGCCAGTCCGTCAGGGACCAGAGAAATTTCAATCCATGTGTGGGCAGGCTGTCTGTACACAAGAAAATGTTGCACTAACGCCCAAACATGAAAAATGCAGAAAATAAAAAAAAACAGGATTTTTTTTTAGAGTTCACAAGTGAAATGAAGTTGAAATAATTGATTACCAAAAATATACAGTATAAAACAATTTCAATAGGTGGTATACAGCAGAACAAGTGGTGACCACATCCATTCTTGTGAAAGGAAATCCAAAAGGTAGTGTAAATTTCTCTACCAGGTAACACCATATAGGCTTACCAGATTGAAATGACCATCTTATTACAGAAAGGTCAAAGCACGCTTAGAACATCAGAAACATGCAGGTCTCCTTCTTTAATGTAGTCCTCAACAGGTGATGAGTGACAAAACCATCTCAGAGGACAGGTATTTGATATATGTGATTGATATTATTTTTTTATTTTTTATGGTTGCACTGGATGGACTTGTGTCTTTTTTTCAACCTGACTTACTATGTAACTATGTATATCAAAGACAAAGTAAGAAGCTGTACAGATTAACAAATGGGACCGACACCATGTACCAGAACTGTTCTTCCAATGGAGAATACTGTTTGCAATGACTCCTGTACTCTGCCGTCATCCCCCTCCTCATTTTTCTCCTAGCCTGGACTGATCTGTCATGGCCGTCCCCATGTGCCCTTAATCCCTGGTGTAGGTCCCATTCTTTTGAATCTTTCCCTAAAACTGAAGTCTAGGCAGAAATACTTAAAATTGTCTTGATGTCAGCCTCCTCTACTCTCTTGTGCAGTAAAATTCAGACAACAGTGCTTGGAGTCAGTCAGGTTTTGCTGCATGCACATGTGCGGTCAAAGAAGATGCAGGTAGAAGGAGAGAGAAAGTCATGAGCCCATCAATCAACTTCTGCTTCTTCACTATCCAATCACAGGCCTTTTAGGGAAGGCTGGTAACCAAATGATATTGCTTCACTGCATTAGATAGTCAGGAGTGGTGTCCGACAGGGCTGTATGGACAGAAATATACCTTTTTTTTTTTGTCAGCTAAAACAGCATATATATATGTGTGTGTGTGTGTATTTTAACTGTGCAATCGGCTATTCGGCTATTTGCCTTAAAGTGGGGTTCCAACCACAATTAGCATTTTTTAAATGTATGTCCTTTCATAATGCGTTTTTAAAATATATATCTGGTCACTTAAAAGGGTGTTCCAGCCAAAAATGGTGTTTATTAAAAGTCAGCAGCTACAAAAAGTGTAGCTGCTGGCTTTTAATAAACACTCACTTACCTGCTCCTGCGTTCCAGCGACGCGCCGACCGGGGCTCCGCTCCTCTCCCCCCCCCTCCCCGGCCGGCGTCTCCATCCCGACTATGGGCACCCAGTCGTGACAGCCTTCGGCTTCACGGCCGGGCACCCACTGCGCATGCTCGCGCGGTGCGGCTCGACGCTGATTGGACAGGCGATCGCATGGGACCTGTCGTGTCCCATGCGATCGCCTACAGGGAGGGGCTGGTGTAGGCGATTAAGGCTTAATCGCCTAACCAGCCCCTCAGCGGAAGTGGGACAGGAAGTCCCACTCCTCCTGAAGCTGCCACTCCCCCCCCCCCCCCCCAAAAAAAAAATTACATGCCAAATGTGGCATGTAAGGGGGTAAGGAGTGGGATAAGCGGAAGTTCCATTTTTGGGTGGAACTCCGCTTTAATATTTTTCAATTCGCCGCCGCTCCGCATAGTTATTCCAAAAAGATAGTTTATAAAAAAAATTCCACACCGTTGTCATTTTGCTTGTGGGCATTGTGAAGCCCACAAGCACTTACTTTCTGGAAGTCTTGGATAGGGAGTTATCATGGGGAAGCGCACTGCATCCTGAGAAATGATGACACGCATTTCCCAGGAGCATTAGCGTGCTGAGGACCCGAGGGAGATGATGTCCCAATCCTAGGTGATTCCGCCTAGGTTCACATTGGAGCGATTTTGTCATGCGATTTGAGAGATCAAGTCGCAGCCTATTGGAGGCAATGGCACTGTTCCAATCGGTGCGACATCGATTTTTCGGCACCGCAGCGATTTGCAAAAGTAGTTCCTGCACTACAGGTGCGATTTCTATAGACATCTATGTATGAAGCCACACAAATATCTATCAAGTAGCACCTGAAATCACGCTGACCTTGCTACTTTGAAATCGCGCTACTTCAAGTAGCACGATTTCAAAGTTGCATCAGTGTGAACCAGGGCTTCAAGGCAGATTTTGTGGGACCGCATAGCAACAGGCATTTCCAGGTGAGTAAAACATTTTTTATTTTTTTAGGTCTAATGAGCACAATAATGAAAAAAAGATTTTGGGATGGAAACTCCACTTTAAGTACAACATTATACAGTTGACCAGAATAAGTTTTAAAAAAATGTGCTGTTCTTTTGCATTATTTCTTAAATTGTTTTGCTGTCCTATGTAGGTGAAGTGGGCTTTTTGGCAGAAGAGCGAAGAATCAACGTAGCAGTAACCCGCGCTCGTCGCCATGTTGCCGTTATTTGTGATTCCCATACAGTCAGCAACAGCAAATTTCTCAAAGACCTTGTGACTTATTTCAATGAACACGGTGAGGTCCGAACTGCTTTTGAATTTCTTGATGACATTATCCCCGAGAAATATTCCCATGAGAGTGAAAGTTGTAAACCAGAAACCACTGTTAAGAAAGACAGCAAAGCGAAGCCAAAAAAATCTGGAAATTCAAACTTTACCAGTCATAAGCCCAACGCTACAACTGAGTCTCAGGCAAAGGAGAAGAGCACAACAAAGCAAGATAACTCTGTTAATGACTTCCCGCAATCTAACAACTCGGGTGACCAAACAGAAAGTTTAGCCAAGGAAAAACTGCAGGAAGAGATTGAGGACTTTATAGCAGATCACGATAAAAGCCAGTTAATGTTCCCGTCAACACTCACTTCGCATAACCGATTACAGGTCCACCAGATAGCAGAGAAATATGGACTACAACATGTAAGCATGGGAGAAGGCAGAAACAGATGTATTACACTTTCCAAGCACAAAGTCATTTCAGCCGATGCCGTATCGCAGAAAATAGATGATTCTGTTGCACAGAAACCTTTTCAGTCACAGACATCAGAAAAAGAAGCAAAAGAAAAGCAAATCCAGCATAAAGTGTCTCCCAATAACCTTGATTTGAAGCACTTGCACATGGAACGCATGCAAAGGGAGAAAGATAAACTTGAAGAAAAAAGAAAGAAGGAATCTGCAGTGCCAAAAGCTGCTCAAAAGAAGACATCCGATGTAAAACGTGGGTTTGATTTATTTATTTTTCTTTAGATCTGTGGTTTGGTTTCAGTGGTTTTCCAAAAATGAAAATCTTCTGGCGTTTGAGCACCTGAAAGGGCTAGCTTTAATTTTGTTCACTGGCCAGTGGGTGAAAGGGTGTATAACAGTTATCCATTATGAATAAAATACAGACATTACACAGTACAGAATATTATAAAAGGTCCAAGTTAACTCAACTGTGGCCTAAAAAGGCAAAGGTAAGAAATCAGTATTGTCTGTTGTATTCCTGCAGCTAATATTTTTTTCTAATAACGACTTATGCCTTGTGTCTGTGTAGAAGGGGCCATCATAGTAGAGGTGCAGGGCTTTGGTTGTTCATTTTGGAGCTAGCTTCTGATAATTGGTGACGGAATGACCACTGGGGAAATATTCAAGAAGCAAAAGATGTGCAAAAAGGATAGATCCACAGGAAAAAAAGGGAGAAGCAGGGAAAGCCTAGCACCTGCAGGTCCACAGGTACAGCGTTTTCTCCAGCATGCAGAACAGTGAGCAGCATAGGAATGACAACAACATTTAACTCCATATCCTTGAGATTAGTAGTCAGAGGCAACATTTCTTTAGGTGATCTTTCAAAGATAAGTTAAGGATTAAAAACCAAAACTAAAAAAACAGTCATACTCACCTAGGTCCCCCCACCGGCCCTGCCGTGAGAACTGATCGATCAAACAATGCTGATCGCTCAGTTCTCCCCCTCAGCTCTGAACAGAGAGCCGTGACAGTCGGCGTTCACTGTAGAACTAGGTTCTGAAGGGTGAAGAAAAAAAATTCTGGACGGCTGCACTTCCAAAAATCCTTTTATTGAAGCTTCATTTGACAAGTGGTTGACAGATGGAGCAGGGGACAAAGCGCTGATATTTGTGCGAAACGTGTCTACCTCTTTGTCCCCTGCGCCATCTGTCAACCACTTGGCATATCAAGCTTCAATAAAAGGATTTTTGAAAGTGCAGCCACCCGGAATTATTTCTTAACGTTGCACAACATGCAAACTGTCTAAAACCTGACTAGTGTGTGTGTGTGTGTGGGGGGGGGGGGGGGGTAGGATTAACCAAAGACTCGCTCATCAGGAGCAGCTTTTCTTGTTTCATAGGTTCTGGAGGGAGCGGAAGGAGCTGGCTCAGGAGGCTCTCAGTTTATACCCATGCGTTCCGGTTTACATTATGTCATTAACTTTTACATTGACACCCGCAGAAGATCGCAGAACGCTGTGCGATTGCTATGTGGTGTGGGAAATGCCCAGAAATTGCTGCATTTTCTGCACCGCATCAGTGTGAACTGGGGCTAACTGGGGGAACAGCAACACTGAGAGGCCACAACACATGAAAAAATTGTGAAACATGTATTGGTTTAAAAGAAAATAATAATGCTTAGGCAAACAAAATCTTATTCAGTTAAGACTAAAAAAAAAAAAAAATTCCCCTTATTTTGTGTATGTTTGATCTATAGTTTTGTGTTTTTTTATTTTTTTTGTCACTTACAGGTAAAGTCGGAAATAAACCCGAGCAGGAGAGATCAGACCTGGACAGCTTTGATGCTCTGCTAGCTGCGACAATGAAGGCAGACAATACTTGTGGCTTCGGAAAATGTAAAGCCAGTGTAGTAACAGTAGGGGATTTCTGCATACACTGCAATAAACGCTTCTGCCTCAGTCACCATATTCCAGAGGTAATCAATGCTGTGATTAGCCTTCTTGCCGTTTTCAGTACATTTATTAGACCTGTTCTCTTGAAGTAATCTATCAGAATCCCTAATGGTGTAATGTGCTGTAACGTTGTTTGCAGTCTTCTTGAGGTACTGCTGAACTAGATGTTGGTGTGGACATACACAACCCAATAAAACAAGCAATACAGGATAATTTATCAGCATTTGCAATGATTCGGTCAATTAAGGTCATATCTAAATAGAGTAAGAGTAATGATATGTTCATTGCAATGCTGGAAATATTTATCTTTTAGTTGTTTATTTTGTAGGAAGAGCTCTGCATAGCCGATTTTCTATTCCCTTTTCTTTGGAGAAAAGAGAAAGGCCTGTACCCCTCATGCTGTATGTTTTCATTCATCAAGAAGACTGTGACGTTTTAGCAGTTCCAGTAAAGGCAGCAGATGTTTCTTTATCAATTGTTGTCATCATCACCCAATCCGGATCAATGCAATAGGTTTGCTTTAACCCACCACCCCTCCCTGGCATAAACTCCCCTATGATTCTGTTCAGCAATAGGGAACAAAGGAAATATCCAGTGTATGGAGGAGCATATGATCCATATCACGGTGCAGCCATGGCTCAATTGGCAAAGTGATATGAGTGGTTTGTAGCCCAGTGACTCAGGACATTCTTTTACCCCTGGCAGCTGAATGAAGTAGACAGACGGAAAGAATCACCGCTCCAGGTGGGTCTTGTGGATTGTTAAGGAACCTCCCAGGAACCAAGGTGCTGGCAATGCACTAGGGAATGCACCACAGCAAAGAAAAGGGGAACAGCCAACGCGTTTCACACTTAGTAGTGCTTAATCATGGCTCGAGCCATGATTAAGCACTACTAAGTGTAAAGCGCGTTGGCTGTTCCCCTTTTCTTTGCTGTGGTTTTGTGATGTACATCCTATATTTTTACAAATAAAAGACGACTTTCAAAGTCTTTTAGAGTGCGGCTG